>MU228410.1:2520449-2576213 GCA_018584345.1 Thuja plicata | reverse complement strand
GATTCAAAGACTCACTGAGCATCACCATGAGGTCACCAACCAGATTATTCTTATGAGTCAAGAAGCAAACAGATTAAATACATAACTCATTGAAAGAATATAGATCATTGGTGAGCTAAGAGAAGAGGATGAAAAATTGAAGCATGAAATCAAAGTCCAGAATCAACACAACGAATTGATCAAAAAGGCTGAGGATAGCAACAAAAGGATGGATGATTTTCTTGATGGAAAAAGGAGAGTCAACAACTACACAAGATTAGGGTACAATGAGAATGGTGAATCCTCTAATCAACCTGATCAGAGGAATGCTTTCACAAACCCAAGATCCAAGAAGCTGTCATGCAATCACTGTGGAAAACTAGGCCACACCTCAAACATCTGCAGAAGCAAAATGAAAGGTATTTCTCAAGCACAATCTACTTTTATTGGTAATTGTTATAAATTTCAAAAGAAAGGACACAAGGCACATGAGTGCAGATCTAAAGTGACAAATCCAAAGAAAAAAACCTATATGGACAAGTACTGTCGTACATGCAAGATGAATGGGCATACACATAAGGAATGCTAGAAAAAGAACAACAAGGCATGGACTCCAAAGGAAACTGATAAAAGCTACAAACCAGCAAGAGTAGGTAACTCATATATTTAGGACTATAACACATGGGTAAATTGCACAACATGTGGAAGGTATGGTCATATTGCTGCTAACTATATGAGAAAGTGGACTAGAAGGTCAAGAGGTTGGACCAATCCAGGTATGGCATGCTTGCACTATCATAAGGTTGGACATGTGATAAAAGATTGCAAAGACTGACTGACAGACACAAATACACATCTGAATGGAAATACCATTGATGACATCAAGAGAATGAGAAACAAGATGTGGGTAAAAGCCACAAATACTGAAGGTGCTGGAACAAGCAATGTAAATGGTGCCACCTCATCCAATGGATCTGGTGACATCACTATATCTAACTATATTGCACAAGTAAGTATGGAACTACATTATAACAAGTTTTACTATGCATCGGTTCCATTATAAATAGTTCATATTGTAATATAGGCATGAATAAAGATGTAATATATTGTTATGTGCTAAACTATTGAAAAGCAACCATCGGTTATTGGGCACAATTTGCATTGGTGAACACACACAGAAAAGTTAGCATTACTTACCTGAATGTATTGGTCATTACACAAGCTAAGTGTAAACCGATGGATATCGGTGAATGTTGAATCAACAAAAGTTGTCTTCGCAACCTCACCGACAATCATCGGTGAAGTCTGCAAAACCACTAGCTACGCCGACGCTTGGCACAAACACCAGAGATGTTATGAATGTCTTTACCGATGAAATCAGTCTTAATAAACTAACGAGTTGGTAAGAATTAATGACAACTTAGGGTACAAAGAGGTTATAAAAGCCTGATGGGTAAACCCATTTTTGCACCCATGATTTTTGAGTAGAGTAGAGCAGACCAGAGTGATTTGAGAGCAGATTGGAAAGAGACCTAGAAGAAGTCAAACACAAAGCATTCACATTCACAGGCAATCATAGAGAATTAGTAAGTTAATACACTCACTGATAGCATTATTTTGATTTACGAAAAGCCCTAAATTGCAAACAAGATGGCATCGACTTCTAGGGTAGAGAAATTTAAGGAGGATAAGAAGAAACCCTTCAAGCTTGTTAGCAGAGGTGTGTGTGTTGAACCTAAATACAAGCTACACCCTGAAATAGCTTCACAACCTAATGATTACAGAGCATTCTCCTGAATCCCACCTAGGGTTTTATTGGTAGAGGACGTAAGGTCCTACATTCACTGCAAGATCTCAGAGATAGGAGATCTAGACCTAGATAATGCATATAGGGCACTATGTGATGATGTTGGAAAGCTCAAAGAAGAGCATAAACACTTAGAAGTAAAGGGACTCACTAATGCACTGCATTTTCCCAAAGTTTTCAAAATGGAATGGATAAAGATTGTTCTTAGCAGAGTTCACAACAACACTCTATGGCTAAACAAGCCAAAGGATATAAAAAAGGATGTTATACATGTGGTTACTAGTTATCCTACAATTGATAAACCACATACTCACAAACATCCATCTCTAGCATAAGTTGAAAGACTAACTGGTAAAAAATTAGATAAAAGGGCACTAAAGGTCAACAACATTACCGATGTAGAACTGAAGTTTGGAGCATGTGTTGTTGGATACAAGATATTCCAAGCAAGTAGAATGAACAACATATCTAGCACTGCTATGAGCATGGCATACAAGATTATCAAACAGGGGAAGAAGATGGATCTGGCAGAGATCCTACTACATCAATTTGAGGAGAACATGTGCACAATAAGGTCTTCAAGGACAAAAACATGTAAGTTTGGTTCTCTCATAATGTGCATATTCTTTTATTTTGAAGAATACTTTCCTTCCATTGGAAAATTTACATGGGACACAAGTAGACCCATAACCATTCAGATAGGTGAATTCATAGAATCACTAGGAATAGATTTTGATAATATTATGCATGAGTATTTCAAGACCATAAAGGAAATGTTGCAAGCAAGAACTAGGATTCTTGAGAATCTGATAGAGGAACACCGTGAAGAAATATGTTTCATGGTAGATACTAATTTCACCTACATACAAGCAGTAATTCCAAGAAAATCATGGCTCACAAAATTGGATTATGAAATCAAAACAAGAGTAGCCAATGAGTGCATCAAGGCACTATTAAATGAACCAGTAGACAACAAACAACTGAGATTTGGTACCTATGAGGAAGCCAAACAAAAGATTAAAACAAATCTTGTTGTCAAGAAGGCTATAAAATAGTCAAAAAGAATGGTAAAGAATCTGAAAAAGAACTTGAAAATATCTTCTGAAGGAGAAGAAGAAGAAGAAGAAGAAGGTGAGGAGGAACAACAGGGTAAGGAGGAAATCACCAAGGATCAGCTTCCCATCGGTGATACAACAAAGCAACTAGAATTAGAGGAAGAGAAGTCTGATTCACCACCTCCTCCTCCACCTAAGAAGTCTAGAACAAGAAGTCAAACAACACAGGATGCAATTCCCTCTCCCATGGTAAAAGGGAAGGTGTATAAGAGGAAACTTGCACCTCAAAAGGCAAAACAACCAGCTAGGGCACCTGCCAAAAGGATGAAATATGTTCAGACTGATGAGGACTTAGAGGATTCAACTATGGATGAACCTGACACTGTAAAACTAGCAAAGGAAATAGCAAAGGTAACATCACCCACTGAGGACATTGATGAAATATGTAAGAACATTTTTGAAGCTACATCTGTTGCACATCCTAAGATTAGGAAATGGTTAAGATGGGATACTGTAGAATAGAATAAGATTGAAGATGCACTTATTTCTAAGATGTGCAGACACTATTATGTCCCACTACACTTCACTAACTGTGATGTTCCACAAGAACTATTGGATAGAATATCCTCTAGATTCACCTTTGCACTCCATGAGGAGAAGAGGATAAGAGAAAGAGTACTGGTCTCTCTTATGCCTCCTGAATCAACGAGAGAAGAAATCAAAGCATTCATGGAGAAATATGCAAAAAGCTTCTCACCCAAGTTGAGAGCTTATAAATTTCTTAAAGAGAAACTTATAGAGCTTGAACAAGATACGCATAAGATATGGAGTGAGATACTCAACCCTGATGAAGAGGACACTCATGAGAAGGAAACCATAACTAAAATAGATAACTCAATAGTTGAGTTAGAAAGTGAAGAGGTATAGATCATAGGCCAAAAACAAACCGATATTATAGATGAAGATTGGCCAAAGGACGGTGAAAATGATCAAGTACCAGCAAGCCCCATCCACATCAACATAGAAGTTGAAGAAGTTACCAAAGAAGAACTGTCAATAAAAGGTAACTTAGATGTTGATATAAATGATGAATCATGGTTAGACAACATTGTCAATACCATTACAGGAAAAGACCCTGTAGCAGAGGTTCAAAAAGATGAAGACATCAATGCTACAAAGGGTAATACCGATGGATAGGACACAACTATTGACACTGCAACAGTCAATACACCGACAAACATGAATATATTAATAGATGCTATTGATATTCAGTCTAGTTAGGATAAATCATCTAAGAAAGATGATGATATACCCAAGGATATGGGTATCGATGAAAACAAAGTTGCATCCAACACTCCCAAGGATACCGATACAGAAATGAAAGATGCAACCGATGATCAGAAAAATGTATCAAAAGATCAAAACAAAGAAGCAAATAACACAACTGATGATACATTGAGAGAGGTTGAAGAAAAAGAGAAAAGTGAAGGAGTCAAGCAGGATGAAGGGACAAAACTAAAAGAAAACATATCTATTGATACACCCAAGGCAAATGAGGAGACGTCATCACCAAACTAACCGGTGGACTCAGAACAGATACACAAGGATGCCTCATCTTGTAGACACTCACCTACAAAATCAACCCAATCTCGTGCTTTACAGATGGTGATACATCAATCAGCCACCCAACAAAAGAAGAAGAAGAAAACAGTGAAGAAAGACATCTTGGCTGTCACACTGGATGAAATAATTGAAGTTCCAAACTGGGATATAACCACTTTGGATAGTGACAAACTTCAAGAGTTTGGAGTACTATGTCAGAGAAAGGCCATTTAGAAGAAAATGATACAAGAGCATAGGGAAACAATGACACTTGATAGAGCAAAAGAGATACTCCAACAACTTGTTCCTGAAGTTAAACTTGAAGCAACTGCTACAGTAAAGGAACAAATTATTGTTCTTACCAACGCCATCACAGAGCAAAGTATAGATGCAGAGCAGGCTATGGAAGAACAAGCAGAGAAGAAATATCAGCACAAGTTAACTGATAAAATAAGCCAAGAAGTGGCATTGAACAAGGTAAAGCTCTCTGAACTCACTGATGAATTAGAGCCAATAATTGCTGAAGCAATCACCTTAGTTCAAAAGATGTGCACACTTGAGAAATTTGCAAAGGAAAATAGTGAAAAACTAGCAGAGATAGTTCATAATGTCACAATAAGTGCACAAAGACTAACTTCACATGCCAACAGTATAAAGGCACATCATGACATGGTCATAGAGGTGAACAAGCTAAGGCAAGAAATATGGAATGCTGAAACACAACTCAGAGGTGAGATTATCGAACTGCAGGCACACATTCTACCTAATCTCACTATTTTACAATAGCATATTTCTGATGCAAGAAATCTTATAGCAACCCCTGAGATGTCTGTAGTAGACAACATCTATGATATACATGTAAGGATTTCACTGGAGAACATGGCTCTAAAAATGCTGAAGGAGAAATGGGAAAAGATGATGGAGGAGATCAAATCCTCACATTCCCACGTTTTTGAAAAGTTGTAAGTACCTTTGCCTTTAGAATCAAAAAAGGAGGAAAGGAAATGTATATAGTTATGTACAATATATATATATATATATATATATATATATATATGAAGAAAAAGGGGAAAAGAAAAGAAAAGTATATAAGGATATGTATATATATACATACTTACACTTACCGGCATATACATAGGGGGAGTCATTCAAATGACTAAGGAAGGAGTATACACAGGTGTACATACTAATACACTTAGTGTGTTGCACATATCATGTTTTTGATACTAATGTCAAAGGGAGAGATTGATGACATTATTTTTTCATTAGTACACTAAGTGAAAAACATTGACAGAGATCACCGGCAGACTAAAGCATTACCGCCAGACTACAAGCATCACCGACATATTACAAGCATTACCGGCAAATAGCGAGCATACCCGATAGAACACAGAGGTCATGAAAAATGCTAAGTATAAAAGTGACAAGCATCACTGATGACCACAAGCATTACCGGCGACACAATTTTGAGAACTAACCCGACAAGAACAGAAAAGGCATACCCAACGATCAGTTCAAGAAAGGAACGCCGATGACCAAGAAAATCGATCGTCAGAACCGACAGTCAATTAAAGAACCCGCAAAAAGTGGATCTGATTTTTACATGATGGATAAAACAATGTAATTCTATTAATAGATAAAATCTAGTATAAATAGATGTTCAAACTCAATTGTTAGTGATGAATTCATTGTTGTTGATAGCCATGAATAGAATCTAAGGAGCAGAAGGAAGAATTCATGCAAAGTTCAAAAATAGAATACATCAATTGTCAAGAACACACAGAGGCTACCGACGAGCAGATAAAGGTATTATTCAATCATGGAAGGATGATTACTAATATGTATGAAGCTTTATAGGATCTGTTATCAGCAATTAAAGATTGCATTCTTGATCAGATCAAAGACTTATGTAGTTGCATTCTAACAAGTGCATCACATCTAAAATCCTTTTGTAGAAGGTGGACTTAACCGTTCTTTACAAATATCTTAACAGAGTGCACACTTAATAGTGTTGCTAAAGCTTCAAATGAAGTAGATCTTAACAGGTCTCCACTGTAATACTCCTAACAAGGTAGGTCATCAGAAGTGACCAATTGTAAGCCTTAACCGGCCCCTTCTTATCTGTAGATAGTGAAGTCTTGTGGGTAACAATCCCCACCGCAGTTTTTACTTCCTAACAAGAGTTTTCTGTGATATCATATCTTGTGTTATGTGTTATCTATTTTCATGAATGTTTCTATTATGGTTACATACTAAAAGAACTTATGATATGATTGCATATGCATAAAGAAAGATGAACAGTTAGATAAGATAATTTACAAACTGATGATTAAGGGTTAATGGGATAACCAAGAAAAGTTTTAGAGGTACTGATTCACTCCTCCCCTCTCATTACATCATCTCAATATAATTCCAACATTGTGATTTTTTTTTGTATTTTTATCCCCATCTTTGAGCCAAGTCTCTCTGGATTTTTGTTTCCAAAAAATTTCCTTTTTTCTTAACCATCCTTCTAACTCCTTTTGTAGATGAATCTCTTCTTGAAAGTAAGCTTCATGCATGCCCTTTTCAATCACTTTTAAACTTAACTGGTTAAGTTCCTCTTCTAACTTGTGTTTTTCTTCAAAAATGTTCTTGAATTTAACTCTATTCCAAATTTTTAATTGTTCTTTTATGAACTGTAATTTCTTGAAAAAAAGAAAGGCCTTGTTACTTGACCTCCGAGGTGCTTGTTTCCTCCATGTTGCAATAAATTCATTAAATCCTTCAGCTTGGAACCACATCACCTCAAACTTAAAGGTGCATCTATCTGGAGTTTTTTCATCTTGTATTCTCAAACAGATAGGGAAATGATCAGAGCCCTGAAAAGGAAGGATTTTTGCTTCACAGGTCCATAAAGATTCTACACAATTTCTTGCCAAAACTAATCTATCCAACTTTTCTGCTATATTCAAAAATCCTGCCCTCCTATTAGTCCAAGTGAAATCCCCTTTTTTGAAAGCCATCTCGATTAGTCCATTGCCATTAACAAAATTGTTGAAGTTCCTTTGGCTGTCATTATTCCATCCCATACCACCTTGTTTATCCTCTGGTTTTAGGATGGCATTAAAGTCACCTCCCAGGATAACCATATCCTCTTGCAGTCCATTAAGAGTCACTTTCAAGCATTCCCAAAGTCTCCTTTTCTACCCTCTGTTGTTTGGACCATATATGTTAAACACTGAGATGTTGCATTTTAGTTGTCTAGAGTTAACCACCAGCCATTGCCAATTTTGTTCAAATTGCCTTATGGTGACATCAATTGTTGCAACATTCCATACACATCCCGAACCTCCTGAAGCACCTTGAGGTTCCACCATAGCACATTTCCCTCTACAAAATTTCCTAACAAAAAAATCAAGATCTTCCCGCTTAATCTTTGTTTCCTGTAGCAGGATCAGATCTGGCTTTGTTTGATCAAAACACCTTTTGATAAAACACAATTTGTCAGAGGAATTGTAGCTCCTGACATTCCAAGATAAGAGTTTCATAATTCCTGGGAAAAGGCATAACCTTTTCCCGATCTTAAAATTTTTGTTTGATCTGAGGCGCTTCCAACAATGACTAGCTTTGCCCTGTTAGATTTACGTCCTCTCTTTTTCTTTTCTCCAACCCATATTTTTGGGAGTTGGGATGGGGTTTGTTCCACTATTATTTTTTTAGACACACCTTTAGATTCAAAGATACCTAGATCATTTAAGCCTCCTCCCTCCTCAGTTGTGGCATAATCTGAGTCCCATTCATCAGACCCATCCCCGCTATCTCTGAAACTATCAAAGGAACTATTAAGGTTTCTAATTCGTGATATTTCTATATTCTTAAGATGTAGATTATCATCTGCTCCTTCCTCCAAATCCTTTTTGTGCCTTGGAGATCAGGCCTCCCATTCCTATGAGTGTAAGCTTTTTGTCGTTGCTTGATACTCATCCATTCTGTTTGTGGGTTTTGTTGGGTCTCAGAATGCTAGAGTTTACATGACCACCATGGGCATTTGATCTATTTCCTCTTCCTACTCCTTATATATAGAAACATCCACCTGTGGGTGGGCATGCATATGCTTCAAGTTGCTTAGGGTTCCCTTTAGACTTTGTTGTTTATTCATCAATGATTGAGGTGTTTCTGTGACCCATTGTGTGGATAAACTGGCCTCCTCCACATGGTCCTATTTTAGGGTCCCCTAAATGACATCTTCTCTTGCATATTTATAGTCTTTTCTCCATAGTGGGGTATTGAACTATCCTCTATCGATGTTGTTCATTTGGTTTGCCAACATATCCATTGATCCTTTCTCGTCTACTAGGAGTTCTAGCTCAAGTTGATCTAGAAGATTGTCTTCCTTTAATCCTTTCCCTTTCTTTGGGCTTCTATCATAGGTTCTGCAGGAGATTTCTGGTTCTCTTCACCATCCCAAACTTCAAGCATTTGCTTCCATGTTCCATGCTTAGTCTCCAGTATTATGAAGTCTGGAACCAGGTCATTGCTTTGAAGATTTATAAGGATTATTGGATGTATGGAGGAGTCCTTTTTACTTATAACCTCCTTTGCAGAAACAAAGGTGCCTATTTTGTTCCCTATTTGTTCCAAAGTGATGTCATCCCATTATTCCATTGGGAGATTATGCAGCTTCAAAAACATCAGGAATTCTTTTGGTTTTTCTTTCAAAGGCTAAAAATTTTCTATCCAATCCTTCATGTAAACTCCTTTCCCATTGACTACATAGGACCTATTTTTTAGGATCCATTATTTCTCTTCTTTTACAGAACATATCCCCATATAAAATCCATTTGTAAGGGTTTTGAGTTTGACATCCTTACCCCATACTTGGCTACACCATCTTCAAATAAGGGACACCGATGGCCACGATCCCATCCATTTGAAGAAAAAGGCCCTATCTTTGAAAGATCCTATCGCATCTAACCAAAGAGGGTTTGAAATAATAAGTGTGGAAATTACCTCATATCGCATAGTGTCCTTCTTTGTGCTAGTCTGTTGGGGAGGGTCAGCCACTTTCTCCTTTTCCAGAGGCTATTTCAGGCGGTAGAACTTGTGCTCAATCTTTGTGAAGTTGAAAATTTTGCCAATTCACGTGTAAACTAGCACCTGGTCATTGTTTTTGTTCCATTTCTCCCTTCTCCTTCCATTCCCATAAGATCTTCTCACAGGGTTTCGGTAGCTATTTCTCCCATTTCTCCAATTCGTAGAAAAATGCCCCTGCATGTGTGTTGAGTTTCAGAGATTGAAAGACCACCTATAATATCCTTTGCCACTGTAATTATTTCCTGGGTGTTCTTTGAAACCCGTCCTTAATCATTTTTTCCCTCCTTCAACAGTCCCTCGAGTTGCAGGTGACCGTTGCCTCCACTAAAACTCTTGTCACTCCCTCATTTCAATTTTTTTTATAGAAAAGCTTAGAAATTATAACCCAAAAATGTCTGAGGTTATATGGAAATAAGTAGAAAATATGTTGAAATCAAGAATTATTTACCCCATCCATCAATATACCTGGATATCCAATATAGTGCAGGTAAGAAAGAAAAATGGTGAAATCAGGATCTGTGTTGATTTCACGAACTTAAATTAGGCTAGCCTGAAATACAACTGTGTGCTGTCGGTAATGGAACATGTTCTTCAAGCTATGTCAAGGGCATAAACAATTTCAATTCTAGATAGATACTCTGGGTATAACCAAATTAGTGTGGCAAAGGAAGATCAACACAAAATGGCTTTTATAACACTGTGGGTACAATTGCCTACAACCGAATACCATTCGGTTTGATTAATGTTGGTGCTACATTTCAGAGAGCAATGAACTCTTCCTTTGGGGATCTGTAAAAAAATATAATTGTGATTTATTTAGATTATTTAACTATCTATTCAAAGAGAAGAAAGCACCACCTAAAAGACCTAGAAACTATGTTGGAGAGGTACATAAACCATGGTATATCTCTGAATCTGAAAAAGTTAGTCTTCTTTTTAGAAGAAGGAAAGCTCTTGGGGCATATTATTTTGAAAGAAGGAATTAGAATTGACTTTGATAGGGTTAAGGCTATCCATAAACTTAATCTACCCTCTAATAGAAGTGGATTGAAATCATTCTTTGGCCAGGTGAATTTCTTGAGGGGTTTTGTCCCAGAATTCTCAGAGATTACTAGACACATTGTAGACATGGTGAGCAAAAAACACCTCTTAAAGTGGAATGAAGAAGGGAAAAAGGATTTTAAAGATATCAAAATAGCTATATCTCAGGACCCTATGTTGGCAAGTTTAGATTTTAGAAAGGATTTCATTATTTATTGTTGTGCATAAGAACACACTTTGTTTGACATTTTGACGCAGATTGACGACAAAGGACAAGAAGAACCTATTGCTTTCATGAGTACACCATTGAAGGAACATGAGCTCAAATATTCCCAAGTTGAAAATCATGCCTTTGTAGTGGTGAAAGCAATGAAACAATTCAGGTACTACATCTTACATTCACATTCCACAGTGTATGTCCCAGAAACAACAGTGAAAAACATTTTAACACAAAATGAGATAGGGATGAACAAGAGGGCAATATGGATAGCCAAAATTCAAGAATACAACCTGACCATTAAGCCAAATAATTTGGTAAGAGGGTGGGGTCTGTGTAATATAATAGCAGAGAATGGAGAGTCATTAGAATAAGAAGAAAATGAAGCTCCTGCAGTTATGTGGGTAAGTTTAACAGATCCATGGTTTTCAAATGTAGCATACTAACCTACATATGGGGAATGCCCTAAACATCTAAGTTCCCAAGAAAGGTGCAATCTAAGAGTAAAGGCGTCCAAGTAAATAATTTTTTAAGGTGTGTTGTATAAAAGATGGATCGATGGAACCTTTCTCAAATGTGTGGATACTGAGCAACAAAATGAGTTATTAAAAGAATTCCACGCTAAAACTTGTGGCAGGAACTTTTCTTCCATAGTCACAACTTTTAAAATCCTCAAAAACAACTTTTATAGGCCCAAGTGTTGGAATTATATTGGAATGATGTACTGAGAGGGGAGGGGTGAATCAGTACCTCTAAAACATTTCTTGGTTAGCCCATTAACCCTTAATCATCAGTTTGTAAATTATCTTATCTAACTATTCATCTTTCTTTATGCATATGCAATCATATCATAAGTTATTTTAGTATGTAACCATAACAGAAACATTCATGAAAATAGATAACACATAACACAAGATATGATATCGCAAAAAAATCCTGTTAGGAAGTAAAAACTGTGGTGGGGATTGTTACCCACAAGACTTCACTATCTGCATATAAGAAGGGGTTGGTTAAGGCTTACAATTGGTCACTTCTGATGACCTACCCTGTTAGGATTATTACAGTGGAGACCTGTTAAGATCTACTTTGTTTGAAGCTTTAGCAACACTGTTAAGTGTGCACTCTGTTAAGAGATTTGTAAAGAATGGTTAAGTCCACCTTCTACAAAAGGATTTTAGATGTAATGCACTTGTTAGAATGCAACTACATAAGTCTCTGATCTGATGATGTATGCAATATTTAATTGCTGATAACAGATCCAATTAAGCTTCATACATATAAGTAATCATCCTTCCATGATTGAATAATACCTTTATCTGCTCGTCGGTCGCCTCTATGTGTTCTTGAAAACTGATGTGATCTGTTTCTGAACTTTGGATGAATTTTGCCTTCTACTCCTTAGATGCTCTTTGTAACTATCAAAAACAATGAATTCATTACTCACAATTGATTTGAACATCTATTTATACTAGTTTCTGGCTCAATTCTTGATTCATGCTTCGCAAGTTAACTCTAGATCCAAGGTTTACAACTTGACCTTGATCTTTAGTTAGATATATTTTAGATCTGTTAGGATGCTTTAAAGCACTTACCTAAAGCTTGCTTAACCCTCAAGTTATGATTTAAAACAAATTAAAACTCTATAAATAGAATTACATTGCTTTATCTGACATGTAAAACTCAGATCCACTTTTTGCGGGTTCTCTAACTGACTGTCAGTTCTGACGGTCAGTTTTCTTGGTCGTCGGTGTTCCTTTCTTGAACTGGTCGTCGGGTATGCCTTTTCTATTCCATCGGTTTTGTTCTCAAAACTATGTCATCGATGATGGTCTCAATGTTATGTTATTGACCCGTCGATGATGTCCTATTCACTTCATCGGTGCAACACTTGTCAGTGTTCGTCGGTCAATTCCATACTTAGCATTTTCTTGTGACCTCTGTGTTCTGTCAGGTATGCTTTTTATTCATCGGTAATGCTTGTAGTCTATTGGTAATGCTTGTAGTCTGCCAGTAATGCTTGTAGTCTATCGGTGATCTCTGTCAATTTTTTTCACTAAGTGTACTAATGGCAAAAGTAATGTCATCAATCTCCCCCTTTGACATTAGTATCAAAAACATGATATGTGCAACATATTGAGTGTATTAGTATGTACACATGTGTATACTCCTTCCTTATTCATTTGAATGACTCCCCCTATGTATATGTCGGTAAGTGTAAGTATATATACATATCCTTATGTACTTTTATTTTCCTCTTTTTTTGATATACATTATACATAACTATCTTTATATATATGTTCCTTCTATACATACAATATACATTTCCTTTCCTCCTTTTTTGATTCTAAAGGCAAAGGTACTTACAGCTTGTCAAAAAGGTGGGAATGTGAGGACTTGATCTCCTCCATCATCTTTTCCCATTTCTCCTTTAGCCTTTCTAGAGCGATGTGCTCCAGTGAAATCCTTACATGTATATCATAGATGTTGTCTACTACAGACATCTCAGGGGTTGTAATAAGATTTATTGCATCAAAAATATGTTGTTGTAGAATAGTAAGATTAGGCAGAATGTGTTCCTATAGTTCGGTATTCTCACCTCTTAGTTGAGTTTCAGCATCCCATATTTCTTGCCTTAGCCTGTTAGCCTCTATGACCTTGTCATGATGTGCCTTTATACTGTCGGCATGTGATGCTAGGCTTTGTGCACTGGTTGTGACATTAGAATCTATCTCTGCTAGTTTGTCACTATTTTCTTTTGTAAAATTCTCAGTTAGTTCAGAGAGCTTTACCTTGTTCAATGCCACTTCTTGGCTGATTTTATCAATTAACTTGTATTGATACTTCTTTTCTGCTTGTTCTTCCATAGCTTGTTTTGCATCTATATTTTTCTCTTTGATGATGTCGGTAAGAACAACAATTTGTTCCTTAACTCTAGCATTTGCTTCAAGTTTTACCTTAGGAACAAGTTGTTGGAGAATATCTCTTGCCTTTTCAAGTGCCATTGTTTCCCTGTGTTCTTGTATCATTTTCTTTTGAATGGTTTTTCTTTGACATAACACTCCAAACTCTTGAATTTTATCACTGCCCAAAGTGGTAATATCCTAGTTTGGAACTTTTATGACTTCATCCAGTGTGATAGCCAAGATGTCTTTCTTTAATGTTTTCTTCTTCTTCTTTGGTCGGGTGACAGATTGATGTACTACCATTTGTAAAGTGTGAGATTGAGTTGATTTTGTAGGTGAGGGTCAAGAAGATGAGGCATCCTTTTGTATCTGTTCTGAGTCCACCTACTGGTTTGGTGAAGACGTCTCCTCATTTGCCTTGGGTGTATCAACAGATTTATCTTCTTTAATTTTTATACCTTCATCCTGCTTGACTCCTTCACTTTTATCTTTTTCTTCAACCTTTCTCAATGTATCATCATTTTTGTTATTTGCCTCTTTGTTTTTATCTTTTGACACTTCTTGTTGGTTGTCAGTTGCATCCTTCATATCTGTATCTGTATCCTTGTGAGTGTTGGATGCATCTTTGTTTTCATCGGTACCCATATCCTTGGGTATATTATCGTCTTTCTTAGATTATTTATCTTAACTTGAATAAATATCAATAGCATCTATTAATATATTCATGTTTGTCGGTGTATTGACTGTTGCAGTTTCAATAGTTGTATCTTGTCCGTCAATATTGCCCTTTTCAGCATATATGTCTTCATCTTTTTGAACTTCTGTTGTAGGGTCTTGTCCTTTAGTGGTATTGACAATGTTGTCTAACCATGATTCATCATTTATATCAACATCTAAGTTACCTTTTATTGATAATTCTTCTTTGGTAACTTCTTCATCCTCTAAGCTGATGTGGATGGGGCTTGCTGGTACTTGATCATCTTCACCATCTTTTGGCCAGTCTTCATCTATAATGTCAGTCTATTTTTGGCCTATTATTTGTACCTCTTCACTGTCTAACTCAAATGTTGAGTTATCTATTTTAGTGATAGTTTCCTTCTCATGACTGCTTTCCTTATCAGGGTTGAGTATCTCACTCCATATATTATGCGTTTCTTGTTCTAGCTCTATAAGTTTCTCTTTAAGAAATTTATAAGCTCTTAATTTGGGTGAGAAGCTTTTCGCATATTTATCCATGATTTCATTGATTTCTTATCTCTTTGATTTAGGAGGCATAAGAGAAACCAATACTCTTTCTCTTATCCTTTTCTCCTCATGGAGTGCAAAAGTGAATCTAGAAGATATTCTAATCAATAGTTCTTGTGGAACATCACGTGTAGTGAATTTTAGTGGGACATAATATTGTATGCACATCTTAGCAATAAGTGTATCTTCAATCTTATTCTATTCTACAGTATCCCATCTTAACCATTTCCTAATCTTAGGATGTCCAATAGATGCAGCTTCAAAAATATACTTACATATTTCATCAATGTCTTCAGTTGGTGATGTAACCTTTGCTTGTTTCATAGTGTCAGGTTCATCCATAGCTGAGTCCTTTAAGTCCTCATTTGTCTGGAAAAATTTTCTCCTTTTGGCAGGTGCCCTGACTATTTTTTTTTCCTTTGGTGTGTCAGGTTTCCTCTTATACACCTTTCCTTTCACCATGGGAGAAGGAATTGCATCCTGTGTTTCTTGACTTCTTTGGTGGAGGAGGAGGTGGTGAATCAGACTTCTCTTCCTCTGATTCATTTGGCTCTGCTGCATCAACGATGGGAAGCTAGTCCTTAGTGAGTTCCTCCTTACCCTCTTGTTCTTCTTCACCTTCTCTTTCTTCTTCTCCTTCAGAAGATATATTCAAATTCTTCACCATTCTTTTTGACTATTTTACAGCCTTCTTGACAACAAGATTTGTTTTAATCTTCTATTTGGCCTCTTCATAGGTACCAAATCTTAGTTGCTTGTTGTCTATGGGTTCATTTAATAGTGCCTTAATGCATTCGTTGGCTAATACTATTTTGATTTCATAATCCAATTTTGAAAGCCATGATTTCCTTGGAACTACTGCTTGTATGTATGTGAAATCAGTATCCACCATGAAACATATTTCTTCTCGGTGTTCCTCTATCAGATTCTCAGGAATTCTAGTTCTTGCTTGCAGCATTTCCTTTATGGTTTTGAAATACTCATTCATAACATTATCAAAATATGTTCCTAGTGATTCTATGAATTCACCTATTTGAATGGTTATGGGTCTGCTTGTGTCCCATGCAACTTTTCCAATGGAAGGAAAGTTTTCTTCAAAATAAAAGAATATGCGCATTATGAGGGAACCAAACTTACAAGTGTTTATCCTTGAAGACCTTATTGTGCACATGTTCTCCTCAAATTGATGTAACAAGATATCTGCCAGATCCATCTTCTTCCCTTGTTTGATAATCTTGTATTCTATGCTCATAGCAGTACTATATATGTTGTTCATTCTTCTTGCTTGGAAGATCTTATATCCAACAACACATGCTCCAAACTTCAGCTCTACGTCGGTAATGGTGTTGACCTTTATTGCTCTTTTATCTGATTGAGCACCAGTCAGTTTTTCCACTTCTGCTAGAGATGGGTGCTATTGAGCCTGTGGTTTATCAGTTGTAGGATAACCAGTAACCGTGTGAATAACATCCTTTGTTATTGCCTTCGGCTTGTTTTAGCCATAGAGTCTTGTTGTGAACTTTGCTAAGAACAATTTTTATCCATTCTGTTTTGAAGACCTTGGGAAAATGCAGTGCATTTGTGAGTCCCTTTACTTCCAAGTGTTTGTGCTCTTCTTTGAGCTTTCCAGCATCATCACATAGTGCCCTATAGGCATTATCTAGGTCTAGATCTCCTATTTCTGAGATCTTACAGTGTATATAGGACCTTATGTCCTCTACCAGTAAAACCCTAGGTGGGATTTGAGAGAATGCTCTGGAATCATCAGGTTGTGAAGCTATTTCAGGGTGTAACTTGTATTTAGGTTCAGCACATGTTCCTCTGCTGATAAGATTGAAGGATTTCTTCTTATCATCCTTAATTTTCTCTACTCTAGAAGTCGATGCCATCTTGTTTGCAATTTAGGGATTTTCGCAAATAAAATAGTGCGGTCGGTGACTGTATTTACTTATGGATTCTCTGTGATTGCCTGTGAATGTGAATGCTTTGTGTCAATTTGATTTCTACTGGGTCACCTTCCAATTTGCTCTTAAATCACTATGGTATGCTCTGCTCTACTTGAAAATTGTGGGTGCGCAAATGAGTTTACACGTCGGGCTTTTATAACCTTTTTGTGCCCTAAGTTGTCATTAATGCTTACCAACTCATCAGTTTATGAAGACTGAGTTTGTTGGTAGAGACATTCATAACACCTTCGATGTCTGTGCAAGGCGTCATGGTAGCTAGCGGTTTTGGAGACTTCATGGATGATTATTGGTGAGGTTGCGAAGACAACTTTTGTTGATTAAAAGTTCACTGATATTCGTCAGTTTACACTTAGCTTGTGTAATGACCGATACATTTCGGTAAGTAGTGCTAACTTTTCTGTGTGTGTTCACCGATGCAAATTGTGCCCAATACCCGATGGTTGCTTTTCAATAGTTTAGCAAATAACAATATATTGCATCTTTATTCATGCCTATATTACAATATGAACTATGTGTAATGGAACCGATGCATAGTAAAACTTGTTATAATGTGGTTCCATACTTACTTGTTCAATCTAGTTAGATGTAGTGATGTCACCAAATCCATTGGATGAGGTGCCACCATTTGCATTGCTTGTTCCAGCACCTTCAATGTTTGTGGCTTTTACCCACATCTTTTTTCTCATTCTTTTGATGTCATCAATGGTATTTCCATTGGGATGTGTACTTGTGTCTGTCAGTCGGTCTTTGCAATATTTTATCACATGTCCAACCTTATGACAGTGTAAACATGCCATACCTAGATTGGTCCAACCTCTTGACTTTCTGGTCCACTTTCTCATGCAGTTGTCAGCAATATGACCATACCTTCCACATGATGTGCAATTTACCCATGTGTTATAGTCCCAAACATATGAGTTGCCTACTCTTGTTGGTTGTAGCTTTTATCAGTTTCCTTTGGATTCCATGCCTTGTTGTTCTTTTTCCAGCATTCCTTATGTGTATGCCCATTCATCTAACATGTAGGACAGTACTTGTCCATATAGGGTTTTCTCTTTGGATTTTTCACTTTGGATCTGCACTCATGTGCCTTGTGTCCTTTCTTTTGACATTTATAACAATTACCAAAAAAAGTAGATTGTGCTTGAGAAATACCTTTCATTTTGCTTCTGCAAATGTTTGAGGTGTGGCCTGGTTTTCCATAGTGATTGCATGACAACTTCTTGGATCTTGGGGTTGTGAAAGCATTCCTCTGATCTGGTTGATTAGAGGATTCACCATTCTCATTGTACCCTAATCCTATGTAGTTATTGACTCTCCTTTGTCCATCAAGAAAATCATCCATCCTTTTGTTGCTATCCTCAACCTTTTTAATTAATTCGTTGTGTTGATTTTGGACTTTGATTTCATGCTTCAATTTTTTCATTCTCTTCTCTTACCTCACCTATGATCTATATTATTTCAATGATTTCTGTATTTAATCTATTTTCTTCTTGACTCATAAGAATTATTTAGTTGGTAACCTCATGGTGATGCTTAGTGAGTCTTAGAATCTCTGATTCTTTCTCTTGTAGTTTCTCTATAATTTTCCTCCTATCATCAATGGCTAGTGTTCTTTCATTTTCAGCTTTTCTAGCATCATTCATGACATCAATCATTTTCACCATTTGAGTCTCTTGACCAATTTGCAGCATCTTGATTTGATCTGTTAGATGTAGATTGATCGTTGTATACTTGTAATTTCTTCAACTAACGCATCTGAAGCTTTGCTCATTGATGATTCCGCTATTTCAAAGTAGTCTTGTATTTCCACTTCTTTGTAGTATTTTTCATTCAGCCTGGTTTCCATAATCTTTCTTTCATCAAGAAATTTTCTCAGTTTTATTCGCGCCTCCTTATACTGCTCATAGTTTATTTGCATCTATAACTGCTCATTCTCAATAGTCATGTCCAGTCTGAACTTGTCCATTGCTCCGATCTTTTCTCTCAATTCTTTAAGCTTTTCAAGAGAGAGACTTAGCTCTGATACCAATTGTTGGAATTATATTGGAATGATGTACTAAGAGGGGAGGGGTGAATCAGTACCTCTAAAACTTTTATTGGTTAGCCCATTAACCCTTAATCATTAGTTTGTAAATTATCTTATCTAACTGTTTATCTTTCTTTATGCATATGCAATCATATCATAAGTTCTTTTAGTATGTAACCATAATAGAAACATTCATGAAAATAGATAACACATAACACAAGATATGATATCACAGAAAACTCCTGTTAGGAAGTAAAAACTGCGGTGGGGATTGTTACCAACAAGACTTCACTATCTACAGATAAGAAGGGGTTGGTTAAGGCTTACAATTGGTCACTTCTGATGACCTACCTTGTTAGGAGTATTACAGTGGAGACGTGTTAAGATCTACTTTGTTTGAAGTTTTAGCAACACTGTTAAGTGTGCACTCTATTAAGAGATTTGTAAAGAACGGTTAAGTCCACTTTCTACAAAAGGATTTTAGATATGATGCCCTTGTTAGAATGCAACTACATAAGTCTTTGATCTGATGATGTATGCAAACTTTAATTGTTGATAACATATCCAATTAAGCTTCATACATATAAGTAATCATCTTTCCATGATTGAATAATATGTTTATCTGCTTGTCGGTCGCCTCTGTGTGTTCTTGACAACTGATGTGATCTGTTTCTGAACTTTGCATGAATTCTTCCTTCTGCTCCTTAGATGCTCTTCATGGATATCAACAACAGTGAATTCATTATTCATAATTGATTTGAACATCTATTTTTGCTAGTTTGTGGCTCAATTCTTGATTCATGCTTTGCAAGTTAACTCTAGATCCAAGGTTTACAACTTGACCTTGATCTTTAGTTAGATATGTTTTAGATCCGTTAGGATGCTTTAAAACATTTACCTAAAGCTTGCTTGACCCTCAAGTTATGATTTAAAACAAATTAAAACTCTATAAATAGAAATACATTGCTTTATCTGATGTGTAAAACTCAGATCCACTTTTTGCGGGTTCTGTAACTAACTGTCAATTTTGACGGTCGGTTTTCTTGGTCATCGGTGTTCCTTTCTTGAACTGGTCGTCGGGTATGCATTTTCTGTTCCATCGGTTTTGTTCTCAAAACTGTGTCATTAGTGATGGTCTCAATGTTATGTTATTAACCCATCGATGATGTCCTGTTCACTTCATCGGTGCAACACTTGTCAGTGTTCATCGGTCAATTCCATACTTAGCATTTTCTCGTGACCTCTGTGTTCTATCGGGTATGCTTGTTGTTCGCCGGTAATGCTTTTAGTCTACTGGTAATGCTTGTAGTCTGCCAGTGATCTCTGTCAATGTTTTTCACTAAGTGTACTAATGGAAAAATTAATGTCATCACCAGGATGTTTAAGGATGCATATCATTATGTCAAAAATTGTGAGAAGTGCAAATTACTCATAGGACGACCACAACTTGCAACCCTGCCTCTCAAACCAGTAGTGATAGATGAACCTTTCAGGCAGCAGGGAATAGATTTTATAGGACCTTTAAATCCACCATCTAGTGTTGGGCATGTATATATCCTAACAGCCACCGACTATTTTACAAAGTGGGTGGAGGCAATCCTTACAAAGAAGGCAAATTCCCAGGTAGTTTGTGATTTTCCAATGACCTATATTTTTGCCAGGTTCAAAATACCACATAAAATAGTGGAAAATAATGCCATGTACTTATCTTGAGAATAAATCTCAATGTTTTTTTATGAACATGTAATATCCTTGGCTCATTCATCAGATTATTTCCCTTAGGGGAATGGTTAGGCAAAATCTAGTAACAAAAAACTGGTTGCTATAATGAAAAAGTTGATAAGTGATAACCTTCGTGATTGGCATAGAAAATTATATGAAGCCTTGTGGGATAATTAGAATAATTCTAAAAGAGATTTAGGGATGGCTCCTTTTGAACTATTATATGGATTGGGAGCACAGGTATCACTGCCTCTTTAATTATCTACTGCAAAGTTAGAGTTTTTGATTGAAGACCAATATTTTCAAAGTTCCCTAGAAAAATGGGTCATGTACCTGAGCAAGCTAGATGAGGAAAGGGACAAATTGGTAGATCATATTATAGAATTCCAGATGAAGGTAAACATGTTTTTCATATGAGGGCCCAAACCCACAATTTTATGGAAGGAGATGAAGTCTTATTATGGGATAAGAGGAGAGAGCCCAAAGGATCTCACAAAAAGTTTGAGTCTTTATCGAAGGGACCATTCATAATTTTAGAAGCAACCGGTTCAAATGAATTATGATTGTCCTATCCAGATGTTATTATTTTTCCTTTCACTTACAATGGGTAGGACTTGGAACTGTTCAAAATGTGATCTTGTTTAGGAACTTCTTGTACATAGTAGTTAGACTTTTTCTCTCTTTCCTTAAGTTTAGGTGTGTGCATCAGTTCCTTCCTCTTTTGTTTTGGTCCGCGGAACTAGTGATCTAATTTCTCTGCATATCTCTAGCATGAAGTCCCCCAGTCAGAGTTGGTGTTATTGTCTATATGATTCACCTTGTATAAGTGTCTTTGAACCTTGTTTTTTTTTTGAAAATCATTGCTCAAGTTCTTCCTTCCCTTCACCTTAAGTTTCAGTTGGTTCATGTTCTATCTCTGTGTTCACTTCCCATGATGTCCATCTCACTGCTTTAAGTCTATTTTTTATGACTAGTCTTTCCCACTTCAAGTGTTTATATCTTTAATTCACTTTTGAACCACTTCGTACCTTGGTTCAAAGTTGTTCAAATAGGTTCAATAGGGAATTTTTATCTAAAACTTGTACCTATAGGTGAGATCCTTTTGTAAGCCATGATGTGGCCGCAAACCACTTTGAACTACTTCATACCTTGGTTCAAAGCAATTCAAAGAGGTTCAAAGTAATGCACAGTGTGCCCAGAAAGTGGATCGATGACTAACATGACAAGTGATGTGACATGCAAGATAAGAAATCATCATAATTCAGGTACAACATTCCTTAGGAATCTGGCGGCTGTGGATGTGGTTTGAGCTGACAATGCAAATTAATAGGATTAATTCCTGGCATGAGTGAAGTAATGGTGTTAGAGGGAATTAAATATTGACATGAATAGTTATACGAAGGCTATCAACAACAAAGTTTCGTGTCATGATGTATGCCCTACTCCAATAGCATTCTTCAATTAAAGTTCAAATATTTTTCATACTTCACAGGTATGTGAGTATCCTTAAATCATTTCATGCTGGTTTATTCCTCTCAAAAGAAAGAGTTTGCAAAGGTTTGGTTGTGGAAGATATGATTTTTCTCTAAGTTAGAAAATTATAGGTAAACATTGAGATCCTTTCCTATGTTAGTGCTTCTGCATGTTTATTTGAATTTGCAAGGTTGTAAAGTGTTGTGTTGTTATTGGGAAGAAGTATGAAGTCGAGTATGCATTTCTATGGTAATACAACTAGTTTAGAATGTCGAGGTCCAGTGATTTTAGACAGTGACTTAATGGGATTTGAGGTGGATAAAATGATTGATAATTTCAAAGATCATGGGGATAAAAGTGGAGAAATAACATACCCTAGAAATTATGTCAAGTGGGATTTTTCAAGTTGTTGCTTTTCATCCTGCTATGATAAACCCTGAGTTGGTTCAGCAATGTATAAACTGTTATGATGTGAGGTCTAAGTGCATATTGAAAAATTATGGCCAAAATCTTCTATCCATAACCAGGGAGACAATTATGTCAGATTTCAAGCTGCCAAATGAATCCTTCTCTAGTTTCAACCGAACACAATCTTTAGCCCAATTTCATGAGCTATCTAAAAAGAACCGTATCAATATTGCCCAAAGGTGGACCAAATTATTTTATAAAGGTGGTTCTAGACTACCCAAGGTGTTAAAAAAAGACCATATGAAACCATATATTCATTACCTGGTAGTCCTATTGCACAAAGTAAAGGGGTCAGCTCAAGTACTCCTTTTTAAAGACTAGATTTATAACTACATAGTGATCATTCTAGACGGAAAACAATATCTAGATTGGGCTGAGATCATCCTATTGTACCTTGGACAAGGTCAAGAACTAGATATAAAACCCATACCCAAATGGATGCCCATGATTTAAGTTTTATAGATATAGAGGCAAATGATGAGGATACCTCCTTAACACCAGAATGTCAAAGGAAAAAACATGGATGGTATGGTGATAGAAATGATGTCTAGTAGGAACATGTGACGCCTTCTAAGTTAGTAGTTAACAGGTTAACCTCTATCTCTATTCCCACTTGGCTGTCTAATTCGGTAAATAGAATGCACAATTTGAAACCAATTTCCCTTCCTATGAAGGATATAGTCACCAAGTATGCAAATCGTACTCCAAAGGCCAAAAGAATGAAAAATAATGCCAGGTTGAGCACATACCCTTTCATAGGAAAGTAACTGTGGAGATTGCAATATACAAACAAAAATAAGGTGTTGAAGAACTCAAAGTAGAATATTTTGAGGTTATTAAGATGGAACTGGGAGTCTTGCACCGTGACATAAGAGACCACCTTTTTAAATTTTGAGCTGATAATATGTTGGGTCAGTCTCAAAAGGATAGTCTAGAAAAGTGAGAACTCAAACAACTTGTTATAACCATGGTTGAATTCATCAATTCCCTAAGCAATGTGGGGGTATTACCTTTTTTTAGGCTCCTCAATCATTCGATCCCAATTCTTCAGACAACAAGCAGTTATTAAAATAGATGCAACATGGGAGGGCCTTGGCAGAAGCAATGAATAATTGGATTGATGGTATCATGAAAGAAGGAAGTAAATTCATACATGAGTTCATTGTCACCTACACAAAAGGAGAAACATTGCTCAACAAGATTCAAACTCTGATACCAGGATGGGAATTAGATGAGGCCAAATGTGTGACTATTGTGTCTTAGGTGTAAAAAGTGGAAGAATATGGGGTAATCAAGTTCTTATCAGAAAATCCAATGAAGTCAGTGGATCCCTATATGTTATTCATGTTAAAGAGAATATGGGATGGAAAGGTTCATTGTTCAAATCCACAATCCTAAATGTACAAGCCATAGGGAAAGAGATAAAATAAATGCATGAGGATGCGTTGAAGGATATAAAAGTGGTAAATCATTCTGGCATTCTTCAATTTGAAGAGGGGAACCTAGACCCAAATACCATGGTAAAAAATTTTGAAGTTTCCATGTATGCAATCAAAGAAAGTGAAAATCCTATGGCTAAATATTTCACCAGAATAGCGAACATGGAGTTGATGTTGTACCTAAACAAAGGGAAACTGCCTAAACAAGTGGAGATAATTAAGGAGCTTAAATGGGAAAAAGATGTCTATTGAGCGAAGCTGTTAGGATTGAAAAGATTGTACTCTCACCCAACGCAGGAACTTGTGAGTGCTTTCAAGAGATGGAAATTAGTCAAGGACCCCACATCGGATAACAAGAAATTGGAGGAAGTAGGATAGTTATCTATTATTTAGTTGGTTTGATAGGGGACAACTGTCCTAAGACTATAGTTTTGTTTTATCGCTGGTTCATAAATGTTTCTTTGTTGGCAATCCGAGAGGCTGAGTTTTCAAGGTGGCCTCCTGGATTGTGAAACTATTTATGCTGGAGCATAATAATTTTTAGGGGTTAGAATTTTTAGATTTATATTTTAGCTTTCAGTATTGATAAGCAATAGTTTCTTTTAGAAGAACTAATTGGAAAGAAATAGTGATTTGAATATATGTTTTGACTTTGAACTTCACAATACTTATATACATTAATACAAAGTTCTAGTTTAAATATTTGAGTTTAAACTTGTGGTGCATTGATTCCTTTGTGAGTTGATACATTGTTTACTCTGTGTTACTTATCATCTATTTCATGATCATAAGTCTTTTCAAAGTGATTCATGTTTTCTTTAAATTAGAAAATTAAATCTCGGGGAGTTGGAAAACTATGTTTTTTTGAAATTTTCTTGATCTTGTGTATGATTTTTGAAATTACCTCTATAAAAAAAAGTATATGAGAGATCCTTAAGTTCTTTAGGGGAAAAAATACATATACGTGTAGTTTAATCATAAATTCCTTGAATATTTGTGAGAGGGAGCTGTACCTCATAAAATTTAGAGGGAAGCGATTACCATACGCTTACCCAACTATTATGAACTATTTGTCTTTAGGAGAAGGTGATAGAGTCAATTAATATTTAATTTAGTGTGAAGAAAAAATTATTCACTAACACTCCTGAGGATTATACCTTTGATGAGGTTGATTTAAGGGAACCTACTAGAGAAGGAAGCAAAACATTGGCAGCTTTAAGGCTGAAACATGCATTAGGTTTCATGGACAAATATGAGGAAATGATAAAATCATTGAATTAAAAAAATGAAGCAATGAAGAGATTCATTCTCAAAATAGTGGGTCCCATTGACCCAAGTTGCCTGTAAGCCTCATTACAGGCTTTCTTGGAGAAGAAGTCCACCCCGCAATTACCGGTAGGAGTAACACATTCTTTTGTACAACTATGTACGGACTGGAAGGTAGATTTTGAGAAATTAGGAGAAGGAATCATTAGAGCCATTTTGAAACCTTTCAGAACCATTCTCAAAGAGGATACTAAGTTAGTGGATATGATGGAAGATGAGCAAGGATTAGATTTCCAATTAAATAGATGGAAAAAAGTGTTCAAGGACCTGAAGATAATAAGGAAGCAGCACATCAAAATTTTGGTAAAATTATATGAGGGGGCGGAATTAGATAATTTTGGAACATGGACTAAGAACATAAAAAAGAGAATAAAGGTTTATGAAAAGTGTATGAACAAAGTCTACCAGAGACATGAGAGATTTATGATATGGGTGGAGCAAATAGAAGATTTCTTCACATGTATAGATTTGGAGTTATATGAGGATAGAAAGAAACAAGTCGTGTCTCTGGTAAAGAGAATTTTATTGCAGTTCAAGGGGATTCTAGAAGGGGTTATCACAAAGGAGGATGTCCATCAACTCTTCAGATTCAAGGAAGAGATGCAAAGAATTTACGAGCATGAAGAAGAGATCAAATTCTTTGCTTCTGAGTTAACTACCTTCAGAGAAAAGCAAGAGCAAAAACTCAGTAATGTGCAAGAGGTAGATTATGATGAAGTGCAAGAAATAGTATAGAGGCTTTGGGATGCTCATCCAGATATCCTCCCAGACTAACTGTCCATTTTGGGGACTTAGTCAAATTTTGCAAAAATGGAGTTTTGACACTTAGACATTTTTTGAGGCTCAGAATTTTGGCCTTTCGACCTCCAAAAGTCTGAAATTTTGGTGATCCCCAAAAGAGTTCATCCATACTTATTTTTTTCTAGCCTCTTTATTTTTCTGAGCAAAGGGTGGGGTCCAAATTTATGGCCCATCTCGACATGAAGAACATTTATATGAAGAGGGAGTTTCTGGTCATATTACCTATGGATTGGGATTCTTTTTGGCTTAACTAGAAGATTTATATTAGTTTCCCACGCAAAGAGAAGCTCAGATGAAGGTTATAAAGAGAACTCCAAGTTCCAAATGAATACTCCAGTTAGAAATGGTGGAACTTCAAGTTGAGTTTTCTTTTCCTTTGGGTGAGTTTGACCCTGATTTCTCAGGAAAACTAAATGTAAATAGATCAAGGATTTATGTAATCTTGTTAGTAGTTAGTTTAGCAGTAGTTTTACTTCAATAAGCTTTAGTTCAAATTTTTATTTCATTGTTTAGCATAGATGGAGCCCTAGTTTTGAGGTTCAAAGTTTTTTAAATCAAGCATTATATATTGCATCAAAACAATGTAAAATGGTCAGATCTTTTATGCGATAAAATATATACAGTTGGTGCTTCATTCACAATGTGATTTCTTCTACTTTCAATGGTAAATTGAGTAATTTATGTTTGTTGGTTCATTTCTTTCAAAGAGATAACCGCGTTATTGCATGTCGATCTGCAATTAACTAGATTGGAGTTTGTTTTTGTTGATCAATTTTGTTGTGATGAATGATTGGGAAGGATATTTATATTGTTTTAAAGATAAATCCATCTCGTGTGTGTGCACATATTGTGGCTTCACGATTTGATAGATTTTGAAAATCTTGCATCTGTATGAAAGTTTCTCCAAGTGATTGCATCTATTGGGGATAGAATCATGACGTGGTCTAATTCATATTATGTGGGTTTCCATATTTCTCCCATTTGATTTGTAAGGAAGGTTTAGCTATGGTTTATGTACATTACGATTTCATTTTAAGTGAATTTTCTTAATTCTTGTTACCCAAAGCTTTGATCTCTTGAAAAGTCAAGATAGAGTAGATACTCATTGTAGGATTTAGCATAAATTTAACATCATTAATAATTCATAAGCATTGATAAATTGAAAATGTAAAAAGGGTACTAAATTATTTTGTAGCTTGAAGTCTTGAAAGTATCAGCAAAGGCCTCCTCATGAACATTCACATTTATCTTCAATTGAGATTACCAAGCAGGTTGTAGCATGACCATAGAGAACCTTGGGAATAACTTCGTTATTCTTTCAAGAGAGGAAATTGAATCTTGAATTCCTAGCAATTGACGTGTGTAAAAACAACGCTTAACAAAAGTGGCGCTAGAAGGAGGGCCAAGACAAAAAGATGGATAACATAAAATATTTCTCATCAGAATGGTCTGAGAGAGTGTGTAGATCATCTCCAAAGAAAGGCGAGTTCCCTCTCACCACCACACAGAGCCACAAAATCTTCTTGGAAAATAATCATACATGGCTGCCCCAACTGTCACTGTAGCCATCAACCAAAATCACAACTTATGACAACTTTTTCTAATGGCCTTCTTCGCTTATGCACAATTCTCGTCACTAAACTTCATTGGATAACTTCACAAATTACCCAAGAATCCTGAGAAGTTTTGCACTTGTTTCATGTACTAGGAATTATAGAAAGTTGAAGAACACATCCATACCTTTAAAGGGATTGCTCACCAAGATGTCATTTGTCACCTATTTCCATACACTCTAGGGGATTTTGCATATAACTTGTACTTGAACTTACCACACAGGTCTATCTCTGCATGGCAAAAGTTTGAAACCAAATTTCTAAACTAGTTCAAGTTATATGTAGATCTGGCTATAACACATCACCAGTTCATAACAATGAGGAAATACTCTAAGGATCCCATTGTTATGTTCAATCATCATTTCCATAACATGCATAAAAATTTGGAAGATCCTTACACTATATTAGAGGCAGTCGCTATAAAAGTTTACCTTAAAGCCCTCGATCCCTTCACTTCAATTTTTCTAAGGAGACTTCCCCTCGCAGACAAAGACATGATGGAAAAGATGGACAACAAAGCCATAATATTTATGCAACAAATGGATCCGCAAGAAGGGAACTTCGGTACTATGGGTAACATCACTGCTCCACATCAAATTTTAGTGATCAATAAAGCTCTGGATACCCACACACCTTTGTTGAACCCAATTCCAACACAACCACTCGCTGCTCCATCATCATCCATCACTTATCTGAGCTATGAGGCCCATAAGACAACTTTTTTCAAGCAATTAACCATGCCTCCAACTGAACCTGATAATCATCTAGCCTCTGAGTTGGATGTCATAAAGAAAACCCTAACTCAACTAACTAATGAGCTCACTAGGATGAAGTTAAATCCCTCCCAAAATCAAAGTGGATACCAACGAACACCTATTGTTCCAAATGCTTATCCTCATAATCAAAATTGGAGTTACAATGCCTATAATAAGTACAACAACTCATAGGATGAACAATTTGGGAAATAAAGGCCTAATAGACCTTGGAACACTTGACCCAACAATTTTAGCATACACATTGATAATGCTAATGCTTATAAGACCACTGATGTAAACTTTGTCAGGGCTCTGAACCCACATCAAGACAATGACGAGTGTGGAGGTATCCCCTATAATTAGCAACCACGAAGTCCAGAGGAATCTCCCATTCAGTTTAACACAATGATGTTTGAATCTTATGAGCTAATCACTAGGAAACATTCTGACATCTATACCCAAGAGGAGGAGTTTGTATTCCCATTCCAAAAGTAAAGAGAGCCCAAATATTCTGAGGTTCATTCATTCCAGAATGACCACCGGATCTCTTACAACCTGAGGAACCAAAGGGAGCCTTTAACTGATGGTACTCCTCCAGATAAACAACCAAATCCATCAGACCCATGAGATAGAAACAATCCTACCACCCAAAAAGGTTTAAGTGCTCCTGCATCATCCCCACCAAACACATTCACTGGATGCAGAAACCTGTCTTGGTCAACTGACAAATACAATGTAGTTGAGGAACTAAAGAAAACAAAGGCAAACATCTCCATGTTTAACATGCTACAAGGCTACCCATCTCAAAGGGAATCTCTCTTGAGGTCCCTAGATCACTCAAGACAAGGTATGACTGCTGGCAATACAAGGGCTCCCGCATCTAGTGTCAATACCTTAGAAGAATTCCCCACAATATTCAAAGACACAATAGAAGTACCACCATTCCTACTAAGTTTATGTATGTTTGGAAAAAATTTGCACAACTGCCTAATTGATTCAGGAGCTTCATGTAACATCATGCCCCTACCCCTCAGATGAGAAACTAGGTAGTAATACAATTAGACAAGATGGAGGTCAAAGTGATTGGTGTACTCAAAGATGCACACAACCAACTGGTTGTTGATCCAAGAGTAAAAGAGTACATTGATGTACACATTGTATATATTCCAAAGACTTATGGGATGTTACTTAGTTGAGAATGGACCAAATATCTAAGAGGATGCTTTTCCACTGATTTCACTGAGCTTTAGCTACCCTAAAAGGGATTAAATAATCAGATCAAGATTGATGCTAAACCTAAACTGAAGAAAATGATCACATATTACAACGCCCCAAACAAAGTCTCATTGACTCAAATGGATTAGGGCTCTTATCAAATGGATAATGTCCTCATGTTCCAAATCAAAGGCATTGAAGGAATAGATCACAATCTCATACAAGGTATGTAAGAGTTTCACATTTGTGACAACGTATTTCAAAGTTTTATCAACATTATTATGATAAGCATGAGGCATTTAGGTCGATATGTGAATCCCAACATCTTATTATTGCCAGGGTATTGCCGATTACATCAGGACAGTCACTCAAAATTCACATGTGCAAGCTGTCAGGATGCTCTATCAAGAGTGTTGGCTCAAATTTCCATACCAATAAAACCCGGTAACATCCAAGTTCCAAAAGATAAGAGCCCCATAATAGAAACCTTGGATGATGTTACACCAAGTACGAGCAATCCGCCAGATCATGTCACCCGAATAGAAACTCAAAATGAGGGATCAAACCCTAATAGTAGGAGCCCTACTTCTAGTATATGGAGAAAATGGATCACTTAAGATGATGATGCCTACCCACCCTACATGAAACTACAAGCATCTCTAGGTAATGGAGAGGCCAAATCTTCAAATAATGAGGATACACAAGGAAAGGGAAAAGAGGAAGTGATTTCTTCAAATAGCGAAGGGAGAAAAGAATCAAAGCCTGGGACATCAGAAGCCCCAGGAAAGTCTGAGCTCAGCCAAAAAATATTAAATATGGAAGTTACATTTTGATGGGTCCAAGTGAAAACAAGGGATCGATGTTGGGATCAAACTAGTTAACCTGAGAAGCAAGTCCTTCTATGTTGCTTACAGGTTACAATTTGTGCACTAACAACATCATAGAATATGAAGCCCTGGTTTGGGGAATCCTCCTGGCACATGAAAAGGGAGTAAATGCTTTGATGGTGGAAGGTGACTTGCAACTAACCGTCAAAAAAATCCACATCCAATATTCCCGTACTGACAAAAGGCTATCGGCTTACTGAAATAGGGCATGGGATTTGATCAAATACTTTGAAGCATTCAATATTAAGTCTATCCTGAAAAGGAAGAATGTTGTGGTTGATGCCCTATCCATGAATACCAGTTCATTACACCTGATGGAGAAGTCCAAATTAAGGAAGTTCTTGGTAGAACTTATTGAAGCCCTTGTTATCCCAGATAATATTACAAACTTCCAAGTCTTCCAAGATGATCAACACATCCTTGAGTTTGTCATGTGCTCGGGCGTGTTTGAAATTTTGTTATAGATGAATAAAAATAAGAATGTGAGGAACAATCCAACCTAGAAATGCCTGATGATTGTGGCATCATAAACCTAAGGACTAATTCCATACCCAAAGGGATGGTGGAATTGGAAAGAATTTTTGACAGTGATGAGACTGCCGCAAAGAGACAACAAAATCTCAGAACTAGAGGCAAGGAATATGAAACCCACAACCTGGGCACAAAGGATGATCTCAAAGAAGTCCACATCATGAAAGTAGGCACTAAGGATGAGAAAATATGAATGGTTAAACTCCTCACTGAATATCAGCATGTCATAGCATGTAGCTACGAGGAATTGAAAACCTACGACACCTTAGTCATAGTCCATAGTATCACCCTGAAATGAGACTCTAAACCTTTTCAAAAACATCAAAGGCTGGTAAACCCAACAATGGGGCCGTTGATATAGAAAGAGGTCCAAAAATTGTTGGATGCCAAAATTATCTTTCCGATCCAACATTCCACTTAGGTTAAAAACTTGGTACCCGTAAGGAAAAAGATCGACAAGATTCAGTTGTGTGTGGATTTCTGGAACTTGGGAAAGGCTTCCCACAAGGACAAGTATCTACTAACATCATTTGACGAGGTGTTGCAAGTGGTAAATGGGTTGAAAATGATGTCCTTCCTAGATGGCTACTTGGGCTACAATCAGGTGATGGTACAAGAAGAGGATAGGTTGAAGACAATATTCACCACCAAGTGGGGAACCTTTGCCTATCAACAAATGTCATTTGGTTTAATTAATGTCAGAGCTACTTTCCAAAGGGCAATGGACACTGCTTTCAAAGGTTTAGTGGTAAAATACATCATTATTTATATGGATGACCTCACAGTGTTCTTAAAAAAATGAACAGATCACATAACTGACTCATCAAAGGTTTTGCTAAAATAGTAAAGTCATTGAACGACATGCTAATGAAGGATGCCAAGTTTGAATGGATCACCCCACTGAGAAATTCATTTGAAGAGATAAAAACCATAATTACCAAGACCCCTGCCCTTGTTATCCTGGATTATACCTTACCCTTTAAAGTGTATTATTTTTCCTATGAACATTCAAAAAATGAATCCTCACACAAAAGAAGGATAATTAAAGTGAGAGTTCAATAAATTTTATGAGTTGCCCCCTTAAGAATGTTGAGGTCAGATACCCAAATCTAGACAAGTAGTCTTTCACCCTGGACAAAGTAGTAAAGAAGTTCTGACACTATATTCTAAGGAACAAAGTGTTCAGAATAGTCCCAAATACAGGTGTAAAATCATTACTAATGCAAATCAAGTTAGGCGAAAGAATGGGGAAATGGATGGCTATCCTCCAAGAGTTCAACCTCAACATTCAGCCTATGAAACTAGTACGAGGCCAATGCCTGACAAAGCTAATGTCCAAAGTAGAAGAAAGTTTGATATGCCAAACCTAGACAAATCAAGGGGTGATTTTGAATATATGGTATCAAGATATAGTCTACTACTTGCTGTAAAACCACTGTCTAGAAGGGCTAAATGGCTCACAAAGAAGAGCCTTAAAAATGTTATAGGCTGAAATCTGGTCAGTTATACAAATTCAACTATGATGGTTTGTACCTGAGATGTATGGATAGGCTCGAAGTGAAATAAGTCCTAGTTGATTTCCATGACAAATATAGAACAGGCCACAAGTCCGTTGAAGCCACCACTCACAAAATCCTGAGAGTAGGATACTATTCGCCAATAATATTTAGACACATCAACAAACATGTGAGGTCATGCCATACCTTCCAGACCAGTGCAACTCAAGAGAGAAATTTGGCAATGCCCCTACAACCAATATACGAGGTATGTCCTTTCGCCCAATGGGGCCTATATTTTGTTGGAATGATTAACCTGCCCTCTTCTAAAGGTAACAAATTCATCCTGACGGCCACATATTACTGCACACATTGGACAAAGGCGTAGGCATTGAAAAAATGTACCGCTAAAGTGGTAACCAAATTCTTAGAGTAGCACATCATAATGAGGTTTTGGATGTCATTTTATTTGGTATGTGATAATTCCCCCTCATTATCCTTTTCTACACTCACCCAATGGGATTTTGAAAATCAAGTAATCCTAAAGTTTTGTTCTAACTATTACCCACAAGGAGACAATGTAGCAGAATCTACAAATAAAAACCTATTGACAACGGTGATCAAACACCTTTTGGATGACAACCCCAAAGACTAGAACACATAGTTAAAATATCCCTTATGGACCGATCAAGTGAGGGTAAAAAATGCACTAGGGACTTCCCCATATCAATTGGTCTATGGCTTGTAACCCATTTTTCATATGAACCTAAAAATACCCATCTTAATATTCATGGATCAGTACGTTGAAGGTGAAGATTGGGTGCAAGTTTGACTCATGAACCTCCTTAACCTAGAAGAGAAAAGGAGTATGGACCCATAACACCTATCAAAGCATCATGATGTTTTCAAGTGTTGGTTTGACAAGAGGGCCACTATAAAAGCTTTCAGGATCTTTGATCTTGTCCTTGTGTGGGATAAGGTAAAAGAAAAGTTAGGAAGCCGCACCAAATTTTAAAAATTGTGGACTGGTCCTTATCATATATTAGAGCTATTGGGAGAAAACATTTTCAGGATCAACACCTTGGATGAGGAGTTTGTCCCATTGTCAGTCAATGACTACTTCCTCAAACATTATTTTGGTTCCTGAAAGGGGATTTCCTTTTCGTCGTGTGTATTATAATTTTTAGTTGTTTTTATTTCTTAATTTATTTCTATCTTTTGTCTTCTTCTTTATTTCTTGGGTCAGTGTGTCTTGGGTTAGTCTATTTTGGGTCCATCCTAGCTAGTGCTTGAAAAAGGGAGCAGGGGTATTTCTTAGTCAAAACCTCCAAGGAAATAATAATGCAAAGATTGTTCCTAGAGGTCAAGAGTGGTAATATCCTTCATCAACAATCAATGATATGTTCAACATCGATCATCCTAATCATGAGATACACTAAAGGAAAAACCTAAGAAACATTAGTTTCTAGGGCAGTTGTTAGCTATAACCAACATTAGCACATTGATTCGGGTACCCAAAGATCCGAGAACCCTTCTTTGTTGACACGAGAGAGAAAAAAAAATGAGGAAGAGGGGAGAAAAGGATGGAGAATTAGATAAATCATTTCAACGATGGTATCTCAGAGGGCGATCATGATTTTAAACCTAAGTAGCACAATCTAAGAATTGCTTAGGTTTCTCAAAGGAATATCAAGAAGACATCCGAAAGACAACATTCTCAAAGTCACAACTGGCTCAGGCCAGGTACCAGTCAAAAGAGAAGAAATGATTCCAAAAGGAATCCTCCAAATGCCTCAACTCTAAATACCATCATAATATAGAGAAGGGTGACTCTAGAAACCTCTATCAGTGTTATGGATGCCTGGACGGTAGTAGAGAAAGGTTATATTGGGACTTGAGGAAAACATTTTTGGGACTATGGATGTCTGACTAGTAGCAGAGCTCTTTCTGGGAAGCACATGTCAACATTGAAAAGGTTGGGGGTAGCTGATAACCACCTAAGTTATGTCTTTCAAAGGTCAAGGAATGAACACACGAGTACACACTAGAAGATACATCTGAAGACTTAAAAATTGGGAGTTAATGAAATAATGTTTCCCCCAATGGCTCTTTGTGTTTAGTTCATTGCAAATTTGATTTCCAGAAGGTTTTTGGCTTATAAAGAAATGCCTTGGTCATTCCTCCCTTTTGTCAGGGCTATTTGTTGTGGGTCCACAACACACACCCCATTTTGACCACTTGGCCATGGGGCCCCACCTTCTTTTTTTGTCTTGTTTCTTTTCCCCATTTGATTTCCTCCTTTCTTGTTCTGGCTCTGGCTTGGAGCAAGGATTTGTTTTATTATTATGCAAGTTTTCTTTCGGTCCTTCGGCCTTTCAGAGATCATTATGATCTCTAAAAGTCTGGAAGGCCAAAAGGTCAAAGCCCCACAGTCACCCCGTGAGGAATTTCTTTTGGTCCTTGTACCTTTTGGTCTTATTATGATCTTTTAAATTATGGAATGCTAAACGACTAAAGCCTCGCAGGTTTCTCTTTCAACCTTTTAGCCTTTGAAGGCACCGATGACGCTTCACTCATTGGGAAAAGAAATTTTAGCCTCTAAAAGTCCATCACCCAATGATGATGTCATCAGCTCCAGTCGCCTATAAAACATGTGATAGGTTAGTTTGTTCTCATTCTGCCTCTGTCTTTGAGCTCCGCTTTGATTGTTCTTTTGTGCATAACTTCCCACTTTTATGCTTTGTTGTGTTTGTTGCAGTCACCCTCAGTATCTTCGTTGTTGTTGTGTTTCTCTTCCTCCTCTTTCATTTCTATCATTTTCTGCAGGTAGGGCCTTGCCCTCTTTCCCTTTTTTTTTGATCTGGTTGTGTTTTTTGTTTAAGGTTTGTGTTTAGAGTTATTTTCTTTCATTTTTAGTTCTTTATCGTGTGTGGTCTGGTCATTTTGGGGTCTTCAATGGGTTTTCCCCTTTTTTGGTGTAGTGTCGGGTCTAGGTTTTCTTTTTTTTCTTCTCTCAGTGTTTCACAACCCTAGGTTTTTAGCCTTTGAAAGGCCGAAAAGATCATCAGCATCTCAACAGGCCAGAGAAAAAGTGTAAAATGTGGCTCTCTTAGACATTCAGACACCAAAGACCTTCCCAAAATTTCATGCTTTTGACCTCCAAAAATTCACGCCACATTCACAGTCTGAAGCACTGAAACTCATCACCGAACCAACCATCCACAACTCCTTCACCCTTTTTCAATTTTGGTCTCCAAATATTCATTTCACTCTTCGCACCCTGAAATGCTGAAACCAAGTTCCCTAGCTTTTCTCAGATCTCACACTTTCAGCCTTTCAAAGGTAGGTATTAACTTCGGTGTCCAAATATATGAAAGGCTGAAGTTGGAAAATTTATGTTTTAGATGGTTCTTATCACTTCTAGGGCTTAACTCTATGGGGATTTTCTATTGTTTTTGCTTTCTTTTGAGTTGTTAATTGAATAAAGTGCTGATGTTTGCATATTTTCATGTAGGAATGCTGGAAAAGATAACTGGATCACCAATGAAGTACCTTTTCAAAGGATATCATGCCCCATCTAAGGTGGGGAACTCCACAACAAGATCACAGACACATACATCAAGAATGTGAACTTGAATGACTTCCTCACCAGATGTGCCCATCCCAACAAGAGGTCGGTTGACTACACTTCTTTAGTCTTTTCAAGTTTGGTCAATGCTACAGCACATCCTGTCACCATTATATCTTTAGATTTGATCATGACTCTAGCCCACCATCATGTCCCTGATAAGAGGGTGGTAAAAAATAAGGAGGGATATATTGTTCTAGATCTCAGACCTGACAACATTGAACATGTCTTCCACTTTCCAAAGGAGATTGACACATTTATGACTTCTCCATTCATAAAGGACAATCATGGTTCACAAAGAATACTCAACTTGCTTATGAAATAGTGAACAAGGAATATTTGATGTAACCTCTCCTAAGAATAAATTGGAAAAGATTCATATGAGGATGGGATATCTAAAAGATGATATTTAGGTCACAGTCACCATGCTTAGCAGATTATATGGCCTTTTTTAATCAATCCAACTAGAACATTGGATGATCCTTTTGATTGAGAGGATAAAAGGAAGGAAATTAAGATTCAAATGGGATACCATCCTTAGTGATATCCTGGATGAACAATTAGTGACAGTAAAAACAATCCATGATTCTACATGACTTCTTATATTGTATACCTACTAGCCGCCAGAGTAGTGCACCCAGGGGTAACAAAGAGAGGGGCCTTCGGACAACCCAATGCATGGCCATTCACAGTGTATCCTCAACTAGTTATGAAGGAAAAGATGGACGATAAGAGCCCAGATTAAAGGATTATCAATGATGCCTTTGTCTTTGTAATTACCCTTTCTATAGAAGGTGATTATGAAAAGAGACTCTCTGAGAAAGTAGCTGCCAAAGTAAGGGCACTTGGAGCCTATTATATTCAATTTAAGACTTTCATGTACATTAGAGTGTTTTGGTACACTCTCGCCCAAAAGAAGATTCCTCGATATCCTTCTGATAGGATAATTATTCTAGAGATGGCCAGTCAGTTCTCAGATGTATGTGAGCACATAAAACACAAGAAGAAGCATTGTTGGGACTTTCCCTTATCAATTGGCCCCCATTGCTTACAAGACATGAAAGTTTGAAAATCTATAGCGTTTGAATGGGATGAATGTCCTTTGCAATCTTTTGGGTTACTCAGGACTAGTTTTGACCCCATTGGTACTTACATCCACATCATGAGCAAGCATTATGTTCACGAGCCTCACCTGGAGGATCACTGGATAAACTATGTAGATGATTCTGAGGTCAGGATTCAAGACTATTGCAGACTATCCCTTGAGTTGGCACAAGATGTCTTAAAACTTTTCATTCGGCCAGAGGTATGGGACATGGAGACAAAGGAGGTACTAGATCCTTTATACAATAAGGATAAGGTATATACAAGACCCATCTTAAATGCAAAAGTAAACAAGGAAGAGAATGATAGCATTGATTTCAAGGCTAGGCATGTGGTGAAAAGCACCAAAAAATGGATAAAAAAAGTCATTCAAAATAGAACCCTTATCGATGAAACCACAGTTGAATCCACCATCAAAAGGGGATAATAAATAGTGGGAGAGGGTGGTAATACCTAAATTTAGAGAGGCAGCCCCTCAAAAACTAGAGACATTATATAGGCATGATTTCCTAGTGGCATATGGTTCTAACCCAAGGTCAAAACCATAAAAGACAAGAATGACTGGTAGCATTAATCCACCTCCTGACCAACCACAAGCTTCACAAGGAAAAACTCTTAATGTAGTTAAATATCCCACCATCAAGGTCACGGGACCCGGGTCTGCTCAAGAGGAGAAGAAAAGGGTCTGCAAAAGGAAGAGATCCTCTGTGTCTCCATAGTTGGAAATGTTGCAAGAGGAAGAAGAAGAGGAAGAAGAGAAGGTGCCTTTATTAAGAAAAACACGGTCAAGGATGACTACTCTTAGAAGGAAAGGTCAAGAAGAATATGTCTTGATCGATATAGGAACAAGAGAAAAAGAAGAACAAGGATATTCCCATCTTTCCCTTGCTCTTGATGAGTTTGACATTTCGGCCTTTCAAGATCTTTTCGGTTTCAAAATGATAGATCTGCTTGGTTCTACTGGAGAAGTAAGTATGGAAGGGAAGATTCCATTAGTTCCGTAGATTAGTCTAACTCCTCCTCCATTCCAATTCACTAATCCCACTATTGAAAAACCAACCAAGGAATCCTACTCAGGGGAGCATGTGGATACGAGGATACCTTTAGCTTCCATGGAGCCTCAAATCATAAACCAAAATGAAGAGGTACAGATTGCCCCATAGCTCTCAAATGCCCATACAGTAAAAATAAAATAGGAAGGAGTACCCAATGGCACAACTGGGAAGGATATTGGTGCATAACATAGTTATTCTTTTCCACCTCTCATTCCCACTCCTCCTTTTATTCCACCAAATACTCCTACTCCTCCTCCTTTCATTCCACCAAATGCACCTCCTCCTCCTCTTTTCGTTCCCATTTTTTATTCAAATCCAATTTCTCCCACTCCTTCATCCACAAGGCCAACACCATCTATACAATCAAGGTAGATATATGTAAAAGGTCTTTGGACAAAAGTAATGACAAGCTCATTGAAACATGTTGAAAACCCCTAGGAAGAGGAAGAATATACAGGGAAAGAAAGTACTCCTCCACCTGAGAAAACATTTGAGGAGCCAGATACCACTACTGGAGAGAAGCATAGAATCACATAAGAAGAGTTGTAGGAGGAAGATAATTTAGAGGTTTGAGAAGCATTGAGAAGGAAAGAGAATCCCAAGAGGATATGAAAGTTTAGGGTACAAAAGGGACAACCTAAATCTTGAGCATTGCTTCATACAAGCCAGTCACGACATTTACTAAACCTACATGATTTACTGAGGTACAACCTAGAAAGAGGGTTTATACTAAAGAAGAGGACACATATATGTCATTTTTAGGCCAAGCCTTTCACCAAACAAAACCTAGTGTACCGACATGGACCATGTCCTATGTCACTCAAGACAACAAGAGCCAGTGGAAGGCACAAGTGGCAATACCCACAACCAGTGGAATCCAAATGAAGATAAATCCTGAGGATTATACCTTTGATGAGGTTGATTTAGGGGAACCTACAAGAGAAGGAAGCAAAACATTGGTATCTTTAGAGATGAAATATGCATTAGGTTTCATGGACAAAGATGAAGAAAGGATAAAATCATTGGCTGAACGGAATGAAACACTGAAGAGATTCATTCTCAAAATAGTGGGTCCCATTGACCCAATTTTTCCAGAAGCCTCATTATAGGATATATTGGAGAAGAAGTCCACCCCAAAATTATGGGAAAGAGTAACATGTTCTTTTGTACAAGCATGCACAAACAAGAAGGTAGATTTTGAGAAATTAGGAGAAGGAATCATTAGAGCCATTTTGAAACCTTTCAGGACCATTCTCAAAGAGGCTACCAAGTTAGTGGATATGGTGGAAGATGAGAAAGGATTGGATTTCCAATTAAACAAATGGTAGAAAGTGTTCAAGGACCTAAAGATAATAAGGAATCAACTCTTCCAAATTCTAGTAAAATTATTTGAGGGGGAAGAATTAGATAATTTTGGAACATGGACTAAGAGCATAACAAAGAAAATAAAGGTCTATGAAAAGTGTATGAAAAAAGTCCGCCAAAGACATGAGGGAGTTATGATATGGGTGGAGCAAATAGAAGATTTATTCATAGGTATAGATTTAGAGTTATATGAGGATAGCAAGAAACAAGTGTTGTCTCCGATAAAGAGCATTGTACTGCAATTCATGGGTATTTTGGAAGGGGTTAACACAAAGGAGGATCTCCATCAACTCTTTGAATTCAAGGAAGATATGCAAAGAATGTATGAGCATGAAGAATAGATCAAATTCGTTGCTTTCGAGTTGACTACCTTAAGAGAAAAGTAAAAGCAGTGCCTCAGTAATGTGCAAGAGGTATATTATGATGAAGTGAAAGAAATAGTACAGAGGCTTCTGGAAACTCATTAATATATCCTTCGAGACTAACTGCCCATTTTGGGTACTTGGTTAGATTTTGCAAAAAAGGAGTTTTGACACAGCCATTTTTTGAGGCTCAAAATTTTGGCCTTTCGGCCTCCAAAAGTCTAAAATTTTGGTGAGCCCCAGAAGAGTTCATCCATACTTAATTTTTTCTAGCCTCTTGATTTTTCAGAGCAAAGGTCAGGGTCCAAATTTCTAGTCCATCCTGATGTGAAGAATATTTGTATGAAGAGGGAGATTTTGGTCAGATTACCTATAGATTGGGATTCTTTTTGGCTTAACTAGAAGATGTCTATCAGTTTCCCATGCAAAGAGAAGCTGAGATGAAGGTTCCAAAGAGAACTCCAAGTTCTAAATGAATACTTCAATTAGAAACATTGGAACTCCAAGTTCAGTTTTCTTTTCCTTTGGGCGAGTTTGGCCCTGATTTCTAGGGAAAACTGAATGTAAACAGATCAAGGATTCATGCAAGCTTGTTAGTAGTTAGTTTAGTAGTAGTTTTACTTCAATAAAATTTAGTTCTAAGTTTTATTTTGTTGTTTAGCATAGATGGAGCCCTAGTTTTGGGCTTCAAAGTTTTGTAAATCAAAGCATTATATATTGCATCAGAACAATGTAAAATGGTCGGATGTTTTATGCAATAAAATATATACAGTTGGTGCTTCATTCAAAGTGTGATTTCTTCAGTTGTCTATGGGAAATTGATGAATTTATGTTTGTTGGTTCATTTCATTCAAAGAGATAATTGTGTTATTGTGTGCGGATTTGCGATTAATTAGACTGGAGTTTGCTATTGATGATCAATCTTGCTGTGATGAATGATTGGGAAGGATAATTCTATTGTTTTAAATATAAATCCATATCATGTTTGTGCACATATTGTGGCTTCATGATTTGATAGATTTTGAAAATCTTGCATCTGGATAAAAGTTTCTCCAAACGATTGCATCTATTGGGTATAGAATCGTGACGTAGTCTGATTCATATTATGTGGGTTTCCATCTTTCTACCATTTGATTTACAAGGAAGGTTCCAAAATAACCCATGGAAAAAATAACCCCATAAGATTATAGAGAAAGGAAAACAAAATCTATAAATTAAAAGTATATTTCTAAAAAAAAAATTTGTTCAATTTTTCAATTAAAGTGTCAAATTATGAGAAATGCCTCTTATATAATCTAAAATATTATTATTATCATAACCATCAACTAGTCTTTTTAGTCTTTCTTTGGCTTCACAGTATTTTTTCCTGCTTGGTTGTGTAGTGTGTTCATCCATATATTTCTCTATTTTATTCTCTTGGAGATCCTGTTCTTTTTTCACTGCTTTGATGAATTTCCAGATTGAGCTATGCGATGATTGAAGCAATTCACTAAATCCTCTATGCCATCCCTAGATAGAATTATTGGTTTTGGAAATATCATATTGAATAGTTGAATAACAGTTTCGCATTGTGATTGAAAACTTGGGTGGCTGTCTGTTGCCTCTTCTAGTTAGCCTTCCAATCCATGTGTCTTCAAAATAATCAATTATTGGTTGCAAAGTCTCCTCATATTCTATATAATAAGGAGATTGCAGAAGTGTTTCAAATGCATTGATTACATATATTTGAGGCACAAAATCTAATGCAACAAGATTTTTTTATCTCAAATGAAAATACTTCATTGACACTATAACATGTTTTTATAGCTTCTTCTTGAACTTTCCTCCACAAGCACTGAGAGAAATGGAAACAACATCCCTGAATAGTGACATTTGGAAAAATTTCAGAAATAACTCCCTTGAAACCTAATTCAAAATCAATAAGTATAGTTTTTGGGTTTAGATCAGGTTGCAACTTTTTTAATTTTACAAGTACTTGTGTATAAGTGGATCTTGTTTTGTTGGTCATAAGAATATATATGAGTGGAAATATTGCATCATTTTTCAAGCCATGAAATGTTAACAACTGCTGAAAAATACTTGGTATTGTTTTAAATGTACCATCACTAAACTAATTTTTAGATTCTTTTAGTAATTGCAAATTTTGTGTGGTGGTGAATATTAAAAAATGATTCTCATCATTACTGTCATGAAAAAGAAACTTTTCCCCTCTATTGGTAATTGTATATTCAATTGGTAAAATAAGATCTCTCGATGTCTGAGGATTTGCTGGTGGTGCTTCAAATCTTATTCTTTTCCTTCGAATCATTTTGGATAATGCATTGGTTGATGGTATTGCTCCTGCTACCGGTAATGAAATATTAGAACATGTTGTAGAAATGATATTTCTTGTAGAGTCTTGATTCAAGCACGCCATGCCTTTCATTTCATTCAACTTCTGTTTGACAGTGATCATCTTAATTTTTGGAGCATGATTATGTCCTGTACTACTAATCACATCACCAGATTATGTTTGTGTTGTAGTATAGCACCGACTTGAACATTTATTTGTAAAATATTTTGCACAAGGCAGAATCATTTTATTGACACCTTTTTGATGAAGCAAAAATGTGTAACCATTTAAAATGAGTAATTTCTTATTTTTTGACTTGTTAAAAGTTGAAGAGGCATTGTATATATTAAAAATTATGAAGAATTTCTTGATTCCCTAAAATAATATTTATTTTTGTATACTTTTATAGAAACCCCTAGGAAAATTTAATATAATGTTCAAAAAATTATATTACAAAATATTTTTTTTTATGAATTTTGATTTCTTTTTCTTATCACTCTACACACTATTAATTCTTCTCCCCTTCTTCCTTCCTTTACTTCTCTTAATTCTACCACTTTATATATCCTCTTAATGCCTCTTCATAATGTCTTTTGACTTATATATTTTCATAATAATTCTTTTTTATCTTATTCCCACGAATTTTTCTTTATTTCTATAATTATTTACCATTTTATAAGTTATTTAAGCATATTAAAGATGTTTTAAGGCTATTTTAGGGGTATATGGTCTAAAAATGACCTATATATCCTCTACGGTGCCTCAAAATCCCCTTTTTAGCATACTAGCTTGATCTAAAATGATCATGGGTTATTTTGTCCCTGGGTTATTTGACCATGGGTTATTTTGTCCATGGGTTATTGTGTCCTTGGGTTATTATGGCAAGGTTATTGTGTCCAGGGTTATTTTGGCTGGGTTATTATGTCCAGTTACCAGTTATTGTTGGTAAGGAGTATAATGATTCTCAAAGCAATCTTTTCTTTATCTCTCTATAGAGGTGAACTCTTCTTTAGAAGGGACACTGAATAAATTTTTATCCAGGAAGACTCTAATGAAGACATGTGTATTCCTTTACTCCATTGGTACAAGGTCCCTATTGGGTGTGGTGGAGTTGGTATGAGAAAACCAAGGATCCAACCAACTATTGCTTAATAACTTGAGGATCTTGTAGGTCCACAATCATAATAATTAGAGTGCATTGCACAATGACTGGTTGACTACATGGAGATTTCTTTGGGAGTGGAGACCAATGATTGTAAACATTTTATAAGGTGCATTAATAATGATAGGAAAGTAGAATTTTAGTTTGAACCTTGGGAATCCTTCTCTCCACTAGATTATGATGCACATTTTGGTACATAATAGGAGTTTTTGGTAAGGGAGAAGGGTACAAAACTGGCAGAATGTCTATGCTCATGCAAAGATGCAGTGAGATCGAAAAAAGAATCGGTTGATGTTAGTCATATTCAGGTGGATGAGGAGGTTAAAGAAAAATTTAAAGTGAATTAACTAAGCTGAAGACATCCCTCAACCATGAAAAATATGAGATTGTTTGATTTTGGGCAAAATTAGGATGTTACTTTGTAAATATGGGATACAAGATTATGAAGGTTACTAGATCAAGTTAGGTAAGAAGATTGCGGCCAAGAGAGATATGTTAGGGTCTTAGGTCCTCCAAAAGGTCGGTGCCTTCACATGGGCCATTTTGTATAAAAAAATCCTAAGTAGGGAGCAACTTAATCAAATTAGGATTATAGGACCTAGTTGGTGTCTGCTTTATAGAAAAATGATGAAACTTTGAATCATCTATTTCTAAAATGCCCATTTTTGGATCAGTGTCACGACTGGTTCTAGGATCAACTCAATTGGTTTTAGAATATAACCATAAACATTGTCAATTTTCGTGCTTATTGCCTATGATTGTAAAAAAGGGTGCATGAGGTGCGATTTGGATGGTGGCTCCATCCATGACATTATGGAAAATTTGGAAAGAACTTAATAGTAATATTTTTAATGAATATGAAAATAATGTGGAGGTTGTAATCAAGAATATCAAAAGTGGGTTGACAAAAGTGCTAAAAAATATAATCCCAACTAAAGAAAGTACCCAATTCACTCAATAAGATGGGGAAATGAGCAAGAAATGACCAGATATGAAAATATTGGTTGGCTTTGGTAATGAGAGGAATAAAGCTAGGGGAGGCACACAAGTAAGGTGGATTTCCCTTAATGGTAGGGTGAATATTAATTTCAATTGGGGCCTTGAATGACAACCGTGGATTGGTTAGAATTGGTTGTGTGGATAAAAATGAATAGTGCAATTTGGTTTGGGCAAGTTTTAGATATTTAGGGGTTGCCATAAATAATGAGGCTAGATTGATGACTTTATTCAGGGGGATAAAGGTGTGTTCAAACAAAGGAGTGAGTGTAATCAACATTGAAGGGGACTCATATGTTTTGCATGAATGTGTTTTTTGATCGGTAATATCGCTTTTGAATGGAGCTTTGAACTAGTGGGGTCACAGTAGGGGGAACCCATCCCCAAGGTGATTACATCTCAATGTCTATGTCTGAGGCCTTAACACCTCTCATATTTGACTCATACTGTAGCATAATTGAATCCTTATGACTCCCCTCCTTATCGCTCCATATTCTCCTTATAACTCCCAAATCAACAACCGCCACCATTGGTAGTAATGCGCCCACCTTATAATTCCCCTGTGTAAAGACTACCTCCGTCAATGAATGACCTTATCTCTCCATTCGTCAACCACCTTATGCCTCCCAGGCATCTTATGCCTTCTGATGATGAGAGACACCAAACTATACCATCTGAACCTTATGTCTCCCATGATAGTCAAACTTCCTTATACCTCCCTTGCCGCCAACCTTATGTCTCCCATTTCCACACGTGATCACCATGTGAGCCTGGGCCTACCACAAGTATCAGTTGAAGAGAGAGAGTGTAGAGTCATCCACCAATGCTTGGTCCAAGAACCCGATCAAACATCTAAGTTGGTCATCACTCCCATGAAAAAAAATGACAACCATCAAACAATGCATGTACAAACCCAACCTGCAAAGAATTGAACACCAGACCTCCCTATTAGTAGGGATCACAACATTCATTGCGCTGTGGGGACATCCCCTTTAAATTTGAACCTTGGTTGTAAGCTCCATAGGCAAGAAGCCTTAGTCATTCACCAAGGGTCAAGGTAAGGGCTCTTAACTATTTACATTATAGAGAGTGACCCCGTGAGGATTTTAACCTTGGTTTTTGGCTCTATAGGCAAGAAGCCCCACCATTTCACCAAAGGGTCATACCTGTTTTGCTTGAATGTTATTAAGATGAGAACAAATACAAATTATAAATTACTCAGAGAGGTATGAAGAGAATTAGATGATGAATTTACTACCACATATTGGTTTTGTTCTTGACTCCTTAGAATTGGTGGCCAATGACTATGAGTGATGTGATAGACTGGTCTTATACCATTAAAATACCAAGGTCAGTGACAACATAGGAGGTGACTTAGAGGGGAAGGATTCATAATATGCTCTATGTATAATCCAAGGCTTTGACACAAGATTGATTTGGGATTTCTCATTATCACTCATCTCCAAACGAGGCATACTTTGGCGATGTGGAGAAATAAATATTTATCTACAGAGGGATTCTTTGATTTTGCATCCAAATTAGTTATAACTTAGAAGAAGGACCAAGTATTAGAAGTAGAATGGAAAGGAGAACTCGATTTGGTATTTTTTATGAGTGTAATGTAGAGTCTGAAGACCAAAAAATCTATAGATTTTTCATGTCTATGGAGGAGGAAACTTTGGAAGCAATAATAGAGATAGTGGGAGTAAATAATTGGAATAATAAACATATTCACGATGGAGAAGTTTACAAACTTTTTTGTTCATGCATTATTCAAATATTCGATGTGTAGATATGGAGATTCATTTATGCTCACCATTCCTATGTTGAGAAGATACAAAGATGCCATGTAGAGCTCTATTCCATCAATTGAAATCATCCCAAAGAGTGGGTTGATTCCTGGCACCTTTGATGCTGCGATCATGGGTAAGAAGCAGACATAGATATATATTTGCAATTATATAGGGAAGGGATAAAGAATAGAGACTCGGGAAGGTTTAACAACTATGTTAGCTCATTTGGGGATCTATTTTCTCCCCAACAACTAGGAAGGATCATTGATTTTGTTGAGGGTATGATGCATATCATGCACTATGTATCATAATCCTTTTTTGAGTTTTAATATATATCGACCATTAGAGGTTAATTGGATAATGTTTCAGTCCATGACAACAAACTATGGGTTTTAAAAGTGTTGCAGCCTTTTTTGGGATATTTCAAATTCTCTTATTCCATAGAGACTTTTTAAATATTTTTTTTCCAACATATTAGAATTTTGATTAGTAAATAGATCTTGTAGTAAGCTTGTGTTTGGAACCACTAACAATTACAACATCAAGAGTTAAATTAAATTAGTCATACAAGGTTCAAGTTTCTATATCGAGAAATATTCTCTAGTTTCACTAAAGATTATGAATACATTTAAATTTGAATTCTTCGTATATTTTTTAGTATTGATAGTTGATTAATCATGAATGGAGATCTTTATTTGCATACATACATACATATATAAATGAGATTTTGATTTTCATACACACACATAGATGTGTGTGTGTGTGTGTATGTTGTTAGAATAACTAAGAGGGGGGGGGGGGGGGGGAANGGGGGGGGGGGGGGGGGGGGTGAATCAGTGGCCTCAAAAATTAATCCAATAATTAAATCAAAACTTATATCACATATATAATACCTTCAGTTATCTTCAGTCCTACAAGATGTATGCCTTTAAGTAATCTTAGCAAATATATACTGCTCGGTGAATGAACTGTTTATCTTTTTTCTAGCCTTTATCGAATAGCAGTCAATAAACTTAATGTTTATCGACCAATCCTGTTTTAGTAATGTGTAAAGAAAAACATCAAAGTAATGAACCATATAAACATATGACACATGGATTTTTAATGTGGAAACCCTGTTAAGGGAAAAACCACTTGGGACCAGTAATCCAAAATTTTCACTCTTCTGAAGTGAGCTCGGTGAAGAGCCAACCCTATTAAAGGTTACAAACACACTGTTAAGTGTGACCTTGTTAGAGGATTTAAAACTAATAGTTTATCATTTGACCTAGCATTCACTATACTGTCAACATGAAAAACCTTTTGATACTCTTGAGTATATCAATACAATAAGGATGGTTAAATCCCACTCGGTTAAGAGATTTTCCTGAATCAATGGTTAAACTAAAACAATAAATGATCTATTCAATAATATAACTTTAACTTGTATATTTTTAGATCTATTTTAAGTCCATAATACCTCTTTGAACAATGTTCTTTTCAATTCCTTTTCTCCCCTTCTTTATTCTTTCTGCTCGTTGAATGTTGTTGCTTCTCTGTTTCTCGGTGTCTGCAAAATTCTTGGCTCTGTTCTTCAACCTGTATGATCAGATCTGCACAAAGACTTCTATCTTCACCATAATTATATTCAACATTCCTCTCCTTCATAATTAATTAATTATCTCTTTATATAGACATGATTTCACCGTTTATTGTCCTTTTTATTTATTTTTCTTGACGTAGATTGCTTCTTGATCTGCAAATCTTGCCATGCATTGCTTTAATCTTTAAATCTTTTCTTTAGTTTTATTTCATAGATTTCTCCTTGATAATTGTGAATAAAAATAGCTTTAAATATTTAGTTCAACTGGATGATGAAAATAAAGCAATCAATCAGTTAACTCTAATTATAGCTCCTGCTAGCTAAGTGTTTTGTCGTTTCCTAACTCCAGTTCTGATTAGTGATCAACTCTTAGTTTTCTTGATCATTAACTTCAGTTTTAGTTCTTCTTGGTGACCACTTTAGCTATGCTCGGTGTTGCGGTGCTTGGTATACACTGTGAATTCCTCGGGGTTCTCTGTCCGTCAATGTGCACTGTCCATCGGTGTTTAGTGTCACTCGGTGTACACTCACTTTTTATGTTTACCAATAACATAAAATTTATCTCTTTGGTTTCTTGAAGTCTATGAAAATATGTTTATGACCAATCAAATTACATCAAGTTGACATCAGTGACAATACAATACATTAACTAATTTAATGTCTTTTATTTACTTTCTGCACCTCGGTGATCATCAACTTATCATCTTCAAACATTTAATCAGTTATAGTTCATCAATCTCTCCCTTTAGCATTGATGACAACATACTTATCAAAACAATATGAAATATGTAATATAAAGCATGCAATATCATACTAAACTTATTGTTCTATACCCAATTCAAATATTCGACTCTTAGTAAGCTCTTCTAGCTTAGATTTGATTCTTGCAGAGTGCTTTCTTTCTTCATTCCCTTCAATGGATAGATGTAGCAACTTCTGATTTTGTCTCTCCCTTTGTTGTAGAATCTCTTCTCCCTTTTTTGGATGGTTGTTTCTTTGAATCTTTCTTGGATCTTTCTTAGATCTTTGCTCTCCCTTTAACTATTCCTCTCCTTGATGGATATTTCTCTTCTATCCCTTTGGATGAATATGATATATTATTTCATATGGATATATTCCTCTCCCTTTGACAACAATGCCAAACAAAAATATATCATTGAATATATTCCTCTCCATTCTGTCCATCAGTAATACAACTCTGTAGTAGACAACCATATCTCTGGTGTTTGATTCAGATAAGTACCTTCTTGTACAGATATATCATTGTATTCCATATCTCATCTTCCATTAACATGATTGATCTTCTGATAATGTGTAGGCTGATGAAGCCTCCTAGTAAGCTTAGTGACCAGTAGACAAGGGTCAGACCCCTAGTCTCTTCCTCAGGTACTCAAATGTATCTTTTGGCAATGGCTTTGTGAATATGTTTGTTGATTGTTCTTTGTATTGTACATATTCTAGTATCACTTCTTTCTCTTGTACTTATTCCCTCGAGTAATGATACTTAATAGCAATGTGCATTGTCTTAGCATGCATAACATGGTTCTTTGAAATGTTGATAGTGCTTGTATTATCACAATTGATAAAACTGGATCAAGAATTTACATATTCATGCCTTTCAACAATTGTTTGATCCATGCAATATTGGAGCAATTTGCAGAAGCAACCATGCATCCTTGCTTTTTACTTATCCATGTGACAAGTCTGTTACCCATAAAGAATGCTCCTCCTATTGTTCTCTTTCTATCATCTATGTTTCTAGCCCAATCAACATCGGTATACACTTGTAGCTCAAATTTTCCTTTTTTATTATACCACAAACCATAGTCTTCGGTATTCTTTAGATATCTCAAAATTCTTTTAACAACAGTCATGTGTGATTCCTTGGGATTAGTAGAGAATCTTGCAACTATACCAACTGCATGTGCTATATCTGGTCTCGTGTGTACAACATACATTAGTTTGCCAATCATAGATCTATATAAGGTCTAATTTACCTTGGTAGACTTGTCTTCCTTTTTCAATTTGTATCTGGTTTCCATAGGTGTTCCAACTAGTTCGGAGTCCTCCATTTTAAATATCTTCAGAACTTCTTTGATTTATTTAGATTGTGTGATGTAGATGCCTGCATCCTGTTGTAGAATCAGTAGACCAAGAAAAAATTTGATCTCTCCAAACATTGACATCTCAAACTCTTTGCTCATTTCATCAACGAATGATTTGCATAACATATCATTACCTCCAAATATGCTATCATCAACAAATATCCCAACAATCAGAATGTTATCATCAGTATCTTCTTTTAAATACATATTATTGTTATCACTTGTTCTTACCAATCCAATACTAATGTGATAAGAGTGAATTCTTTCATACCATGCTCTTGGTGATTTTTTAAATCCATTCAAGGCTTTGTATAGTCTACAAACCATGTTCCTCTTGTTAGGATCAACAAACCCGTCAGGTTGTTCAATGTATACCTCCTCTTCTAGTATTCCATTCAGAAATGCAGATTTAACATCCATTTGGTATACTTTGAATTCTTTGAAAGCAACATAATCAAGTATAATTCTTACTCCTAGCCTAGCAACGGGTGCAAAGGTTTCTCCATAGTCAATACCTTCTTCTTGTGCATACCCTTTGCATACTAGTCTTGCTTTGTTTCTAGTGACTTCTCCATTCTCACTCAGTTTGTTTCTGAATTTCCATTTGGTACCAATGACATTTTTGTCACTCGATCTAGGTACCAATGTCCATGTTCTATTCTGCTCAATCTTCTCAATCTCTTCATTCATTGCACTAACCCATTCTTGATTCTCAAGTGCATTATTGACAGATTTAGGCTCAAAATCACAAATCAAACATCTAGTATTTAGTGAATTACTTCTTGTTCTCATTCCAACTTTTTTGTCTGCTATGATTTAGTCATGTGGATGGTGTCTTCTGACATACTTGGCAAGAACCGGTTCAGATCTTTGTTCATCATTTTGACCTTAATTTTGATCTTCATCATCGCTCAGTTCATCATTGTTAGCATTTTCCTGATTCTCGGTGTGTGCAGCCTATTTCTTGGTTGCATTGTTTTGTCGCTTGGTAGCGATACATTGTTGCTAGGGTAGACTGTCAGGTTCTTCACTATAGACAAATCTATTGTAATCTTTCGGTTCGTTTCTGCTTTCCTCATCATTTTTCTCAAAAAATTCATCCACTTTAACATTTGCACTTTCAATGATTTTGTTAGAGGATTTGTTAAGACATTTATAAGCTTTGCTTTTGGTAGAATAACCTAGAAATATTCCTTCATCACTTTTGGAGTCAAGCTTTCCATTTCTATCATCTTTCAATATATAACATTGACTTCCAAAAATTCTGAAGTAACTTACATTAGGTGTGTATCCATACCATAGCTCATAAGGTGTCTTATTGGTGTCTTTCTTCAATTGAACTCAATTTAAAGTATAGACAACATCACTTACAAATTCTCTCCAGAATGTTTGTGTGATGCCTTTTTCAATCATCAGTGTCCTGGCACAATCATCAATTGATCTATTCCTTCTTTCAGCAATCCCATTTTGCTGTGGTGTTCTCGGTACAGAAACCTGTCTTTTAATTCCATGCTCATTATAAAAGTTAGTGAATTCATCAAAAATAAATTCTCCTCCTCTATCTGATCTTAGACATTTTAGTTCCTTTCCACTTTGTTTTTCAACTGTAGCTTTATACCATTTGAACATCTTAAATGCTTTAGATTTCTCTTTTAAGAACATAACAATCATCATTCTAGAATAATCATCAACAAATAGAATGGAGTATCTGTCAACATAATAGATCTTTGTTCTCATTGGTACACATAAGTTAGTATGAACTAGCTTTATAATAGCATTAGATGTGTAGGTTTTGCTCTTGAAACTAGACTTTGTCATTTTACCTTTTTGACAATTCTTACACATGACATGGTCCAGCTTTGACATGCTCTGTAAGCTTCTTACTTTCCTTTTCTTGCTTATCCTAACCATGTTGTCAAAATTCACATGACATAACCTTTTATTCCACAACCAAATGTCTTCATTTATAGCCAATAAACAAGTGGTCTTAATGTCATCAAGATAGAATAGGTTACCTTTTGTTTGTTCACAGTACCGATCAACCTTCCTATTTCATTATAGATCTTTGCCTTTTTGTTCTCAAATGCAATTCGGTGTCCTGTGTTATTCAGCTGTGAAACACTCAATAGATTATAGTTAAGTCCTTTCACCCAATATGAATTTTCACATCTGATCAGATTATTTAACATGATGGTTCCTTTACCTTCAGTTGGACAAGGTGAGTCATTACCCATCCTAACTGATCCACCATTATAATATTCAAAAGTTTCAAACTTTTCCTTATCTCTAGTCATGTGGTGAGTACAACCACTATCAATAATCCAGACATCATTTTTACTAACCTTAGATATGAGTGCAGTTTCAACATACCTTTGTTCTTCATCTAAATCATCCTTCATAGCAACAAATACTACCTCAATATCTTCATCAAATTTGATGTCAGTATTTTCAGCTTTGTTCTCAACTAGGTAACAAGCCTTCTTGCCTTTGTCCTTATAGTCTCGGTTATCTCTTTTGTCGGAGTGTCGATTGCTTCTGTAGTCTCAGTCATCACTTGTGTCAAACTTCTTTTCATAAGATCTGCCATTGTTTCTTTCATCTTTTCTCTTGTTAGGGCATCTAGCAGCAAAGTGTCCAATTTATTTGCAATTAAAACATACCAATGGTAATTTACCTTTGTATCTACCTTTGCCTCTTTGCAATCTTCTAGCCATTAGTCCTTAAATTTCATCAAGTTCTTGTTCATCACTATTACTTTCACTATCATTTCTCATAGTGGTTTTATGACTTGATTTACTTATTTTCAGATAAGTTTTGAATGCAGACTCAATAGTTGGTAAGACACTGTTGTCAAAGTTATTCATCTCAAATGAAACAAGTCTACCAATCAAACTATCTAGAGTAACATTGTTATTTGCTACTGCTCTCATTTGATGAATTGCAGATACTCTAATAGCATAAATAGGAAGTAAGGTTCTCATAATTTTACTTATCAATGTTTCTTCTTCAAGTACACCTCCTACTCCTTGGATAACATTGACAACTTCTTTGATTCTGCTACTCTACTAAGTGATGTTTTCTCCTTCTTTAATTTTTAGGTCATCAAACTTTCCTCTTAGGCTTTCAGCCTTAGCTCTCAACACATTTGTATCTCCTCCATGTTCTAGCTTGAGTTTGTCCTACATTTTATTTGCAGTGGTGCATGATTTGACATCTTCAAAATCAACATCAGATAGTGAAGAAGCAAGTTCTATCATCATCGAGTTGTTTTCATGTTTGTCTCTCAATTGATCAACAGTCAGAGGTCCTGTCGGTGCAACATATTCAGTATCCAAGTATTGTATGACATCATTTCCAATACCTGATAGGTGGAGTCTCATCCTTCTTTTCCATGATGAAAATTTGTCCTTGGTCAACTCGGGCACATCCCTTTTACTCATCTTGTGAGCTTTAGCTTGAGTTTTTAAACTCTCTTCCAAGCACACAAGCTCTGATACCAATTGTTAGAATAAATGAGAGGGGGGGGGGGGGGGGGAANGGGGTGAATCAGTGGCCTCAAAAATTAATCCAATAATTAAACCAAAACTTGTATCACATATATAATACCTTCAGTTATCTTCAGTCCTACAAGATGTATGTCTTTAAGTAATCTTAGCAAATATATACTGCTCGGTGAATGAACTCTTTATCCTTTTTCTAGCCTTTACCAACTAGCAATAAATAAACATAGTGTTTACTGACCAATCCTGTTTTAGTAATGTGTAAAGAAAAACATCAAAGTAATGATCCATATACACATATGACACATGGATTTTTAACGTGGAAACCCTATTAAGAGAAAAACCACTTGAGACCGGTAACCCAAAATTTTCACTCTTCTGAAGTGAGCTCGGTGAAGAGTCAACCCTGTTAAAGGTTACAAACACATTATTAAGTGCGACCTTGTTAGAGGATTTAAAACTAATAGTTTATCATTTGACCTAGCATTCACTATGCTGTCAACATGAAAAACCTTTTGATACTCTTGAGTATCTCAATACACTAAGGATGGTTAAATGCCACTCGGTTAAGAGATTTTCTAAATCAATGGTTAAATTGAAACAATAAATGATCTATTCAATAATACAAATTTAACTTGCAGATTTTTAGATCTATTATAAGTCCATAATACCTCTTTGATCAATGTTGTCTTCAATTCCTTTGCTCCCCTTATTTCTTCTTTATGCTCGGTGAATGTTGTTGCTTCTTTGTTGCTTGGTGTTTGCAAAATTCTTGGTTCTTTTCTTCGGTCTGTATGATCAGATCTGCATGAAGACTTCTATCTTCACCATAATTATATTCAACATTCCTCTCCTTCATAATGAATTACTTGTCTCTTTATATAGACATGATTTCACCATTTATTGTCCTTGTCTTTCTTGTTCTTGACATAGATTGCTTCTTGATATACAAATATTGCCATGCATTGCTTTAATCTTTAAAGCTTTGCTTTAGTTTTATTCTTTAGATTTCTCCTTGACAACTGTGAATAAAAATAGCTTTAAATATTTAGTTCAACTGGTCGATGTAAATAAAGCAATCAATTAGTTAACTCTAATTATAGCTCCTGCCAGCTAAGTGTTTTGTCATTTCCTAACTCTAGTTTTGATCGATGATCAACTCTTAGTTTTCTCAGTCATTGAATTTAGTTGTCCTTGGGCATCAACTTTAGTTCTGCTCGGTGACCACTTTTGTTATACTTGGTGTTGCGGTGCTCGGTATACACTGTGAACTACTCGGGGTTCTCTGTCCGGCGGTGTACACTGTCCATCGGTGTTTACTGTCACTCAGTGTACACTGGATTTTTATGTTTATCGATAACATAAACTTTATCTCTTTGGTTTCTTGAAGTCTATGACAATATGTATATGACCAATCAGATCACATCAAGTTGACATCAATGACAATACAATACCTTAACTCATTTAATGTCTTATATTTACTTTCTACAACTCGGTGATCATCAACTTATCATCTTCAAACATTTAATCTGTTATAATTCATCATATGTATATATATTTCTATATATGTATACATATATATATGTTTGTATATATACATACATACATACATACATGTATGTACATATATATGTATATATTTATACATACATGCATATATGTATGTATGTATACACACATGTGTGTATGTATATATGTGTCTGTATATAGTGTACACACACACACATATATGTATATATATACATGTGTATATATATATGCACACACACACGTACACATATATGTATATATATTTATATATGTATGTATGTGTATGCATACATATATATGTATGCATGCATGTGTATACATACATAAATACATACATATACAAATACATACATACATACATACATACGTACATAGATGAACTACTCCATGAATGCAAACAATTTTTGATTATGCCTTTGCCATTGAGGATAGTTGCAATTGCTCTCAAATATTTAATTCATAATTTAGTGTTGGATTTAATGTTCTACCAAGTGTTTGAGAAATTTTTTTGTGTGCAAAAATAAAAACAACTATAAGATTGTTCAAATATCCTGGTAAGGTCATTACAACATATCTTGTCTAGAAATAGACATATCACATCAA
>MU228410.1:2443060-2479538 GCA_018584345.1 Thuja plicata | reverse complement strand
GATCCTTAGAAGCTTGCACTAGGTGAAGTTGAGGTCGCTGACAAGATTCCACTTGGTAGAGTCCAAGCCATCCATGATTCCTTGCATTCCTAGTTAGGAGTAGGAGTAGAAGTCAAGCCTAAGTTAGTGAGTTTAAGTTGATGAAATGGAAGTTTGAGAGAAGCTTTATTTTCATTGCACATTGTGAAGCTAAATCATTAGAGGTGCAAGAGTTGATATCCATCGAATGAATAGCATAAGTCCCCCTAAGTGATTACCAGCGAATCACATTATTTCATTGGGCGAGTATCCACAATAGAAGGAACCTTGAAGTCATTTCATGATCTTATGTTGCAAGCTTAGCATGAGAGATGACCTTATATCAAGAGAGGATCGAGTAGTTGATGTTTCATCTCGAAACATTGGATATTTGATTCTGCATGTTGCGGTGGAACAAAACTCACATCAAAAGGTCCATATAAATCAAATCATAAAACATCTTCTCATATTATTTGAGAGACATCTCCCCTTTGAATTATCTCCCCACTAAGGATGGTTCAAATGGAAATGTAACATTGGTTATTATTCCCCCCCACAATGTACAATTCCCACTCTTATATCGTTGAACAATTCTCATGTCTTCTTGTGAAATGACTTGATTGCTCAAAGAGAGGTGACACTATAATTAATACTTTCTTTCTAGAAATAGACACCCTTCCTTTAATATGTGCTTCTTTGTTAATGCTTGACCACGATCATATCAAATTAATATATCTCTTTAATGAAAGCCGCTTTCAGGAATTTCACATAGACCCGTACATAGTCGGTCATAACTTTTGAACCCGACATTTTCTCTCCAATCGCTTCGGTGATATTCTCCACAATTGGTTTTTCAAAAACCTATCCAAAATTCAAAAGCATCCAACAGTGTATTTGTGATATATGGTCCGTGTACTGAGACTGTATTTCCTGAGACAGTCACACATTCACCATCAAGAAACTACTCTCTTACATTTGCAGTTTGGCTCTGATACCATGTTAAGTTTTAGGATAGCTGCAAATGTAATAGTACTCTTATATTTTCTTTGTGCTTTCCAAATGCAACAATCTCTCTTTCATTTATATTGGGAATGAGGCTAGGAGAGACATGTCCCTTCATGGGACATGTCTATTCATTATTATTAAGATTAATATAATGACAATTGATTATATATATATATATGTATGTATGTATGTATGTATTTAGAGAGGCATGTCCTTGAAAGGACATGCCTCTTCCCCTTAATTATAATTTAATCAATCTTATAATGTTTCATCAATCAATTATTAATTTAGAATAATATAATAGATTAATATTGAATATTAAATTTCAAATGATTAATAATAATATAACATATATAATATATTATTATTAATCAACATATATTATATGTATTCTAAATGATCATACGACTGAAGCTACAAACATTAACTATGGAAGAAAGTATCTTTGATGTTTGTTGTTAACTTTTTCTTTCACAAAAAGTTGTACTATGTAATTCCCTAGACTCGTAATCTGCTTTTAGCTTTCTACTTCTCTCCAAATTTTTAAAAACTTCCTGTCCTGACTAATTGAGAAGTAGAATAAAAGAGACAATTCTTTGTTTGATCCGGTAAATAGATGACTATCTGTTAGGATGGATATTCTTAGAAACGGTCATTTTAAGGTTTTATTTATTTATTCATCCATTGGCTGCTTTGTTGATACATTTGTTTGGGGTTTTCTGTTATTTTTTATAGTATGGTTTAGCTGACTAAATAATTCATTTGGTACATGGTTGAAAGATAATATATTTAATTTTTTCTATATCTGATGAATTAACAGTGTTGGTACTTGCTGTATAAAGTTTGCTAATTGCCAGTCTTTGATTTTGAAAGTAGGTATCACCTGATCAAGCACAATTGCTAGCAATGCTCGTTCAAGTGCTTGGAGCGCAGTGGTGCATTGAGGTTGGAGTTTACACTGTACGTATTCTCATATTTCCAAGATTCTAGATGATCTAGAATTGTACTTTGTAGTTGGTATTTAAAAGTTACTTGTTTTTGACTTTTTAGCTTTTGTGATCTGCATCAAAATCTTCTTGAGATTGATCTATACATTTAAGACTTTCCATCCACTCTTCATTCTAGTTTGGAGCAGACCTATGTGACCATATGCTCTTCCCTATTCTTGCCATATGATTCTTCTTTCTGAACTGTTTGCTTATTTCTAACTTTTGGTTCTTTATTTGATTCTACTTTGTGAACTGTTTGCTTATTTCTATCTTTTGGTTCTTTTACTTTATAATAATGTAAAATTTAAATGCATCCCATCTTATGAATTCATGAATTAGGGTTTTATTCCTTTTCATCATTTGTTTGTTACAATGTTTCTTTTGTTCAATTGCTTTCTTTGTAGTGCTTATTATTTCCTTGTCTGGCATTTGGATACTTTTCTTTGATCTATTTTACGAAGTTGAAGCAAAATCTTCCCATCTGCTAGTATAGAATTTTGGAAACTAATCTAGTTGTGAAATAGTATTGAAAATTAACTATAACCAACTTCATGAGAAATGAAGAAACAATTATGGACAAAGTAAGTATTGACAAATGGGATTAACATATATTGTTGCCCTGTTTTATTATTAGGTTTGACCATGCTCGTTTTATTGTTGCAGGGATATTCATCTTTAGCTGTTGCCTTGGTGCTACCTGAGACAGGTCGCTTGGTAGCTTGTGAAAGAGATGCTGATTGTCTTGCAATGGCTAAAAGGTATTATCAACGTGCTGGTGTGTTGGGCAAGGTGATCATCGGCATTTCACTTGTACCAAACATTGTTGATATTGATTTCCATTGCTCATGTTATCTTTTATCAAATTGAATTGAAAGTTGGTTTGCTTCAAAATGATGATGCTCAGAACAAAATTGCTTATTATTTTTTTTTTTGAAAAAATGAGATTAAAGAAAGGGCCTTTGCTAAAAATTTACGGAGTACATATTGATCCAAAAGTTCACTTTTCTCTTATATACAAAAGCAGTACAACACAAAAAACATGACAATTTGGGGGAAACGGGAAACAGTGTATTCACCTAGATAAATTACTAAAATTAGTTGGATTGTACATCCACCATCAATTAGACATAAGATCATATGAACATAGTTCAGAATGATACTAGAAGAAACCAGTGACAATGCCACCTGGAATCCTCATATGATCACCATGCTATGCAAACCAACCAGAGTGATCCAGAACAATCTTACAAGAATATTGAAGTCCGCAATAGCTTTCAAGAAATTAGAGTTTATCAAATCAGATACTGATAATAGGCTGGTCAGCATTACTGGCGAACCAACTACCAAGGCAGAGTCAGTTTCTGATATCTTCCTCTAACACTGCAAATCTTGCCATGCTAAACTGGTAAGCATGAAGTAAACCAAAGTTTGAAACTTTGTCTTGTAATTTTCATAAACTCAATCATCTTATCATCAAAAAGTCCTTGGTGAAGAGCAGAATCATTTCTTCCCTTTATTGGATTTTTCAAGTTCTGTCTTCTTACTTCTTTGATTTGTCTTGTAAGTTCCTGAGTTTTGTCCTGAAGTTTCAGATTCAACCTAATCAGCAGTTAGTCCATATCACATGAGATGTCTCATTATTGAAGTTCTTATCTTTTCTCTTAGGATAAAGTTAATCTTGCAATGCCTTTTACAAATAGAGTTTTGTTAGGTTTTGTCAGATTTTAATTCTTCAAACAGATTTTCCATTTCTTCCTACCTCCTGTCCGCCTTATATTCTCCTCAAGAAATTTCAGCCTTCTTTGAAAGGTGCTCTCTTCACTGCATTCTGATTGATCTTTTGCAGCCTCGATGCTTTAATATGTAGCCTGAGGACTTTGTGTTTGGTGTAGTCAGCAGGTCGTAGAAAAGCAACACCTATGTTCTCGTCATTAAAAATATCCTAATGTGTTACATAGGTCTTGTATGATGTAATCTCGCTATTCCGAGAAAGATGCTTGACAGGACTGTAAATCAAAAAGTTGAATACGTCTACGAGGTTAATAAAATGAGTGAAACACCAAGTTGTTTTGGAAATGACGGTAGTTTTCAACGGTCTTTTGAGTCAAAAATATTGCAAGTTTCCAATGGTATTTTTTTATTTAGGTGGTGTTCGCATTACGAAAGTGGCTTGCAGACTTTGTGTTTTTTGTAGTCTGTAGTTCGGAGGAAATGAGCACCTTTGTTATCGTCATTTGCTATATCCTTATGTGTCACATAGGTTTTGTATGATGTAACCCTGCAATTTTGAAAACGGCCCTTCAGGTTACTACAAATCAAATTTTTCAATACGTGTGCGAGGTTAAATATATGAGTGAAATAGCATGTTGTTTTCGAAATAATGATAGTTTTGAAAGGTATTTGAAGTCAAATGTTGGTCGGAACAAGAAAGCACTTTTATTACATCGTCTCTATGTAACCGGTGGGTCATATGAAAATGGGTGGTGTGCTGATTCTAGTAGATGTAAATTTCGAATGTGTCCGAAGTTAGTAATATGACTGAATCATTATATTGTTTGCAAAATAATGCAAGTTTTCAACGCTATATTTTACTTAACCCGTGGTTGCATTACGAAAGTACTTTGAGGACTTTGTGTTTGTAGTTGGTAGGTTGCACAAAAATCAGCATCTTTGTTCTCATCGCTGTTGTGAAAAGGACGCTTGATTGGACTTGAAACCAAAAATTTGGATATGAATGCGAGATATATAAGATGGGCGAAACTGCATGTTGTTTGGGAATTTATGTTAATTTTCAATGCCATTTCACTCAAACGTTGGTTGGAACATGAAAGCACTTAAGTCGTCGGTGGATTGTAGGAAATCAAAACCTTCTTAATGCTCGTTAGAAATAGCTTTTAAAGCAAAAATTTGAATACGTATGCGAGATAAATAAAACAAATGAAAGGGCATGTTGATTGGGAAATTATGTTCATTTTCAATGCTGTTTCAGTCAAACGGTTGTTGGAACACGAAAGCACTTGTACTACTTTATGTCTAAGTAGTTGGTGGATCGTACGAAATTGGAACCTTTGTAATGCTCGTTAGAAACGACTTTTTACTCTTACAACGTTATGTGTCCGCAGTTGGTGGTTGGGAAAAAAATACATTTTTGTTTATTATCGCTTCAAATATCCTTCTCTGTTATATAGGTATGCATGTATTTTTTGCTGCTTTTCAAGTTGTTAGCAATGTTTACAACTCCTACCTTTCAGTTTCATTGTTTCACGTCGCCATGACGAAGATTATCGGAACGTTGGGAAATTTTGGAGCTCTTCTTGTTGTCCCTTTCGTTGCGAAAGAACTGGATGTTTGTCATCCTTGTTCATATGGTTTGAGAATTCAATAGATTGTCGTCTACTTGACCTTTCGTGTTGATATATTTGAGAACTTGCAAATATGGTTTTTTAATTGACTTGAACACTTTGATTGCAAAGCCTAGGGTAGAATGCAGTGATGCAAGCAATCAGTAGTAGAGAACGGAGTCGATTGTACTACAGGCAACACAAGGATGAAATATCTACTAGATGGTGTCTTCAAGGGTTAAATCAGAGAATAGAGCGATTCGTAGAAAAATCAGTGCAAATAACAAAAATTGCACTTCAACACACTTGTAAAGAACAATCTGTGTAGGTTCAAAGAAATAAATGAAGTCGTCTAGACTCTATATTATGCTGGGCACAAGGAAGATATATCTGGCAGCTGGCGTGTCCGACGATTAAATGAAACAATGCAAACATGTGCAGGAACAACAATGCAAACAATAGAAACACAATGTGTACATTCCTCTGATCGACAATTAAGACACTCTGAAGGCAATGGTGATTACAATTCATCGATGTCTATAGATGGGGACCTTGGAAGTGGAGCCCCAATTGTCTCTCACAGACATATTTTAACAACTGAGTGCTTGGTTTCCATGAAAGAATTATGACGCCGAATTGACGCCTTGGCTAATATTAAAATATGCAAGATATGCAAAGAAAGTTATATTGGAATGTGCATTCGAATGAATGTCAAGGATATCATATGTTGTAGATGTTTTGCTGAAAAAGGTGTGCAACGTTTCTCTGCAGCAAATAGGTTAGATCCAAGTGAACAACCCAGTGTTCTGAAGAAACTGAGCCAAGTAGAAGAGATGCTTATAGCTAGAGTGAGCCCAATTTTGCAAGTTACACATGCAAGAGGCAGTCAATATAAATATACAGGGCATACTTTAAGCTTTCCGCAGGATATATCAAGTATTGCTTCTACTTTGTCTTAGCGTTTGGAAATGCTTGATATTGTCATTGTGCGCAGACAAAATATGGAGGGGAGGAGATACGATTGTTATGTAAATAGACAGAATGTTCTAGATGCATTGCGATACAAAATTGATAACGATCCATATTATAGGGATGTTAGTATTGACATGGATGCAGTTAATGTGTTGCCTGTGAGAACCACAAACATATTAGCTTTGTTGCATAATGTGGCCTCTGATTCCAGTGATACAATCGCTGAAATGGAAATTACCAACAAGTCCGACGAGGAGAATGATTTTATTAGTTCTTCATCTTTCGTACCTAGGCTACCCAATAAACAACGTGAATTGGAAACGATAAAAGATATTCTATGTATAAAGAAAAATGATCCGCCTGTCATTCCATGTCCATAAATTAATAATAGGCCAATAAATGAATATAATATGGAGGGCCTATTAGATATGGCATTCCCTACCTTGTAATGGGACTGCACTTCCTCTGCAATAGAGAAACAAAGAGGTAGAAATGCATGAATATGCTTTGCATTTGCTACAGTTCCATGACCGAAGGTTTGGGAAACATGTGTGGTTTCGGTATTTTATCTACAATGTGATTATGAGACATCACAGTCAACAAAAAACGACAGTGTTCATGAAAGCAAATTTTCATGACAAAATACCACAGACCTTAGACGCGCTACAACAACACCTTGAAAATGTTCCTGATAGTCAATTGGAAAACCAACTTATGTGCTTTGGAGCCTCATTGCGGGGAACACGACTGTATTGGAAGAAATCACTAATGAACTTGACAACCTTGGTGCATCAATTAGGGACCCCAACTTTATTCTTCACACTAAGCTCAGTTGATATGAAATGGTCTGATGTGTAGAATTTATTTCCATGCAATTTGGCACGAAGTTCCCAATATTCAAGAAATCAATTTGTACACAATGTTGTGGATAATTCACATATAATTTCGTTATATCTTCATCAAAGATTTACAATCTTTTGCGAAGTAGTCCTTGTAAAGCTATTGCATGCAACAATTTGTTGGTATAGATATGAGTGACAACATCGTGGTTCACCTCATATCCATGGTTTAATATGGCTTCCAAATGCCCCCAACATGGATACTATTGACTGGAAGAATGAAGATGAAGTTGGAAAAGCTAAAAGTGACTTTGATAAATATGTTTCAGCTTGGAATCCGTGTTCACACACTGATAGGGCTAACCAATCGCATTCTATTGGAGCAGATGATCCGTGTGTGCTCCAAATTGCTCAAATATTGTTAATGGATCACCTCTTCGATTATGAACAGATTGTAAATACTGTGGAGTGGCATATGAAATGCACAGAATATACCTGCTTAAGGAAATAGGGGACAATTGTCGAATGTTGGTACAAGGCACCGTGATTGGAATAGTTAACCTCTACCTTAACATGTGACAACAATCAAGCTATATACTACAAGCCCGAAAGAAATGACGACCAGTTTAATATTCACAATCCTCAAATGCTTGCAATATGGAGAGCTAATGTTATTGTCAACCACTTGTTTCCAAGAGAGCTATGCTCAAATACATTTCAAAATATGCGACAAAGTTGGAGAAGAGATCAGAAAGCTACGCTGCAATATTAGACAGATTGGCATGTGTGATGACAACTGATGACAATTCATTGCTAGCATGTCAGAAATTCATGATGGGATTTATTGGTGATCGTGACATTGGAGCACAAGAGACATGCCATATGTTGCAAAAATTACCCCTTGTGATTTGCAGTCGTGGTTTCGTTTCCCTGAATGTTGGTAAAAAGCTTCTCCGTCGAATAAGTAAATCGATAAATGAAGAGGAGCTCAATAGCACTTCCATTTATATATGCAATGACCAGCAAAGCTGGAGTTTCTCTCTCTCATTGAATCAACTCAGTTGTATTCATTTAGCCTTCAACACAGGAACAATACGTGGCAAAAAAGAAAAGAAAAGGCAATTGTTAATGTGTATCCACAATTCTACAATATTCTAGATGAAAATAGAAATAACTTCGAGGCTAATTTTGTTGGAGTGAATTATTACTATACAAACCTTTTCGCATATTTTGACAGATATAGGCAACACAGATCAAGATATAATCAGAAACTAGAAAATACTACAAGGCACAAATTACTTTTCTTGGCATATCAATAGATTTTCAAATGTCGCAACAATAGAAGAAAATGATGTGAGTGATGATGATAATGATCAATATGAAAACGGGACTGAGTTATATGAATGGGAGTTGCTGTCCCAGATGGGTGCCAGTACTAAGTTCAATATGGGTGAACTTGAGGTTTTAGGGAGACATGATTTTGGTCTTAATTATCCATGGAATAGAAGAACCGTTCTTGATATATTAGTTGAACATGTTGTGCAATTTATATTGAAAGTTAGGTTGGAAAATAGTAGAATTTGTCATCATTCAGTCGGTACACACATGAAATACCAACTTGCTCCCAAACAACAACTTGCATTGAACATTATTACTGGCCATTACAGGGATGTCCTAGAAAAGGATCCTCTACTTATGATTATTTAGGGCACCGCTAGAACTGGGAAATCATACCTGATATATTGTATAAGAAAATCTATAAACATAACAACAACAAATGATAAAAAAACCTTTGCTTGCACTTGCACCTACGGGTGTTGTAGCTTATAATATACAAGCCACAACGATCTATGCATGTCTTTAACTACCTATAAAGGCAATGACACCTTTGCAAGGTCAGTCCTTAACAACACTATAGGAAGATTTCAAACATGTAAAATACATATTAATAGATGAAATGACCTTCATAGGACCAAAATTACTGTTAAAGATAGATAATCGGTTGTGCAAGGCATTTCCTGACAAACAACATCAAGGTTTCAAAGGGGTCTCCATTATTCTTGTAGGTGATCTGGGGCAGTTGCCACCAGTGTTGGATAACCCTCTCTATGCATCCCATTCTACAACTCTCGTTCTCTGGCAAAGTTTCACTATTGTAATAATGCTAGATATTGTTTTCCGTTCACAAGGTCAAAGTGATTCCAAACAAATTTTTTGCCGCATTTTCCATAATTTAATAAATGCGAATGCATTTCAAGATGATTGGGAGATTTTAATGAGAAAGAATAAAATGTTAAGTCCTGAACGAATAGAAGATTTTGATTTGGCCACCCATTTATTTGCTACCAATGATCGGGCCCGACTACACAACAAAAAGATGCTTAAGTAACTAAACCTTCCAATTGCCATTAATTGTGCTTAAAATAGTAGACAGATCACAACCAACTGTGATGAACATGAACAACTGCAACAGGAAGTTTTGCTATGCATAGGACAATAGGTCATGCTAACAACAAATCTGTGGATAGAGATGGGTCTTGTAAATTGATCACTTGGAGAAATAAAAGCTATTGTATATAATTTAGATTTCTCACCACCAGATTTTCCAAGTTATGTTATTGAATTTCTCAATTATATAGGACCGGCATGGATGTAAAAAATCCAAAGAACGTTCCCATTATTCCAGTTACGAGGGGTAATCGAAGACAACTCCCATTAATTATGGCATGGGGTATTACAATACACAAATCTCAAGGACTTACATTGAACAGACCAACTGTGGACATTGGTAAAACTGAAAGGCAAGGCTTGACATCTACAACCATATCAAGAGTAAAATCCATTGATAGGCTTAGGATAGAGCCACCCTTCTCTTTTGAAAGGTATTGCAAACTGAACAATAAATACATAGCTATGAGAAAGCAAGAAGAAGCGCAGCTAGAACAATTGTCATCCAACTTGCTTGCCTTGCATTCATCATCACCAAAGACATCTAATAACTAGGTAATTGCATTTTTCATTTCCCTCTAATTGCTTACTTTTGTAAAGGCCCATTTGTTAGAATTAAAGATGACTAACTGAATTTGCAATTAGAAATTACGCAATCTTGGTATTGCCCCTTTTCAACAGTGTCTATCTGTTCATTTAGACTTGTTGATATGTACACTTCTTCTAAATGTCGGTTGTTCATGTTTTGCATATGCACAGATATGTCAAAGTATAAGGACATCAATTTCGAACAATCTGCTAATATTGCACTCTAGACTAGATTACGTTAACAACACTCTCTCGGAGCTGAGTATCTATTACATCCACAAAACCTATTTATATTCCATTTACTATGCTTTGCTTGTAAATATGCAACAATTTGTTATGAATAATGTAAACTGTTTCATGTTAATATAAAGTATTAAGTGTTTAAGAGTCAATATTATAAAACGATTTCGTGTTCTAGAGGTAATAATACATTAGTATGCCAGCAATTTCTTTTCGTCTGCTTTTTCTGATCAGGTCCTTGACGAATTTTTGACATGAATACCCTTGAGTTGCCCACCAGCCTACTTTTTGAACCTTGGTAGACGCCGAAACAAATACTTTCCTTTCAATAATGATAATTTCAAATATTAAATAATTTCTTGCTTTTTTTACTTGCATAAATTGTATGCCTCTATTAAGAAGCTATTAAATGACTTGAATAAATGGTTACTTCTCCTCAACGTTTCAATTGTATCAAACATTAAATTTTTGGAGATATAAAGTTATTGGGACATTGCAAAAGTACGCTGCCCTTCTTCACAGATTAGATTTTGAAAGCCCGCGCAGTTCTCTAGACGATTTTGAAAATAAGCAGTGAAATTTTGTCATTTATGCAGTGAAATTTTGTCATTTTTGAGACTAATGCTTTTTTTTGTACACAAGTACACGTTTTTGATGATACATCAGCCGATACAAGTGTGCCAAGGTATTGGCACAAATTGTTATAGAAAGTGACATTACTCATTGCTGCCGGTATTCAGTGTATGGTGCAATTAATGCATAGATAAAAGGCAACAATATTGCCCAATTGATTTCCCTTCTGGAACCCCGTCACTCAATGTGTAGATTGCCATAATGACGACACTATTACACAAGTATAAATTTGTGTGCTGTAATTATTTCCTTTGCAAATTTGTTGTAATCCATTTTTGAGATAGGTTTACTGTTCTCTGTAATAAATTATGGTGCTTCCTATCGAAGATGCACTTCCATTGGTGCAACCTTATTTGAATTTGGTTCAAAGAGAGTGGGAAGACATCGTTTCGCAATTGGGTACTGTTGCATGGCGGGAAAAGGTGAGTTATGCTGAATATAGAAGGATAATGTTTGTTCTGGAAGAAGAGGAGCGACAAGCGGAGGTTCACAATCTTTTGTTAGAGAAACAATTAATTCAGGTAAGGCACCCTCTGCCTAGAGAGAATTGACTTGCTCTGCACCCTTTTTAGCTATTTCGCGCTGGTACGATGGTTTTGCAAGGAATGGTGTCACTCTTGTGCTTCAACCTGATCTCGAATATGTCGACAACCCACAAGAAGATATTTTTTCTGGTCTGACTACTTTGGCCTACAAATGTAAATGAAGCTAGGAACAATATATAAACGTCGTTTTAGTGTTGGCCGCAGAAGAAGAGATTGCAAAAATGCTAGATGTCGAGTTTGCGATGATGGTCAAAGGGAACAGAAACCCTTGATCTGTAGGCGAGGATGTGGTATTCCGTTGTAGTGTGTCATTTTGGTTTTTTGTTAAGTTACTGCCTCGCTTCGGTTTACAACCACTCCCTCTGAAACAGAGGCATTCATGAAACAAATGTTTATGCGATTACAATGAATCATAAACTTTTTGTAATGGTTTAGGCATTGTTAATGCTTCTTATGCTGTGTAGTCTACTATTTAACACACACATTACTATGCATGTTTTGTTTTGTTTCTAATACCAGCAAAGGCAATGTCTATCTAATTTCATGGATGTTAAAGTCATTGGATATTGCAATTTATTCCATAGTTTATGATAATTTTATGCACACATAACTATGCTTGTTTCATTTTGTTTGCAGAACCAACAAATTAAAGTAATTGGATATCATATTATTCTTTCCTATATATATTACTCTACGTGTTTGGTTTTCTCTTCTATAAATCTGAGTATCATTCACTATTGTCTATGTTGGATGCCTAGTTGGAGATGATGGTAAGAGGGACGACAAACCCCATAGTTTATGATAATTTTACTGTTTACGCGCACATTACTATGCATGTTTTGTTTTGTTTATAATACCAGCAAAGACAATGTGTATGTAATTTCATGGATGTTAAAGTCACTGGATATTGCAATTTATTTGATAGTTTATTATAGTTTTATGCATACATAACTATGCATGTTTCATTTTGTTTGGAGTACCAGCAAATTAAATGTCTATGAAATTTCATGGATGTTAAAGTCATCGGATATCATATTATTCTTTACTGTACAAATTTATGTACATGTTTGGTTTTCTCTTCTATAAATCCGAGTATCATTCACTATTGTCTATGTTAGATGCCCAGTTTGAGATGATGGTAAGAGGAACCACAAATCCCTGATCAATAGGAGAGTATGTAGTACTAGGCTGTACTTAGTAATGTTGTTTCGTTGTTAACTTGCTGTTTTGCTTCGGTTTTGAACCACTCCCTGTAATGCAATGTCTATGTAATTTCATGGATGTTAAACTTGTTGCATATGATAGTATAAATTAAGTTTAACGTGTAATTATTCACGATATTAGTTCTTGCCCATTGCTACAAAATGAATTTAAGTTTTACGTATAATTAGTACAACAAATGCGACAATTTCTCAAATTCTCGTTGAATGAACTATGTCAATTGAGTGAATGTTAAAGTATTGAGCGACAGTCTGACAATAAGCATTATACATACTGATAACTAATCATGTAATCGGACAATTTTTAGAAAGTTGTTCACCCAACAACTTTCTACATTGGGAGAGTTTTAGTATTGATCAACAATGTAATACATTATAATTAAGGACACCCCAAATCTACGATTTTAAATGATTATTATTAGTGCGGTGATTTATATTTTTTCTAGAATGTGAACTTGTTCAAAATTAAGAGAAGGCAGGAAAAACTGTCACATCCCGTATATCTCAATGTTTACTATCGCTAAATTGGCAAATTTCTTACCTTTTGGATCCTTCCTGCACGTCATCGACGAGTACTAAAAACTGCCGATTTGCCGACTCCAGGCTATTCTGCCTTTTCGAGCCGTAGTTATTACACACAACTTGTTTGCCCAATTCATTAATGATAGTCTGGGTCTGGGAACCAATGCAAGTGGTTTACTGTGATTCTTGAAAAGTAATGAAAGCATCTGCATGATAGAAAAGCAACAAAATTTAATGTTGCCTTTTAAAATGTTCTCTTCTTTAAAACCTTCATAATATTTTCATAGAACATCCAACAGACAACGATGTTTGTCTGTCTAGCCAAGCAAGAGCCGCAAACACTAACAACACCAGGATAGCCTTCAATATTTCTTTGCATGTAAACAGCAATCCTCTTTCAAGCAATTTCTCGGCGTGAGAAATTTATCAATTACCCTAATTTACTGCAAAATTTCTCCATAAATTTCCCACCTACTTTTTCCCTCTAAAGTTCATTTCTAGGGTTTTGTCTCAGTTGCGTTGTTGAAGATGTCTTTTATAAATCTGAGTATGATTCACTATTGTCTATGTTGGATGCACAGTTTGAGATGATGGTAAGAGGGACCAAAAACCCCTGATTGGCAGGGGAGTATGTAGTATTAGGCTGTACTCTCTAGTGTTGGTTTATTGTTAACTTGTTTCGCTTGTCTTTTGAACCCTCCCTGCAATATAATGTCTATGTAATTTCATGGATGTTAAACTTGTTGCATATGATATTATAAATAAAGTTTAATGTATAATTATTCACGTTATTAGTTCTTGCCCATTGCTACAAAATCAATTTAAGTTTCACATATAAATAGTACAATGGATGCGACAATTTCGCAAGCTCTCTATTAATGAACAATGTCAATTGACTGAAAGTTTTAAGTATTGAGCGACAGTCCGCTAGTTAGCGTTATACACACGGATAACTGATCGTGTAATAAGATAGTTTTTAGAAAGATGTTCACCAAACAACTTTTGAAATTGAGCGAGAGTTTATGTATTGATCGATAGTGTAATACATTATAATTAAGAACACACAAATCTATGATTTTAAACGCTTATTATTGCAGTTATTTATGGTTTTTCTAGAATGTGAAAATGTTCACAATTAAAAGAAGGCACAAAAAACGATGTCACATTTGATATGTCTCAATGTTTACTATCGCTATATCAGAAAATTTCTTACTTTTTGGATCCTTATTGTGCATCACCGATGAGTACTAAAATTTGCCGATTTGCCGACTCTAGGTTGTTCCACGGTTTTCGAGCCGTAGTTAATACAAACAACTTATTTGACCAATTCATTAATGATAGCCCGGATCTGGGGATATATGCAAGTGGTTTGCTGCCATTTTTCAAAATTAATGAAACCATCTGCGCGGGGCAAAAGCAACGAAATTTAATGTTACCTTTTCAAATGCTGTCTAACCTTCAAAACCTTCATATTGTTTTCACAGAGCACCCAACCGATAACAATTTCTGACTTTCCAGCCAAGCAAGAGCTGCAGACACTAACAACACCAGGTCAGCCTTAGATATTTCTTTGCATTTAATCTTTAAGTTATGTTAACAACAATCCTCCTTCAAGCAATTTCTCACCATGATAAATTTATCAATTACCCCAATTTACTGCAGAAATTTGCCATAAATTTCCGCCTTGCCCTTTCCCTCTGAAGCCCATTTCTAGGGTTTTGTCTCAGTTGTGTTGTTTCAAATGAATTGGACACCTTGGGTTGCCTCATGTCTGTTGTTTTCCACAACAACCTAGCCAACGTGTTTGATACCTATTTAGGAGATGTCACTACTATCAAAATTCTTAAAAGAATGACAGAAGAATCGGGTTCACCGATCTTCAAGAAAGCAGTCAGAAGTGGCCTTCTAGAAGCGGGAGCTTTTCCTAAGGTTGTTCCTTACCTTGAATTGATTTTTCGATGTGACAAACTATTTTTCCGAATCACATGAAATTCGTGCCTCAAATGGCTCCATTATTGCGAAAATTGACTCTGAAGCTGTCTCAGACTCTCAAGTTGCCAGATTGCGACTTGTTAACATATCTATTGTTGGGGGATGGGATTATTTTAGTGATAGAGAAGATTCGTGTTTAACTCGAATTTGTTTGGAATGGCTGAAAACAAAATTTGAGGACAACTCAGACCTCCCATCCATCCTTCTAAGAGATCAAATCAAACAGGAGATAACTGACGTTATTACCTTGTTACATTGTGTTGTGGGTAGTGTTCAAGCAAAAGAAGTCTCTCCATGGATGTGCAAATGTCTGATAATTATGTTTACTGGTAATCAATATATTGATTGGGCAGCCCTGATTAGCGATAATATTCATGACCAGTTGTCAAGGTACAGGTGCATCAACTCTTTTTACATGTGTTCCCTCTTCGTGTACATTCTTGCTGGCACACAGGGTGCCTGGCCAAGTTTGCAAACCCTAGAAATTCCCGCTTCAACTACTCTTGTTTACGAGTGTTATCCACAACCTGCAGAAGAAAATTGGAATCAAGACATATCACATTGTCAATGTCGGCTTTCTCTGGGTTGTAATTAAAAAGATTGAACGATCGTCGGAGAAAAGGCTCTCATCCCAAGCTGCAGCGCTTGTAACCCGATATGGTAGTTATTTTATCCAATTCGACGACTTCACTTATTTAAGAGTTGGGGGTTTTGAAAATACCCCTTGTAAATTGCCCAAATATGTTTTTGATTATATCATATTCTTAGAAGTGTGCTGTCAGATCGCAAATGTTAATGTGAAATATGTTAATGAAATGCACAAGAAGGGTTACATTTTCCTCATCTCACTAACACACTTTTCTTGCAAGAGCAATGATGTTGCCAGGACGACATAAATAATTTTATCAAAATTTAATTTGCAATTCATATGGCTGAGAAGTCATTTTGATAGCAAAGGTTTTATATGTAGAAATGTTCTGAAAGGCGCATCATATTTGCATAGGCCACAACTTGAAGATTATTGGGAGGATTGTAAAGATGCAGATGAGGTACAAAAAACAGATTCCATAAGGATGACCCTTGATCAAGTTACGACATTTCAGCTAGCTTTATTTATTCCCATGGAATTGATCGATGATGGTTCTGATTTCATGTATATGCCCCTTGTGAAATTCTTTCACTTGCAACACTTCCAGAATCATTGTGGTTGGAGAAAGATGCAACGGGTATAGCACAAAGAACTACTCTTGTAATCGCTAGAACAAGGAGATGGATGGAAAAGAAAGCGGAAGAAAGTACCAATTCGTTGTTGCAGAAGCACCCAACAAGTTCATAGTACAATACATTTGAAGGTTTTGATCCTTCACAAATCCCAACCAATTTATCCTCTGCACTTGACGAAAACATTTTTCACTCTCTAGTAGATGACAACCAACCATATCAAAGTGCGAAGCATGATTTCATCTTTGGGCAGGATGTCACACAGAGTCACATCAAGCAGTTTTTTTTCCAGTTTCTGTCCTTGCTGGCAACTTACCAAGTATTGTCGGATCTGACCAATAGAACCAACCTTGTTTGGAATGCCCTATCCCGCTCCGTACTAATGCTGTTAACAATTCTTTTGAATGCTCTGTCCTTACTTGTCCCTCTTGGTTAGTGAAGGCCATTGAAAAGTAAAAGAGATATAGTTCAGTAGTGGACAGAGAAGTGGAGCCTGTTGACATGTTGTTCGAGGATACTTCTCAGTCAAAGAAAGCCTGCAGAATCTCTAGAATGGTGCTCGACCAAAATTTAAATCGTACATTTCTGGAGATTGCAGACCTGATCACTGACAAAAGTAAAGAGGACCTCACAGATCAAGATTTCTCTTTGGAAAGAGTGGATATGGGCCCACCTATTGTCGAAGGCGATATTTATCACATGGAAACAACTATTGATATGCTAGCGAAAAGGCTCGAAGCGAAACATGAAAAGAACATACTATTGAAAAACAACTGAAAACCTTGCTTTTATCCAGTCTTCCCTCCAAATGAATGATCGGTCTTTCGAACAAAATGTGAATATTGGAATTGCAGGATTTCAACCTGATATAATAAAGAAAATCAAGAGAAATGAAATGGTCACCTTAGCAGTGGATCGATGGGTTGAGAAACTAATCTTGGATGGGTCATCATGCATTGAGGAAAGCGTGAAAATGATCGGTGACATTTGGGAAAAGATGAAGATCTGGAATAACGCCATGCAAACTGTCAAAACAGAATGCAAGACCCTCCTAAGCCTGGTTGCTGACTTGCAAGATGTTTCGAAAGTACTTGAAGACATTTCCATTCGTGAAGGAATTACAACTAAAGTAAATGATATTGAATATGCAGTGTGGATAGATATGCTACAATCGAAGCTGTTGTTAGTTGAAGAATTAGGTACCCAAATAAGATCAACTCTATCTGATTTTTGACACGATCTTCAATGCCTCCAAGGTAATCTCTCGATTCTCGACAATAATGTCTTTCAAGGGAATAAATTGTGTGATAGTGGCAATGCATCTGAAAGTTTCAAAGCCAAAGTGCATGCAAGGTTATCTGCCAAAGAAGCCAATGAAAATACGTTGCAAACATTGATTAACCTGGCAAATTGCGTTCCACCCTTCAACAATCAAGTCCGTAATATCCACCCTCTCCTACAAAAACACCAGAAACTAGCCACCTGCAAAATAAGGAACAACATAATGAACTCCCTGATGTAAACTTGTTGACTCCAGTTATCACAAGATATAAAGAATATACAACGAACTTGCAACTGGACTAGGTACAGGAAAACAATTCACCTCAAGATACACAACGCGAAGGAGTACTAGTGGAACATGCAACATGTGTCATAATTGTTTAAGTTTTTATTTTATTTTGCTTAATGTTACTTTGGTGCTTGACAAGCCTTGATTATTTGGCATTGCAATTTTAAGTTTGTAATGGTAAACTGCAACATGTATCTACATAGGAAGTACAGGGGGTTGAAGTCACATGGTTGGCATATATGGTAAAGCCGAAGCTTGACAACAAAATGGTGCTATAAATCAATAGTTATTTCATGTTTCAACTGCTTTGTTTCTGTGGTTCCTAACCGTATAATAATAGGCTTTGGGGAGCCATTTATGTCATTTTTTAAGAACTCTTTTACATTTCCTCTCAAAAGGGCCCTTTATAGGATAGGGTTATTGTTATGAATAGCTATTATCATATTGCAATAAATGTTTCATAGATTATGCTGAACTAGATTTTTCCATGCTTTATTGAATTTTCAAAGGCATTAATGAAACATATCTGATTCAAATTGCCATTTAATTGACTTCATGTTATGCGTCGTCCAATTCCATACTTGTATCCCAAGGTCTTGCATTTTAATTTGAAATGAAATGTTTCTGCATTTATCATACCTCAACTACAAATCCACATTTGACACTATCATTGTAACAAAACCTATACTATAGTGAATTGGGCAATGAAAAGGTAAAAATTACAAAATCCTGCTTTTTGGCACAATGATTATTTTCTAAAAAAATTCAATACTAAGCAATTAGTATAACAGAATATTAACACAGTAGTTTAACAAAGAATGTGTTTTACTTCCACATACTAAGCTTTCTGAGGCCATTCATAATGCTGCGAATATCAAATAAAGTGCGATACGGATAGTGCACAAAACATTTAGAAAACAAAATTTCAAGCCATATCCTTCAAACTTCAATAGGTTTTACAACTTACAGTTTCAATCCTATAAAATTAAAATTCATTTTGCCTATTGTTACAATAATCTACAATGATTCCGCAACACAATTTGCAGGTTGTACTTTCTTTTCAAATCACACCGGATAATATGTAATTCTTCCCGGCTCCTTCTGTTGCCAACATCCTCGCTTTGTATTCCTTGTATTTAGACACCATGGACGTTATAACCTTAGGATTGGAAATTGATGTCATGTTAACTCGCGTTTTATGTTTGATTATCATCCGATCATTTTGTAGGCTTCTCTCTACCATGTCACTGATTTCTTTTCTCAGGATGACAACGCCACTTGTTGGGTTCTTGAGCTTCTCCAATGTTTTCACATCCATTTTCTCGGAAGACAGTTCCCTCTCTATGGCCCTTTTAAAACTATGATGAATATCACTGCTCAAACGTACCATAACCCCATCCTCTTCAAATAAATCTACCTGTAAATTAGACAACATTACCTTTAGGTCTTGGTTGTCCTGTTTAGCTCTTTCCAGAGCCTTTCTTATCCCATTTTCAAGTACATCTATTACACTGATCTTCCATTCCAACATATCCATCCGTGTGCTACATTCATTGTCATCCTTATGCTTCATTATTTCTCATTAACCAAAAGGCCAATAGGCGACAATTCTTGTAAATCATGTAAAATCATCAACAAATTATTTCTCACCTATTTCACATCCTACACGGTGCCATTTCATATTTTTCTTTTCTTTGCAATTAGACTATATGGTTTTTTACAGTCCTCCACACACCCCATTACATCAATTATAAGTTTCCCAATCCAATCATCCACTGCCACAGTCACATCTTGAAATCTTTTCACTTCTTTGATTTTATTAGCATCCAACCCTTCAATAGGGAGATTGATAATTTCCACGACCGCCTTATCACTCATGTCTAGCATAGACTGTGTAAACGAGATTAAAGAGTTTAACTATTTACGCAATACTAAATTTTTCTTAACCTCCACTTCAAGGCTTTTTGATAATACACTCAAACCAAATTTTGCCTGATAGATATCACCCTCAACAGTGGGTGGACCCATATCTACCCTATGTAACCTGAAGTCCACATCTATGAGTTGGCTTTCTTCCTTGTCTCCGATAGGATCGAGAATTTCTAGCAATGCATGCCCGAAGGTTGGGTCGCTAATCATTCTGGACATCCTCCTGGCCTTTTTTGGTTCATGCGTTCCCTGCAATAACTTGCTTACTGTATCCACGTTTGTATCCACCATTGACCTGTATCTCTTTTCCTTGTCTAGAACTTTTTTTAACCATGGAGGGGAGCTAACAAAATCACCGACCATGAATAAATGTGATGAATTCAAATATGTGTTGGAAATATTACCCCCATCTCCAACTATTGCCATTCCACTACAACTTTGGGCTGCATCAAAACTAAGAAATTGACTCCTCTTTACTGGAAGGGTGTAATCAATATTTTGTATTTTTTGGAACAGGGGTTTCTAAATTACTCATTGCATCATTTTGATTTTACAAGGTCATTGTCTTCTAGCCGTTTGGTTGTTTTTAGATATCAACTCTTTTGACCGTTGGCCTTCTTCCTCGCCACCCACTCTTCAGTTGTCCTAATCACCATCACTTTTCTTCTATCCAAATTATCTTCTTCTGGTGCATTCCAATCAATCGCTTGTAGAGGTTGGCTTTGTATTTTTGTACTATATACAAGATCGACTATATCACACTCATCGTCTATAATGCCTCTTACATCAATTGGGAGGCAGTAATCAACTACTTGCTTTACTGTCATTCTTGAGTAGCTCCTCTTTATAACTTCAAGTTCATCCGCACAATCTGCCCATAAATCTTTTAACTGTGGTACATGATGGTAAGTAGATCCCAAAAACGAAGTATTTTTCATAGTCTTTTGGATCAAAATGCAACCTCAAAACATCATAAGTATCCATTTTATATTTCTCTGTTTCTTTAAGCATATTCAGAGCATTCGATTTTGATTCGCACCTGTATTTTCCCAAATGAATTGAAAATTGGATACCTATCTTTCCCTTTTCATTACACCTTTTATTTACTTCACATATTTGTCTACATAATTCAACAATAATTATCTTGTCATTGGCGTACCTGGGCAATTTCCAAGGGAAGTCATCAAAACCTCCAATTCTAAGAGACATATGTTGGAAACTGTAAGAAGAAACTGCCATAAGTTTGTATTAGAGTAGCTGCCTCACAAGAAATTCTTCGTTCTGGGCGACCCTGCATTTCCCTTACCAATTTCATTGTTAATGTGTCATTCACTCTCCTGTAATTTGAATAGCTATTTTGCAATTGAAGGCTTGGATAAAATCCATATATCTGCATATCCTCTTCAAAGTTTTCAACATAATCTAGGCTTGCTCAATATTGTGTACACGCTAGAGAATACACCAAATATGACATGTAAAAAAACTTATTTAATAGGAACCGAGTGATCATTTACATTTACTTGTCAAGGTTTAGGGCATCTTCATCACCTCTAAGCCTGTCAGCAATTCTCGGTTTAATAAAACTCTTATATATTGTGTGAGGTAATACTATAAAAAAGTAATTAACATTATTCTGTCCTCCATTTTCACTTCTTTGACACAGCTACGCATTACCATATAAATTAATAAATATACCTTGTTCTCTTCGGCTTTCAAATTAACCCTCGCAACCGACAGATAATTGGTAAAATGTAAATATTTTAAAATCGCACAAAGATACTTCAAATGCAACTTTTGAAATTAATACGAATAGATCCTCGCCTTGCCACACCTAAGATACCCTACTTACTACCCTCGATGTCGAACCATCTCTCAAAAATTGAACTTTCGCCTTATTGACAATGATGTTTCCTAAACAACTTTGGAAATTGTCTGAATTATTACCCTCCATATCGCACTATCTGTCACGATTAGAACTTCGCAAACAGTTTCCACTTCGTATAAAAATCACCGACCATGTCGGTCATCGACAAATTTTTGCGAGTTCCAAACTTCGACATCTAGACCGCCCTCATTGATCGCAAGTGAAATTAAATTGGATGTGCCACGCGTTGTTTTCTCACCTAATTGTACACTTTTTACACATGTTTTAGATATTCACGGCTTTCAAGATATCTATACGAATAGTTAGACAAACTCACATTGTAATTTCATTTATACAGGTTCCACTGCGTGTCAAATGTTTGACTTATTAGCAATTCCTAAACCTCCCAAAGTCGGAGAGCCATAGGTACTTTCCAATTTCAACTTGTAGTGGGTTCCCAACATTCTTCTCCAAACTGCATGAAGTCCGACAAGTCATCCAACCAAACGATTAAAAACTTTTAGTCCCCAAACATGCATTAAATCCAACAGTCCATCAAACCAACCAATTAAAAACACTTTTCTAACATTTAACCGTCAATTAAGCCTGACAACTCATCCAACTAACCAATTCAATTATTTTATTAACTGTACAAAACCCATTAAAAATATCAATCCTATCAGCTATTCGTTGCCCGCTCACAAGCACGCAACTGCTAGTATTTGTTATGTTTCTGATCATAGTTCAAAAGCTCAGAGTCAGCTAAATTTTGGCAGCCTAAAATTTGGCTTGGACTTGACAATGAATTCAGCAAATAAAATAAGTTACATAAATACACAATAAATTTAATCATTGCAGGAGAAGCATAAAAATTTTAAAATTAATTTAGAGAACACTTGAGTCTATTTTGTTCATAGTGGCATTACTAGGAGTTAGGATTGACCTGGCAAATCAAAAGTACTTGGGGTTTAATGATGAAAAAAATAGGAAACTAAATGATCCATATGGCTGTGGTGAACAAAACATGAACAAAAAGATGGACCTAGAACCTTAACAAGGAACAAAACAAGACTGGTCAGATAATAGAGCAGAAATAGTGGTCTATGGCTGCGGCAGTGTCTTTCTGCAATGTGGTTGTGGAAATGTTCAAGATAGAGCTATGATGGCGGTAGTGATTTCCAACCCTGCAACTCAGAATTTGAAATGAACAAATGCTGTTTTGACTTCCAGCATTGGTGTGAATTTTATAGGCCTGGTAGAATTTACCAACATCAACAGTTGTATGAAAGGAGGAGGAAGCATGTGTTTGCGATCATGGGAGGATTGAAAAGAGTATTGTAAAAGGCTCAAGAGCAATACAAAAAATTATATAGAGAAAGGCAGAGAATAGAGGGTGCACCCACTGTTGTACTATTCGTTCCAAATTAATATTACTAGGTAAAAAGGCAATCTCCACTACCATAAAAGCTGATTTTCCCTTCACAGGGTTTCCAAGGTAAAAATCTGTGGAATTGAGTGAGTTTTTATGAGTTTTGTGCAGTATTTATTTCTTTAGGTTCTCTTTGTTTTTACCTTTAAAGCAACCTCATCTGTCTCAAGCAAGTAACAAGCAGAAATGAATTTTTGTGATTACTAAATTCTGTGAGTTTAAGAGTTTACAGATCATTTTGGTATGAGAGGGATATGATATTTGTGGGGTTGTGTATGACAGTCAAATCGTTTCTTCCTCACTGGGCATGCGACTATAAACCTGCTGCAGTTTTTGATAATTAGAAAACCATTTTGCTTGCTGGGCATGCACCTAATGCCTTAATGTGATTTGACTTCGAAAATCTGTTTTTTGATCCTCTAGCATGTGATTATACATGTCGGTGCAGCATCTTGAGTTTAGATTCTGTCTTCTCGTAGCACTGGTGTGCATTTTAACTTTTATCGGTATCCAGGAGACTTTGAAAATGAAAACTTATCTTCATGGTCTAGAGTGCACGACTGTGTGTGGTTGCAAATTTCGATAAACCCTATTTGTTGTGTTCTCCGTACTATGTTGCACTTGAAAGTGTAAAAAAGGAAAATAAAAGAGCTTTTATAGCCCATGATACCATCCATTTGTTTTTGGGTCTACATATGGTGATAGTAATATGGGACTACCCCATACTCCTTGTGGGAGCTACCTAACTCTTCTACGAACGAGGCGTACATACCTTACCCCCTGCGGGATTTGAACTTGCGACCTCTCTTTCAAGAGGACAAATTCTCCACCACTAGGCCAAATCGGGCTACACTCTAACTCTAAATTTAGACAATTTTTCATTCTATAATTGTGTGCCTATATGTGGTCTGCACGTTTTGTTTGAAAATTTACTTACTCCTTTATTCATCACCCTGAAAATTTGATTTCTTTCTTTCTTGCCGTGCTTCCATGCAGGGGTTTCGCTGATTGAACTTTGTTTTGTCACTTGGATTCAAATGTTTGATAGATTTGCAAATACAGACAAGAAACAACAAAATTACGTGCAAAACAAGAAAAAGTTTGAAACATGACTTGTGCTTGGGTGAAAAAGATAAGGGTTTAGGACATAACGATTTTCTTGTAGGGGTTCTCTCTCTCTCTCTCCTGGCCCCTCCTGTCTTTCAGCTTTTTGAGCATTCAGTTGTAAGGAAAAGAAGGCAATTTAGAGGGTGCAGGATGAATTAATTCTAGTTCTGATGAAGCTTCTGAAACATATTTCTTTAAGTCAATTATTATCATTTTGGAAAGACGTTTCATTCACATCTTTGATTACAACCTTCAGCTTAAATTTTTGTAGTCTTTAAAAGTCAAGGAATCATCATTTGCTTGCTGCCTGATGCTGTTATTTGCATTCATAGCTTTTTTATTATTGCCACTATATCCTACTATTATACTGCTGTTACTTTGTTATATAACTATAAAAATGCAATGGGCTGAATGCATCTGATCAGTGAAAGATTAATCACTCTTGCTTTAGTGGACCCTAACAAAATCCTACAATTTTTTGGTGATTTTTTCATGGCTTGTAGGTAGAAGTAAGGCATGCGTTGGCAATTGATACTTTACATGATTTACTTAACCATGGCGAAGCTAATAGGTGAGTAAAGTTGATATTAACTCTTCTGACTTTTTTACTTGTCTTGTCTCTCTTTTGGTTTGTCACTGCATTGATTTGGTTTTCCTTCTTATTTGAATCTCTTTGGTTTTTTCTTTTATTGACTACCTCCCCTTGATTCATTCAAATTAGTAATAATGGTGATATATGTTTTTAAGGAGCTTTAAACTTGTGTAATTCTGATCCGAGTCAACCCAGTCGAGGCAACCTCTGTAGCCGATCTAACTGATAAGAGGGATTTGAGTAACTTCAATTTCATGTTTCAAATATTTGAAATTCTAAATTTGTTTTGGTTAAAGAGGATTTTCAATGGTTTTTGCTGTTTTTTATCTGGGTGTTTCTGTGCCTTTCAATAATTTTGAAATCCAGTAAAATTCTTTTTACCTGGTCAAAATGTATGTCTCCTTGTGGTAATCTCAGGATTTTGATAAGAAATTTTGGCAAGTCTATAAGTTTTTTGCAATAATCTTTCAATAGTCTTGAAATCCAGTAAAATTCTTTTTACCTGGTCAAAATGAATGTCTCCTTGTGATAATCTCGGGATTTTGATAAGAAATTTCAGCAAGTCTGTATAAGGTTTTTGCAATAATCTTCAAAATCAGCTGCCTGACCATAGTTTTTGCAAAAGGGTTGCATTCTTTTTGTGTAACTACAGTAGCCTTTTCTAGAATGTTAGCAACCCCTTATTGCTACTCAAAAAACTGAAGACACTGATAATACAAAAACCAAACTTCCTACACCACATTCATTTTTTTGGTCTCCTCAATCTAGTCTTGAATTCAAAGATGACGGTATTAAGTAAAGAGATCAGCTTTACAGTTCCATAATCAGAGTCAGCAGCTCCAGATTAGTTATAGGACACGACCATTTTTATCACAGATTTTTGTCATGAGCCTTAATTGATGTATGTATAATACGAATATACACTCTATTTAAATATTGCTATAATAATAAATACATAAATCCTTTATTTAATGATTGATCAATAATTAATTCCGTATTTTGGTTATATCATACTAATTAATAGTCTTAATTAATACAATATTAATCATTAATATTGATCTAATATAATACTCATATTAATCAATATAATCGTTAATATTAATCTAGAATATAATCTTAATTTATAATATTAATCAATGTATAATATTAATCTAAAATATCATATTAATCGTTAATATCAATTTATAATGTTTATCATTCCTGATCAACATCAGATCCCTGACTCCCTGGTCACGGTGGTCGATAAATAGAAGAGTAGCGACCCTCCTTGAGACGACATCTCCACGCCAAGGGATGAGTCGCGTCTACAAACGTGGCCCATAAAAAGGTATAACAGGCAAAAGGAGATAGTCCAAGAGGAGGTAATGTACAGGGCATTTTACTCAGACTGGGAAGAACGGAGCATGATGAGATAAATGATCGTATTTGAGGGATGTCATGAATGCTTAGCATCATAGTTTCTCTGCAAATGGAGATTATCGTGAGTGAAGACCATCGATTACTAGCGTTTGGACTGTGATGACATACATTCAATCACTCTAAGACATTGAAGTTTAGACAACCTCTACTATGCCTCAGACAACGACAACAAGAAGATATATGAATACGGGTGAAGGAAGCAGTTGATATAAAAATAGCAATTATAATAATCAATATCGATGGAGGAATAATGATTAGTCATTGATAACCATTTACAAGACAGCTACTATGATTTGTATTGTGGTGGCATCGACTTGACTAAATCAAATAATAGTTTATTCGACAAGTTAATTAACCAAAAGGCACGATATTAATACAACGATTTGTATTGTTGTATGGTTAACAATGATTAATTGTAAAGAAGGATAACCATTACACAGACAGTTAAGATTCAAAATCAGGATATATATATATATATATATATTTATGAAATCGAGATGATATATATATATATATATGTTAATAAAGATGATTATGGAAGAAATACATATAATAGTAATCAGAAGTATATATACATATCTATACATCTATATAAGCAAATCAGAATATATATATATATATATATCTGAAACATATTTTTAGTGTATATATATTCAGACTATATAACAGAATGATCCAATATATATTTGGAATATAAGAATTATCTTATATAATTTATATATGTTAATAAGAATGAAACCAGAATTATGCATCAGCGATATGATGCATGTTTATTAATATATTTATAATACATAAAATAATAATATATACTTTGCTAATTCCTTAATCACTTGCTAATACAACTAAGTGGGTAGGGAGTTTGTGTAGGGAGAGGAGTAATTCCGTCACATTGAGGTGGAGATCCCAAAACAGGTGAGACCATGAGGGAAACTCTTGTAGACTGTTTCCATACCTGAGCACAGTAATTCTACCATCCACCATAGGTATTAGTCAAGAATTGGAAATACGGCCTTATCATAGAACCAAATAATAGTATTACGTGTGTTGTTCCTTGATTCTTCATACTGAACTATGATAATAACAGAGTATGAATATTTTATCAACTGATAAGTATACATCTAATTTACATATTTAAAGAATTTAAATTGCTTCATTAATCCCAATCCTGAATTCGGCCCAATTCTAGTTTATTGCTAGGATGGTTCTAGAAAGGGGTCATTACATTTTTGGTTAAATTGATGTTATGTGTCAAAACACCACATTTGTAAACATATTTCATAATGTAATGAATGAGTTATTTTGGTATAAATCTCATAATATGTTAATTTGATGGTAGATTTTTTCTACAAAGGCTATTTTGGATCATCACAAGGCTCCAACTTAGATGTGGCACTGTACTAAGGATGGGAATTCAAGCACATTTGTTTGGTCACTGTTGTGTGTTAAAACACAACACATCTGCAAAGATATTTCATAATGTAATGACAGTGAGTTATTTATGTGTAAATCTCATAATATCGTTCTTTTTTATTAAGGGTACTTGCATTCATTATCAAGCCTTATTGTGAATGTGGCATTTGTTGATGTGAGTTTTGTTCCGCTACAACATGCAGAATCAAACACTTAGTATTCCAAGATGAAATACCAAATACTCAATCCTCTCTTGATATAAGGTCATCTCTCATGCTAAGCTTGCATCATAAGATCATGAAATGACTTCAAGGTCCTTTCTATTGTGGACACACTCGCTCAGTGAATTGATGTGATTTGTTGGTAATCACTTAGGGGGACTTACGCTATTCATTCAATGGATATCAGTTTACTTGCACTTCTAAAGATTTGGCTTCACAATGTGCAATGAAAATATAGTTTTGCTTTTCCAATTTCCACTTCAACTTAAACTTAAGCTTAACTTCTACTACTACTTCTAACTAGGAATGCAAGGAATCATGGATGACTCGGACTCTACCAAGTGAAATCTTATAAGCGACCTCAACTTTACCTAGTGCAAGCTTCTAAGGAATACTCGAATGGTTTTTAAATCAATATCTCCTCTCCAATCCCATCAATGGATGCAAACTAAAGATTGAATATCAATGAAGTTAAGAGCAATCACTAGCTTACCACACAAGGCACGCTTACAATCAACAAGAGGGCTAGTGGCCTAGTTTATATTCGAGTCAAACAAACAAACATCCACAATTGCTTTCATCCAACTAAGCTACTTCTAACAACATGAAATGAAATCTACTCCAAGTAAAAGATTGAAGAAACCATGCAACACTTCAAAGCAATATTAAGTAACCCACCATGGTGAATCAATAATGAATTATCCATTACTTCAATAGCATCATAAAAACAATTTGATCAAGTCTCTCCCTTGGCTAACCTACTCTAATCTAACTTCTCTGCTACTCTAATCTCCCAATCTAATCCCTCACAAATGAGAAGGCCTTGGCCTTTTATAGATGTCCAATTACAACGAAGGGCCAAGATCCACTTGAAAATCAAGGGCCAAGATTCATCCCTAGAAACCCTAATTAGGGTTGCCAAATTTTCAACCAACTACACGAGGGCGCCAAATCATGGGCCAATAAGAAAATTACAATGATTTTTCAACCAATGAGAAAATATGACACTTGCCACGCTGTGATTGCTTGTGCTTGAAATTGGAATTTTCTGATTGGAGAAGACACCCAATTGCCACCTCATCTTCTTTACTCTTCTCCATCTTTGTTCTTGGAAATCTTCTTGTTGCCATGATTCGAACTTGATTGAACTTGCATCTCTCTTGAACTTGATCTCCATCTTGCCTTGAGCTTGCCTTTTGATAACTTGGTGTGAACTTCCTTCCCATTTGAGATCTTTGAACTTGAGCTTGAAGTGCTCACTTGTTGGCGTGGTGATGGGGGATATGTCTACCAGCAACGCTATGATCTTCTAAGTTGTCCCAATGATGAATCTTGACTCAGCCCTTTTTCCTTCATATCCACCTTTCGCTTTGGTTGCCCTTCCTTTCTTTTGTGAATTCTTCAAGCTTGAACTTGGCACCCTCTCCTTGCCAACCTGCAAGAGCAAAAAACACATGTCCTACTTCATTTGACTCGATAAAATATTGCCATTAAAACTTGAAAATTGATTAAGTCAATTGAGTTAAGATTGTCATGTTGTTTGAGTTCAATTAACTTGATCACTTAAACCTTAGATTGTCAATTTTAGCCTTCTAATTACCTAAGTTAGAAATTTGCCATGAATTGTTCATTGATTACCATTAGCATTGATTGTCAAATTGATGTCCACTTACCCTTGCCAACTAGTTAACTTAGAGTTTGCATTTGATTGTTAACTTAGTTGAACTAGTGTGTGTTACTTAGTTTGATTTGCCATTAAAGATTGAAAGCAACAACACAAGCTAATGCTAGGAAAGAAACAAGAGACAAGGGAAGTTCACCACTCCGTTGGTGAACTTTGATCAATGGAGGACCCTCCTCAAAACCAAATTCAATTAAAATTCAAACCCTTACAATGCTGATCATGCCCAGATCTGCCCATGAATATGCAAAATATAACCCAGATCTGTATTCAAACAATGGCGAATACCTCCTCACATCCATGGCAAATCACCAAGTTCTTACCTTGCAAGTTGGAAAAAAAACTACTTTCAGCACTCTAATCGATTTGACAATGCTGATAGGACACGAAATTGCCCTTGATTGCCCTCCAATACATTGAATTCGCCAACCCTGAATTCTGATCTGAAACTTAAGCTTGCGAATTTGGATGCCCTGGCATAAGATTTTCATGAAATGAGGGCTTGGGATTGAAGCGAAATTCTGATTTCTGCCTTCTACCACTGATTTTTGCAAATGTAGCATGGAAAATGCTATGGAAGGGGGCTGGAAATGCCTTAGGAAGAATTCGCCAGAATCTGAAAATGAGATTTCAGACCCTAGGGTATAAAGTCGCTGCCAAATGAAGTCCACTTCACCACATAAAATCGCCCTTTGCTGGAGACATTCGGACCTGCAAGAAAAAATAGGAAAATCGCTCTTGTTTGCACTTGAAATGAAGTCCCAAATGCCTCTTAAATACCCAATTCATATGCCCAAAGAGGGACGACTTGCATGGGAGTGAAAAAAAAAATTTAAATCGCCACCCTTGGATTAAAACAACATTGAGATCTTCAGCCACCTTGAAAATAGGGCCCACTTGGGGAATTAAAATTTAAATTGCAAGCATGTAGGCCCATGATTAATTTCAAAATGTCCAAGCATAGGGGGTTCAAAAATTTACATCGAGTTTAACACCATGTAGGCTCTAAATTAAATCGAATTTACCACATCACGGGACCCAAAATTAATTTCGAATTTAACACATGGAGGGGCTTTTAACTTAAAATAAAAAATTTACTAAGCAAGAGGGCCCAAATTTGCATCGAGTTTACAAAGGCTTGGTGCTAAAGAAATGTCTAGCTTGTGGGTCAAATTTGGCACAAAATTCAAAATTGCTCAAGGTGTGAAAGCATGTTATAATCAACAAGTTGAAAAATAAAATGATGTCAAGGTTGGGTTGCCAAAAATAGGTCCTGTCAAAACCACCCTGCCAAGAATTTATCTTGCACCAAGCACCTTGCCCAAATATTAAACAAAATTTCGATTTTCAACTTTTATTTCCAGATTTGCCTTGTAAGATCAAAATAATCAAAATGCCTTAGCCAATAAATATTTTTTCAACATTTTCACTGCTCAAGCCATGTCAAATTTAAACACAAACACCATCTCCAAATCGAAATTTTGCAGCAAGTTGGCTGCCCAAAATTAGAGGTGAGGTGGTCATGATGTCAAAAATGTGTAAGGGTGAGCTCGCTGAAAATAAAGACTTGTAAGGACTAGCTCGCCAGAAATGAAAAAAACTTGCATGAACCTCCAGGCCAGAAATTCAAGACCTAGGCAAATTTCCAAACTTCCATCCAATATTGATTGCCCAAACTTATTTCCCAAAAATTGCTAGTTAAAACTCCAACTCCCAAAATCATGTCATAGCCATCATGTCGAAAAAACGACATAATCACCATGCTAGGATTTGCAACTTGTATGAACTACCATGCCAAAAAATTCAAATTTTGCATGGATGGGCTTGCCAGAAATTAAAACTTGCATGAGCTTGCTGGCCGAAAATACCAAAGCTGGAAGACCAAAATTTCCAACTTAGAAAATCCAATTTTCACACTCAAGCTCGAAATTTTCGGAATTTTAGCCATCAATCACAAAATCAATCTCGCCATTCTCAGAAAATTACCAGATAACCAAAATTTTGATCTTGCAAATCACTATCATTTACGTTCAAAATCTCCATCATTCAAAATCCAAATCGCCATCAAAATACCAACCTCAAGCCAAGGAAGAGGCCGCTAAGGATGGAAGACAACAAAATTTCTCAATCTCATCAAAATGATCCAAATCCACCCATGGTGTTAAAAAAGAACACCGTTTGAAGGCAAGTCAAACCTCAAATCCCCAAGCTTCAAATCTCTCACTTAGAGGCTTCAAAAAAAGCTACTGCCAAAGACCACCACTCCTACCGCTAAAACGAAAAATGGGGTCCCCATTTGCAATGGGGTGATGGTGTGAAAACCTCACAACAACACCATACTAAGGATATAAATTCAAGCATGTTATGCATGTCTACAATTTTAACTACATTGTTGTGGTGACCCATCAATGGAGAGTCCACTAGGTGGTAGGCTCTCTTATCACAGAGTGAGATTTGAACTTGGGACTTTGGACTTACAAAGATACTATAGACTACCACTTAATAGGCATTATTGTTTATGCTTGTTGTGTAGTGTTAGTTGTAGATTTAGTAATGATATATGGATGCCACTCTAAAAATGCTTGAGCAATTCACCTAGGTGAGAAGTTTCTAGTAGGTTTCATTGTATTCTCCCAATGTATTTGTAAAGTGGCTTGTGTGAAAAACTACTCTTGTTATAAATAAGTGTTATTTGTGATGTCCCCTTTCTGAAAGGGAATTTAATAAGTAATTTTAAAACATAAAAAAATAATTGAATTGCATTAAGAGACAAAATTGCAAAATATATCAAGATTCATTGGCTAGAAATGGTGATATGTGAGTGGAGCAAGCAAACATGGTCGTGTTCAAATGTAAGATTACACATGTGAAAGCAATTAATGTCGACAACAATAATATTAAGGAGGACGACGGTCAATTTTAGAGATTCTATTGGCACATGATAAGACTCTCTGTTGAAGATATGATAGAACCATAACTATTGATAAGGCATCTAGAATCTATCATCACCGGTATGATTTGCAAATTGATGAGAGGTTGAAGGTATCAAATACCACAGATTTGGTAATCGTACGATGACCAAAATACATTTGATCGAATCCAAGTAATTGACGAAGCCAAAGATTGATGAAATAACTGCTTCACGAGAAGAGATGGCAATCAATATTGCTAAGAAGTAGTTGATGATTATGGGAACATCAATATCGAAACCATGTCAAGTGCAAACAGTGTTATAAAAGAAATGATTCAGAACAATCTATGAGAGACATTAGAACAATGAAGAATGATTATAATTTATTATTGAAGTATGAATTAGAAGGAATGTTCCAAAGCAAGAAATATTGTATGAGTCAGTAGTCATAACATTTAACCGATGGTTATGAGAATCATTAATATTAAGACAGCGATTAAGGGAACAATTCTATTGCTAACAAGGAACGGTCAAAGAAATATTGACCATGGGAGAAATCAACATCTACAAGACAATGAGTATTTTATATGCAGTGTTAATATTACTGGTCAGCAATTACTAACCACCATCAAAGTTTATGGTTAAATTTAGAGGCACAATGACTAGTTAACAATGGAAGAATGTGTTCTATTGGAAGAGACACAAATGGAGACAGGGTATATCTTTTAAGGTGAAACCGTTTGGTGGAAATAGATACATAAGGAAATTTGAGTCACTCATTAAAGGAAGGAATATAGGAATAATAAAAAAACATAGATATTTAATATTGATCAGATCGAACAGCAGAGGCGATAATACAATCAGTGCTAAGTCGATATTGTCAGTAGAGACGTCTTCAGTATGAGACATAAAGTCAGTGACCTCAAGGATGCACGATGATAAATCCAGTAGCCACAACTATCATTGAAGCTTGAGTTAGGAGGAAAATACTATATCAATACATCAGAATCAGAACATGGTATAAATCATATTAACAAGAACAGGAACTGCAATACTTTATATTCATTGGAGATTGCTAGAATAACAATTGTGTTTTATCATTCCTTCATTCCTTAGTTGCCGATTCGGGTGCGGATGTGGGATGCGGGTGCGCAGAGGTGTGAATTTTTTTTTGGGGGGGATGTAGGTGCGTTTGGATGCGTTTTTATATATATATATATAGTATAATATATTATATATGCAAAGAAATGCAAGAAATACACAAAAATAAATCCTTTGATATTGATAGTATGATACTTCACCATTGATCAAGATTCAAGATATTTCATATTTGATAGTTCAACACTTCAACTTACAAGTTAAAACTTCAAAGATGTGATAGCAAATTGAAATAAGTTCAATATTAATAACTAATTAATCATGTTCAAGATTCAAATGCAATTTGAACTACAAAACCAAAACTTAGTTCATGATTCAATGTTCATCAATCAAGAGTCAAGACTCAAGATTCACTAATCAGATCCAAAATCATAAGGATTCTCAAGAAAATCCACATTCTCATCATCTCCATGTGCTGCAAGTTCAAGATCATTTGAAGCTAAAGCCGTTCCACTGGTGCTAGATGCACCAATACCTTGTGTACTAATGGTATTATCACCATCATCTATGATTGCAGTCAGATCCTGAATTGTTGCATCCAAGTTTGCACACTCAGGGGCTACATCCCAAAGCATGGCCGACCCTTCCTTGTAATGATCCTCCTTACGTGACAAAAGACGCAAGTTGGTATGAACGTAAACCAAGTTTTCAGCTTTCTTTGAGCCCAGCTGGTTGCGCTTCACTGAATGGATAAAGGAGTAGGTACTCCAATTCCGTTCAGCAGCTGAAGAACTTGCAACCTGGATAGTGTTCACAAAATTAAACATACAAATGAAAAGCAAATTAAAGAATGTTAAACACTAAATTGTAGAATACAAGTGGTAAAGAAAACACAAAAAAGAAAACTTACTTGTGAGAGGATCTTGATTGCAAGAGGTTGTAGATACTTGAATGGTTGACCATACACGTACCACCATGTGATAGCTCCCAGCTTCATGTTATTTCGGTCATTTATTGCATATGGACTAAGTTTTTCCCCCGAAGTAAATAAGCCAAATTCTAGCCTCACTTTTTTTTGCATTTCTTCATCTTGGAAGAGTCTTACAAAAGCTTTGTGGGACCTAGTAGTAACTTCTTCATCCATATATGGTGCAATTCTATCTGGCATAGAAAGTACTTCATCGCTATAGTACCTTGGAGTAAGGCATATGCAAGGAGATGCAATGGGTTAGTCATCTTCTCCCAACAATGATGAATGATTCCTTCCACCTTATTGTATAAGGCTTCACATTCTATGAGGTCATTCTCATGTTTTTGTATTTGAAATTTTACCTTCTCCACCATTGTGTCCATGCCATCGTACACATCCCCCAAGCAAGGTGTATCTCTATTAGCAAAGCGGAGCATAGTCATGATAGGCTCGGTAAAATCTAGTACAAATTGCACATGAGCCCACCAATTGTCATCCAAGATCAAAGCCTTGACCTTTTGGGCTCTCTCTGAATTTGAAACCTTCCATATACCCCACTGGTTAGAAATAACCATTTGGCTCAATGCCTCTTTCACCTTGACAAGTCGTCTCATAACAATAATATGAGATACAAATCGGGTCTCAGCAACCTAAGCAAGTTAAGAACATGTCAATAAATATCAAGCAAATACAAAGCCATATATAATTAAATAATTTGATAATTGAACATGAACATAAAATTTACTAATTACAATTTAGTATTTACCTTCAGCAACTCCAATTTGGAGAATGATCTAAATATGGATTGTGACATGTGGTGGTTTGTCACAAACATTTGTTTCCTCCCCCTTTTGGTATATTTGCTTCACCCAATCTATTTGAGTGCCAATTTGTTGCATGATCAAGTTGACTGAGTGTACGGTGCATGGTGTCCAAAAAATATGGTCATACCGACCCTCAACCAAAGCACCTGCATCCCTACAATTTTTGGCATTGTCCGTAACCACCTGGACCACATTCTCACTACCCACCATCTCTATGGCCTCAATGAGAATTCTAGAAATGAAATTTGCATCCTTGGCCTCCCCTTCACAATCAACTGCCTTCAAAAACATTGCCCCTTTGGGGGACATTGCAATCACATTAATCGATGGTCGGTTTTTTGTATCTTTCCATCCATCAGACACAATAGTTATACCTGAAGTTTTCCAAGAAGCTTTAATTGGTTGAAGGGCTTTGTCTACAGAAGTCTTCTCTTTTTGCAATAGAGTGGTACGCACCTTTTCATACCCGGGACTTGTGTAATCAGTTGGTGCCTTATTGATGGCTGCCGCCATTTCCTTCCAATATGGTGATCTTACCAAGTTGAAAGGAATACCATTGGCATACAGGCAATGTGCAATGGCTTCATCAGCACGCTCTCTTGCCTCCATTTAAAATGCATTGTCCAATGGACCTCTTTTGCGGGATTTCATTTCTACTTCTTCATCATTCTCTTTCGGTATAGGCACTTGCAAAAATGGATGTTGGGAGGATTGAATTGGTTCAATGGGTAATTGTGTTTTATTCTTTCCGGCTGAAGGTTGATAAAAACTTTTTTTGGATCTTTTAACCAAATTATCAGCAACCTCTTGTTCTTTTACAAAGGATGCTATTTGTGCGTCTGACATCCCTTTCCCACTTGTGCCTTTGCACATAGCCATC
>MU228410.1:2420508-2442919 GCA_018584345.1 Thuja plicata | reverse complement strand
ACTACCGGTGGTGGCCATTCTTGCACAATACAATGTAATTTCTTGCTTTGCTAATAAGATATTAAGAAATTAAATAAACTTAAATTAGAAAACAACTATGAACATCAACCAAACAAGTGCAAAAACACGATACAAAAGTACTAAAATGGATAGCTAAACTTGTTTCTTTACTTCTTTTAAAAAAATTTATTTTTAAAAAAACTTGGAAAATTTCTTCCCAAACTTGAAAAAATTCATCAAAATCACAAAAAATCCATTAAAGGACTCAAGAATGGGATCAAATGCTTACCTTAGATGGAGAAAACGCCTTTGTGGAAGCAATCCCTTGCCCTACGAACGATCCCTTTCAACAAGAATCAATTTGCCTTCAACAAGCAAAAATGGAGAGCAAATGAAAAAAGACTCGGCTGCAAAACAAATTAGGTAAAAAATGTTTGGAAGACCTCTTTTAGGGTCGTTCTAGGGTTTAGAAGGAAAAAACAGATTAAAATAATCTATTATGCACATGTTTTAATATGTTTTAAGTGGCAAAAAATTAAAAAAACATTGAAAAAGTCATTTTTAAAAGTTTTCTGGGCATGTTGCCTGTGGATGCCCTATGGGTGCCACCCAGAAGCGCATCCCAGGCGCCCGGATGCTTTTGGGAAGCATCCAAAAGCATCCGGGCACCCGGGATGCGCTTCCAGGTGGCACCCACCTGGCATCCGCTCCGGCACCTGCATCCGCAGGAACTCGCATCAGCATCCAACACTTTGGAGCCCGCATCGGTAACTAAGCTTCATTCCATTAAGTATCACAATTATACTTGATTCATTGCATAAGAGGATTTAAAAATCATAAGTAGCGATAATCAATATCTTATTAGATCATCATTAATATCCGCTTTGGGTCATCACATAAGTCAGATCGACAAGGATTAGGATCAGCGATTATTATATCTTGCAGATCACTATATTAGTGATTCTATTTGTACTTATTTTAATTCACTAATATATCAGATCGGACTGACATAAACTTATATATTTGATTACATTCATCTTCATAGTGATCAATATTTAGGTCAATATGATCTTCATGAATTACAGATCAATACTTGTCTACAACAGCAGTTATTGAATAGATCTCTTATCATATTCAAGATCGGTATAAGCCATATCATCTCATTTACATTTATCTTGCATAAGTATTTAGGATATAAAGTCAATCTAGTATTCAAAGGCAATCTCCATTGCCATTATATCACCATCAAGAGTCACATCAGAATTGTTGTATGGCAATATAACTCTTGCATAACATTGAGATAGCAGACATTTGCACTGATCGATCTCTCCTTTGTCTAATTCATTAATAAGGATATTGATACTATATACATTTGCAAATCACATTCAATACACTCTTTTGCGGCATATAAAAGAGTTGTATACAACTTATAGATAGCAAGAAGTCTCTTGCAATTTGAATTATAAGAATTTTGCCCAAATCCTAAGAAATTATACAGGCGACATTACATTATCCCTCATCTTATATGAAAATCCATTTCTAATATCTATTTAAAACTTTGCTTGGAGATGATTTGGATTACTTCTTCAATGAATTGCAAATTCAGACTTAGAGCATTCGGAAAGCCAAAAAAAATCATCTTGGAGAGTACTCGACAAAACATTGCAGAACTTGAGACCTTAAAAAACACTTAGATTTTAATTTTATTTTTTTTTGAAAGAAATATAAATTTTATGCAAAATATAGCTATTAAATGTGTCAAATGAGTTTGATGGGGTCTAGCGGGAGTGCCCCTAGCAAGGTCGAGGGGCAACACCCTTGGCACATTCCTTGTCTTGATATGTGGCGAGTACAAGAGCCGGAGCCCTTGCCATCAAGCCTAAATGAAGACCTTTGAAATCACACAAACCTTCATGGTGCACACCATTTTCATAATTTTTTAGAAGGCCAAAAGTTGTGAAAATTGTAGAAAATGGTGTTGAAAATATAGTGATAAAATTGTGAAAATGGTGTGTGCAATGAAGGTTTTGTGGTTTCAAAGGCCTCAATTTGGGTTTGGTTGTGAGGACAGACTCCTTGACCCTACTCTTTACCGTGTTAGCAAATTTGCTAGGGGTGTTACTCTCAAACCTCATGAGAACCATTGTCCGTTGACTCCCTTGGGGCACTGCCTCTAGACTCCTTATTAGGGATGTTCACCCCCCCCTCCCCCCCTACCTTGTTGTGAGTTCCACCCTTGGAAGTTGGGGGAACCATGCCAGTTGTTGCTCCCTTGCTATATACCCCCAACGTCTCCAAATCTAGGCCCTTGGTTTTTGCATCCTAAAATGAACCTGATTTCTATATGATTTCAATACTAATTTCTAAATACTCAAACACTGAAATTAACTCAAAAGATTGATGCAATGAAGCAAATACAGAAATCACAGGTGTTAACAATGATTGATTGTAAATGAATTATCTACTAAGAAGGTAGGGTTTTTGTCCTACCAGCAATCCTTTGAGGTTTTCGTCTTAGAAGACCAATGGCATGCATGAAGCAAAATGTTCAACTAATCAAGATGATTCCCATTGAAAGGCCCACATATATAGGCGGTATCCCAGAACATAACAACTGGTCGACTTGAAAATTAAAAAATAATAATTTTGGGAGAGGTCAGCCTCCCAAAGGAAAAATATTAATTTTTATTATTTTATTTAATATCCTTGTTAAAATAATTAATATTATTATTACTCAATATTTTGAATATTATTTACTCAATAGGGTTTTATAAACACTTTATTTCCTGCTACATGAAATGATAATCGATTGATATTCAATATTAAACAAAGGAGAGGAATACTACTTAAATAAGCAATTACAATATCTTTCCATAATGGAAACGCTCGAGAACTAAAGACAAAATAGAAATTTACTAAACTAACTAAACAACTTTAAGAACAGAAAGGAAACTTCTTGAAACTAACTAAAGACAAAAGACAAAGGAAGTTTCTAAATACACCGAGATCAACTTCTCAAATCGAAGGGCACAATTTTGAAGAAAAATCATTAAACCTTCCACCGCTTAAAAAAAATATCCATGATTTTTTTCAAAAAATCGTCAAAAAGTTTTGTAGATTAACATTGTTCCCCCCCAACAACTCTAGGTGTGACCCAAAACAACTGCAAGAAACCATGATTTTTTTGGAAAAATTGTCAAACCCTTAATGTGATGTTGAGATCACCCACGATTTTGCACAAAAATTGACAAACCCTTCGTTTAGTGAAAAAATGGTCAAATTGGCGACCATGATTTTTAAGAAAATATGCAAAACCCTTTCATGATTTTTTTGGGGGGAAAAAATCAGAAAACCCACCATGATTTTTTGTGAAAAAAACTCAGAAAAACCTGCACGATTTTTTTGGAAAAAAAACCTTCATATTTTGTGGAAAAAAAATAGAAAACCTTCCATGGTTTTTCTAGTTGAAAAGAATAAAAAACCTCTCCATGATTTTTTGTTGAAAAAATAGAAAACCCTACATGATTTTTTGTGGAAAAAAATTAGAAAACCCTACATGATTTTTTTTTGGGGAAAAAATCAAAAACCCTTTCATGATTTTTTTGTGGAAAAAAAATCAGAAACCCTCTAGCAGAGAAAGAACCCACAATTTTTAAAGAATCGTGCAAAACACCAAAAAACACAAAATTCCTTGCACTACGGCCAAAGCCCTTCTATTACAATAATAGATATTAGATAGTTTCTAATTTACTCTATTCCGTCTTTTTCTAATGGTCACTCCTGTTTGTAATGTTTCCATAAACTCTTGTTCGTTATGAAAACTTTCTCTCTCTCTACAGGATGTTTCTATTTCCTCTCTCTTGTTTGTTATAGAAACATCCTCTTATGTACTTGTATATATTGATCATTTATGGTCATTGTTTAATAACAATGAACTCCAATTGGAATTCGCAATTTCACAAATAAAATCCAAATCACATACCTACAACTACAACAGACTTGACCTTAAATATGGCTTCAGGGAAATGTCTCGAAGGATTACAAATGATGCCGACATGGTCAACACGCTAAACAAATGAAATAAAAGTGCCCGAGAGAATAAAATTAATGTCGGGGCCAAACATACAAAAAATATTAAATTAATTAATTTAATAATATCAGGGACATCACAGAATACTTGCAGTCCAAAATTTGCAATGTGCTAGGGTTTCACAAACTAGAGTTCTTCCACCGAAACACACTCTTTTGACTAGGGAGAGCCCGTATGTCTCACTAGAATCAGGGATACTTAAGGGTTTCAATCCTGAAGCCAAAATGCAGCAGCAACAAACATAAAACTTCATCACATAATGAGCTCTAAATGAGCCCTTAGGGTGTTTTGTAGAATCTTCTAAAAAGATGAATCAATCTCCATCCTTGATAGTCCACCTCTTACTCCTATCCTCCAAAATAAAAACCTTAAGTATGCGTCAATGAAACTCCTTGAAGTTGGGCACCCACCCTAGCTTTTTGTCACATGTTTTTATTAAGTCACTTGAGTACATGAAAGAGGAGATAACTTTAGTTCCTCGGCTAGGCATCACTTAAAGTTGCCTAAAAACACATGCCTAACTTAAAATAACTTAAGTTCACTTAATTTGCATCAAAAGACATGCACTCAACATAAAATTAGAATTTAGAACAAGCCAAAGACTTCATTTCTTACCCACAATGCTCTACGTCCTCTTCCTCTTCCTCTTGGGTAAACCAAGGAAAGGACAGCCAACTGCTGCTAATTCTCTCTTTGAGTAAGGGACATTATATGATGGAGAACTAAAGACCAAATAGAAAGTTACTAAACTAACTAAACAACTTAAAGAAACAAAAATCCTAAAACTAACTAAAGACAAAAGACATAAGAGGAAGTTTCTAAATACCTACTAAGATGACCATTATAGAAGCATTACAATATTATTTTAATATTATAAAACAACAAAGATTACTGAATTGTTTGGGGACATGACACATCCTCATGTCCTAGCATCCCCCTATTGCAAGACTTCACTAAACATTGTAACTAATTGCCTTTTTTCATAAAGTTTCCAAATCGTGATTTTCAAGCCTGCATATTGCTGAACTTGTTGATCACCAAGTTTTGAGTTTCGATGTCTATTTGTGGTGTGTAAACATAATTTGATAATTATTGTAAGCTTTGTTTTGCAATCATTTTCAGAAGCAATCCTTGTAACTGTTTAATGTCTACTTCAATATACTTTGAACATAACAAATTAAATAGAATAAATGAATACGAACAACAATAAGAAATGTATACTATTAATGGTATATGAACTAGTTGGTAGTTGCTAAGAGCTTCCAACCGTTGGAAACTAAAAAGAGTATACAACCAACAAGTAGAAACAAAGCTTTCCGACTACAATGTAGTTAAAAGATAACTAATAGGTATATTTTGCTAACATCCCTCCCACGCTTCACACCACCAAAAAAAAGAAAAAAAAAAAGAAAAAAAAAAGAAAAAAAGGAAAGGAGTCGTCTTCTTGATTTGTTTCACTTTGTTGGTTTGTATATAGTTACTCTTGGTTGTTGCTAATAGTTGGAAGCTTTTAGCAACTGTCAACTAGTTTATATACTCTTACTATACGTGTGGAAGGGACCACATGCTAATAACATTCCCTAAATTATAGTTGTATAAGCACAAATGAATGAAATACATTAGTGGTATAAATATCCTAGTCATTGATATTCATCTATGCTGTTTACTCTGTTATGGTCAAAGCATATTGAATGAGGCAATAAACATCTAGTGTTGTACCTCAAAGAAATTGGTTTAGTTTTTTGAGAGATTCATGCTCTTAGATCCCAATAAAGATGGGAAGACACCATGACATGGTTAAGATCAAGAGATCGAGTGATCTTTAAGGATTATCAAGCAAAGGAGACAAAGGAGAAGATTACGAAACACTTGAGAAAAATACAACCATATGATTCCCAAGTTGGAGCCCTTCCTAAGAATGAAGTCAAAGAGTAAGTAGAAGTCAAAACCTTAGTCGGGAAAATATTAACAACCTTACCACAAGAAACCCTACTAATAAGGAGTGACAAGGAGATAGCAAGGCATTTACCCTTACTAGATGAAGCGTGGATTTATTTTGCAAATTAAGTTGAAAAGTCAAGACAATCTTCTATAGATGAGGGAAGTTTGGAGACAAAGTCAAATTCCTTCATAGAAGCATACAAGATTAACCTTTAGTGCATTGATAGGTTGTTAGTCGAAGGAGAAGAAGCCAAGCCAAGGGTGTATAAAAGATAAATTTGAAGGCAAAACTGTTAATTTTAGATCAGAATATATGGCTTTTAATTTTTCTTATATAACCTCAATATATATAATATATTTAATCACAAGATATATATATATATATATATATATATATTATGTTAATATCAATATTCTGCAGATTGGATAAGTGAGACTTGCATTGTTTGTTCTATATGCTTGTCTTATCAAATCAACCAATGACAATATATATATGAGACATGTCATTATAGAGACATGTCTTTTTGAGGAGACATGGCTCTATAATGCCATGTCTTTTTATCACCCGATAACACTAATCTGAATACAACAGTCAGTATACTAAACGATATCATAATCGATAGTGGAAGACACTTAACAAACCACTTGTCCAAACTAACCACTGATCGGTGTTTTAACAAGGTAATTAACATATGTTAATATTGATGAAGGGGTGCCCGATAATACACAGCAACCCGATATCTCGCAGCCTTGGAGACCGATCGGTAAGTAAATGCATTTAACAAATACACATCGGTGATGTGTATAACCGATACAAATCTGTACTATCAGCATTGATATGAATAACCAATACAAATCGGTATTTGTAAGATATTAATTGATTTCATTTATTTGATTTAAACCAATATCAATCGGTATCGCATAGTAGTATGAAATATTATTTGATCAATTATAATATACATTATACATATGTATATTGATATATATAATAATATCATTATTATTATATATATTAATGTGCATATATAATGTAGAATAATATTATCTCATATTGTTTTATCTGAATAACAATATTATCAATTCAATGATGTTTATTTAATTCAATATTATAAAGAGATAATGTTAAATATGTATATTAATATATATATTAGTAATAGCCATTATTATCATATATATATATATATATTAATTTATTTATAAATTTTCTTTTCTCATAATATTAAGATCATTTTATCTGATCGAAGCTATAAACATCAACACTCCTTAGCTAGGGAAGATAAAATGCACATCACAATAAGTTCATAAATTGTGAAGGTTTGTTCTAAAGTGGATTGCCTCCATCGACGATTCTATCCACAGTTCTCAGGTGGATTGCCTCCATCGGTGATTCGATCCACAAGCTCTCGTGTAGATTGCCTCCATCGACAATTCTATCCACAAACTCACGAGCTTCAGTGTGGATTGCCTCTATCGGCGATTCTATCCATGAGCTCTCGTGTGGATTGCCTCCATCGGCGATTCTATCCACAAACTCACAAGCTTCAGTGTGGATTGCCTCTATCGGCGATTCTATCCACAAGCTCTCGTGTGGATTGCCTCCATCGGCGATTCTATCCACAAACTCATGAGCTTTGGTGTGGATTTGCCTCAATCGGCGATTCTATCCACAAGCTCTCGTGTGGATTGCTTCCATCGGCGATTCTATCCACAAACTCACGAGCTTTGGTGTGGATTGCCTCAATTGGCGATTCTATCCACAAGCTCTCGTGTGGATTGCCTCCATCGGCGATTCTATCCACAAACTCATGAGCATCAGTGTGGATTGCCTCTGTCGGTGATTCTATCCACAAGCTCTCGTGTGGATTGCCTCCATTGGCAATTCTATCCACAAACTCACGAGCTTTAAATCATTACAAGATTTCTATCACAATAGAAAGTTATTGTAAGATCGTCACCTTACAATAACTTTACCGAATACAAGTGATAATCATTTGGAAGTCGTCACTTCCTTATGATTTTCACAGGGCCCGTATTGTTATAAAATAACATTAGTATAATAATCAATAATCATGTCAACTTTACCTCAGAAGTGTTCAGTGAACTCCCTCTCAATCATAAGGTGTCTACTCTTCTGGATTTCATGATTCCTTTATACTCTTCTTGAATGCAGTTGATCAAATTTGGAGAGTTTGGCGCGAGCACTTATTTCTTGTTTAAAGTTTTCCCATTGACTCTGCTCATCATTTTCCATTAGGTCTACGAAGATTTTCCATTATTGTCTTTAGCTCATTCTTCCTTAATACCAACATCATTCGAAGTTTCCACGATTCAAAATCGGAGGCACCTTCAAGTCTGTCTTCGAGTCTCATTCCATTTGCCATTCTGTATGTACAAAATTTCAAAAAATCTGATGTTGATTTTCCTTAAATCTAATTTAATCTTCCTTCAAGCGGTTAGGCTTTAACGAAGGAACCTGGCTCTGATACCATGTTAATTTTAGATCAGAATATATGGCTTTTAATTTTTCTTATATAACCTCAATATATATAATATATTTAATCACAAGATATATATATATATATATATATATATATTTATATATATATTTATGTTAATATCAATATTCTGCAGATTGGATAAGTGAGACTTGCACTGTTTGTTCTATATGCTTGTCTTATCAAATCAACCAATGACAATATATATATGAGACATGTCTCTTTGAGGAGACATGGCTCTATAATGCCATGGCTTTTCATCACCCGATAACAGTAATCTGAATACAACAGTCAGTATACTAAACGATATCATAATCGATAGTGGAAGACACCTAACAAACCACTTGTCCAAACTGACCACCGATCGGTGTTTTAACAAGGTAATTAACATATGTTAATATTGATTGAGGGGTGCCCGATAATACACAGCAACTCGATATGTCGCAGCCTTGGAGACCGATCGGTAAGTAAATGCATTTAACAATTATATTAACAAATACACATCGTTGATGTGTATAACCGATACAAATCGGTATTATCAGCATTGATATGAATAACCGATACAAATCGGTATTTGTAAGATATTAATTGATTTCATTTATTTGATTTAAACCAATATCAATTGGTATCGCATAGTAGTATGAAATATTATTTGATCAATTATAATATACATTATACATATGTATATTGATATATATATATAATAATATCATTATTATTATATATATTAATGTGCATATATAATGTAGAATAATATTATCTCATATTGTTTTATCTGAATAACAATATTATCAATTCAATGATGTTTATTTAATTCAATATTATAAAGAGATAATGTTAAATATGTATATTAATATATATATTAGTAATAGCCATTATTATCATATATATATATATTAATTAATTTATTTATTTTCTTTTCTCATAATATTAAGATCATTTTATCTGATCAAAGCTATAAACATCAATACTCCCTCTTAGCTAGGGAAGATAAAATGCACATCACAATAAGTTCATAAATTGTGAAGGTTTGTTCTCAAGTGGATTGCCTCCATCGGCGATTCTATCCACAAACTCACGAGCTTCAATGTGGATTTCCTCTATCGGCGATTCTATTTATAAGCTCTTGTGTGGATTGCCTCCATCGGTGATTCTATCCACAAACTCGCGAGCTTCAGTGTGGATTGCGTCTATCGGCGATTCTATCCACAAGCTCTCGTGTGGATTGCCTGCATCGGCGATTCTATCCACAAACTCACGAGCTTTGGTGTGGATGTCCTCAATCGGCGATTCTATCCACAAGCTCTCGTGTGGATTGCCTCCATCGGCGATTCTATCCACAAACTCACGAGCTTCAGTGTGGATTGCCTCTATCGGCGATTCTATCCACAAGCTCTCGTCTGGATTGCCTCCATCGGCGATTCTATCCACAAACTCACGAGCTTTAAATCATTACAAGATTTCTATCACAATAGAAAGTTATTGTAAGATCATCACCTTACAATAACTTTACCGAATACAAGTGATAATCATTTGGAAGTCGTCACTTCCTTATGATTTTCACAGGGCCCATATTGTTATAAAATAACATTAGTATAATAATCAATAATCATGTCAAATTTACCTCAGAAGTGTTCAGTGAACTCCCTCTCAATCATAAGGTGTCTACTCTTCTGGATTTCATGATTCCTTTATACTCTTCTTGAATGCAGTTGATCAAATTTGGAGAGTTTGGCGCGAGCACTTACTCCTTGTCTAAAGTTTTCCCATTGACTCTGCTCATCATTTTCCATTAGGTCTACGAGGATTTTCCATTGTTGTCTTTAGCTCATTCTTCCTTAATACCAACATCATTCGAAGTTTCCACGATTCAAAATCGGAGGCATTTTCAAGTCTGTCTTCGAGTCTCATTCCATTTGCCATTCTGTATGTACAAAATTTCCAAAAATCTGATCTTGATTTTCCTTCAATCTAATTTAATCTTCCTTCAAGCGGTTAGGCTTTAACGAAGGAACCTGGCTCTGATACCATGTTAATTTTAGATCAGAAGATAGGGCTTTTAATTTTTCTTGTATAACCTCAATATATATAATATATTTAATCACAAGATATATATATATATTTATGTTAAATCAATATTCTGCAGATTGGATAAGTGAGACTTGCATTGTTTGTTCTATATGCTTGTCTTATCAAATCAACCAATGACAATATATATATGAGACATGTCATTATAGAGACATGTCTCTTTGAGGAGACATGGCTCTATAATGCCACGTCTTTTCATCACTTGATAACACTAATCTGAATACAACAGTCAGTATACTAAACGATAGCATAATCGATAGTGGAAGACACTTAACAAACCACTAGTCCAAACTGACCACCGATCGGTGTTTTAACAAGGTAATTAACATATGTTAATATTGATGAAGGGGTGCCCGATAATACACAGCAACCCGATATGTCGCAGCCTTGGAGACCAATCGGTAAGTAAATGCATTTAACAATTATATTAACAAATACACATCGGTGATGTGTATAACCGATACAAATCGGTACTATCAGCATTGATATGAATAACCGATGCAAATCGGTATTTGTAAGATATTAATTGATTTTATTTATTTGATTTAAACCAATATCAATCGGTATCGCATAGTAGTATGAAATATTATTTGATCAATTATAATATACATTATACATATGTATATTGATATATATAATAATATCATTATTATTATATATATTAATGTGCATATATAATGTAGAATAATATTATCTCATATTGTTTTATCTGAATAACAATATTATCAATTCAATGATGTTTATTTAATTCAATATTATAAAGAGATAATGTTAAATATGTATATTAATATATATTAGTAATAGCCATTATTATCATATATTTATATATTAATTAATTAATTTATTTTCTTTTCTCATAATATTAAGATCATTTTATCTGATCGAAGCTATAAACGTCAACAAAAACAAGTGTGCGAGATGTTGAGGTAGGACGAGTCGAGGATTCCTACTTGTCCAAGAGTGTGAGAGAAGCTTTGGAACACCCTATCAAAATTATTTAGCAAGCATGTTCCAAGCACTAATTTTGCATCTAAATAAAATTGTGGTAAGCCCAAGTAGAGAAAAGAAAAAATTGCCCAAGCTTACAAGCAATGGATCATAGGATCCTGTTAGGTACTATAAAACTTGGGAAACAATCTGAACAGCAAATGGGCAAGATAATAAAGCAATTTGGCTATGATCTTTTCTAGCCACCATCCAATGTGCTGGGCACTATAAAACTTGGGAAACAATCTGAACAGAAAATGGGCAAGATAATAAAGCAATTTGGCTATGATCTTTTTTAGCCACCATCCAATGCGTCTCAATTGACTAGTTCACAAAAAATGAGCAAGCCTCCTGAAATACATGGAAAAGATTAAAGGCTTTCAAAGAATAGCTTAAATTGCTTTGCGATGATAATGAAATAGTAGTAAAAATTTACAAAACAAATAAGATAAACACTAAAATATATGAGCTTATAATTGTAGACTTAAAGAATTGCTTGTAAAGTTAAAAAAAAAAACTAGCTGGTCTCAAGAAAAGATGGTTCATTGAAGGTCTACTTCCATCATAAAGAAAAAAAGATGCACCACTCTTGTGCTATTCAAAAACCTACAATTGAGCAATGTACATAGAATGTAAAGATTAAATATCCTCACGTAGTAAAAGAAAAATAGAGGAAGATGAACTTGTGGATGATGGTGGCAGCAACGAATCAAAAATGGTACAAACATTCCCGAGGGATGTGTTGCAAATGATGAAAGTATTAAAGGCAGAGAAAGACATGAAGAAAGAACTAATGAGCTATGGTGTATTGAGTACAAAATTGAAGGATACACTATAGATAGCTATCCTAGAAAAATGTTTTGTGCGATTTTCTCAATTATGGGTCATTTGAAAAAAAGGTGCTCGTATAATTTGAGGACTAGTAGTACACAAGTACTCTTCACATAGGGAGAACATTCCACTCCATTGAAGCCATAGAATGCATCTCCAAGCAGTTGATGAAATCAAAATACAGTATGACCCCAAAGGATGTTGTATCATACAATGTCGACAATTTATTAGATGGGGATACTTTGTGAGAGACTGCCAAAATGAGTAGGACAAAGACAATTATTGTGCAAATGGTGTGGACCTAGATACCATGAAGACATTGGATGTCCATAGCAAAAGGTCTGTCCATAGCAAAAGGCCAATGTCAACATGATTGATGTAAGGCATAATCAATTATTGGCTATTGTTGTCGGGTACTTTGGTAATTAGAAGTTGTTAGTGTTGGTCAAGGGATAGGTGGTTATGTGACAGTTGCCGACGATTGGCACTCGCACCCCTCGACATCTATATATGTTCATGTATATTGTCTCTGAGATTATGTTATGTGGTCGTGAGGAAGTAGTGTATTGCTAGTGTCACTGGAAATATGTTGTAAACATTACTGAGATTAATGGAAATGCTTTTGCGAGTTCTCTCAATATTGGCATCTGTCTAGTACTTTACTTTATATTCTCGTATGCATTAAACTGTTACCCTACTAGGAAAACATCTGGCACCGTTGTCGATACGAATCTGGGAGTGACGGAGTGTTACATGGCGAAGGTAGCATAATGGGCCAACTAGTGGATGAGGGTACAAGTAGCAATCACGAGAATGAAGAAGGGTTTCAAGAATTGTTTGAAGGTGAAAGGGCATTGATAGTGGACTTTGCAATCATACTGCAAGCATAAATTGAAACTCACGTACGAAGGGAAGCCGCACGAGAGGAAGTTTCAGAGAGTGCAGTGTGGACTTCACTCAGTGTGAGCCCCGAGGTAGATCCGTTGATGTGCCATTTGCCTAGACTGTTGGCACAAACCTTCCTTGCCTTGCAAAATTCACGAGAAGAGACCTATAGAGAGAACAATTGCCAGCAAATCTTGCAGAGGAAGAGCCTGACGAAAACTGAAGGAGGCAATATATTCTCAACCCCTAAGAAAGGAGAAATTAATGCCGAATACCTTAAACAAAGATAAGAACTGTACTCGGAAGGGACAAGGAGACGACTACGAGGCCATTCAGAGGGCCTTGAGACTGGAGGAACAAGCTGAATGAAGGAGAAGACTATGGAGACTTGTTGAGGGACGGCTTGAGGGGGAAGAAGGATTGTCGGAGAGAAGTGTCGAAGTGAGTGTGTGGGCCGAAGGACACGAAGCGTACGGTGACGAAGAGGGTACCCGTATGGAAGGGGGAGTGGCAGAAGGAGATGTGGTGTTTGAATTGATTGAAGAGACTCGAAATCGTTTGGGACATATCACAATTACATTGCCAGGAAGTAGAGGCTTTCGTGGGGTAGAACCAGAAACTCGAAGGGAAGTAGGGGAGGCCGAGAACAAAGATGTAGGGGATATCGGTGCGGCCGAAGGTGTTAGGACATAGGAGCACGGTGATCACAACAATCTGTTCGATTCCAATATACCTAGTTTAGGAGTTCTTAGTGGACCAAAGCAACAAAAGAATACATCAATGGCAAACAAACAAAAATTGCCGAAATTCACAGGGGATGGCAAGGATCCTGTACAACATTGTAAAACGTGCGAGACAATTTGGTTGGCCAACGGGGTGACCGACCACGACGAATGGGTAGTGCAGTTCCTTGCAACCCTATGCGGAGTAGCCATAGACTGGTTCTCCGACATCGACGGAACAAAGGTATGAGGACTTATGGCCAGCGATTGAAGGAGTTGGTCGGGAAAATGGACAACCAACCAGCGGATGGCCTGAAGAAGCGCTAGTTTGTGGAGGGGTTGAAATCCTCTCTAAGGAAGAAAATGAAAATTGTCCCTCCAACGTCGTACGACGACGCATACAACCGGGCTATGGATCTGGAGAGTGAGAGAAAAACATCAAGGAAGAAGAAGAACAAATCATCGTCAGATGATTCATCCTCGGATGGAAGTAGCAGTGAGGACGAGTCTAGCAAAAAAGTACAAGCACTCCAAAAAGACATGCAGTGTATGATGGAGTTCAAAGCGATGAAGGGGAGTAGCAGCAAAAGCGAAGGAGAAATGTGGTGCACAGACTGTAAGGAGGAAGGTCATACAAAAGGCACATGCCCGAAGGCCTTTTGTGACATTTGCGAGTGATGAGAAACTCCACCAAGGAGTCTCTTCACACAAGAGCAGTCGTCAACATCCGCAGCAAGAGGTACCTCTCAGCAACAAACTAACACAACAACATCATCCGACAGGTACAGAAACAACTGACGGGGAAGAGGAGGCAATAACAATAATAATAACAATACGTAGAGTTGGATCCAATACGATGTGAAGGGTCGCCCAATGATTCAGTGTCGTGTCTGCAACCAGTGGGGGCATTTTGCCCGTGATTGCCAGAAGGAGGAAACCCCGCAACACTTATGCCGATGGTGTGGTCCTAGCAACCACGAGGACGCAAATTATCCTAAACGGGGAGTTATTGTATTGAACATTGAAGAAGGGATACTCGCACTCATTAGAGCACAGACGAAGAAAGCAACTTACCTAGACCCACTTACGAAGAAGGAAAGAGTACGGGAAGCAAACGCTGACATTGAAAGAGAGATGATGGCTGAATGAAGAGAAACCCAGGGCATGTCGAGCACTTCATCCTGTACGGAAGCAGAACACAATATTATGAGGCAAATGTTGCAGATGGAGGTGCCGGTGAAAATTAAAGACCTTGAAATGATGCTGCAGTTGAGGACTGCCATACTGAGCACCGTACTGGTACCTACCCATACGACAAATCACACAGAGGTTCCGGTCAGCTCTTCGGCGGACCCAATGTTACTGGCTGTGAATAGTGGGTGACACCCCGCAGTGGTGGAAATGGGCATCTTAGGAACCATCCTCACATACACCAACGTCGACGGAGGATCGGGGGTCAATGTGCTATCTGAGGAAACCTGGAAGAAGCTCGGTAAGCCGACATTGTGGCCGTCAACTTTCAATTTGGTGGGTGCCGACCAGCACGGCATCAAGCCGATCAGTACTGATGGCTCAGCGGGTAACTATTGGTACCCAACCCTTCGTTTTGGACTTCGTGGTGGTTCCCTTGAAAAAGAAGGGTTATGATACTATTTTGGGGAGAGGGTGGCTTGTCATGGCTAAGGTGAACCACAATTAGAAGCGCAACACCTTGTCGATGGAGAATGGAGGGAAAAAAATTATAATCGACCTAAGAACTCAAATGGTCAGTGAGGAATTGGCATCCTCTTCCGAGTCAGAGTTAGAGGGAGAGTCGATTGGAGTGGATGAAGGGAAACACAGGATGGAGCCAAATGACGAAGGTGTTCTGGAGTTGGAGGGGTGCTTTGAAGATGATGCAGATTCTATGAACGGACTCTTCCACTGGAAAATGAAAGACTACAAGTTGTTCCATTGCAACATGTTGCAGATTGAGGAGCTAGAAGAGGACTTGTTCCCACCAGAGTACGGGGAATACAAGGAAGGAGAAGCCTGAGTCAATAAGACTCCTGCACACCAGTTCGATAAGGAGAAACCTATACGGTACGAAGAACCGAGGTTGAAGGTAACCAACTTGGGGGATGAAGAAAACCCCAAGAACATATTGGTTGGAGACAATTGGAATCCGGTGTTGAAGGTCGCAACCTTCAAAATATTTCTAGAGTATAAAGATGTCTTCCCTTGGACTTATAAGGATCTCAAGGGAGTGCCTCCGGAGTTATGCATGCACCGCATCCCACTTGTACATGGAGCCCAGCCGGTACAGAAGAGACCATACCGAATGAACAAGAACTATGCCGCTAGGGTGAATGAGATAGAAAAGATGCTCAAGGCAGGCATTATTTTTCGGGTCCAGACTAGCGAGTGGGTATCACCCATCGTGATCTCAGTGAAGGAGGCGAACCAGATACGCATCTGCGTGGACTTTCGGTGCCTCAATGCGGTTACTATTAAGGACCCGTTCCCCATACTGTTCACAGATAGCATTCTGGAGGAAGTAGCGAGACATGAAATCTATTCCTTTATGGATGGGTTCACGAGGTATAATCAGATCTCCATTGCCGAGGAAGATAAACCGAAAACCATATTTGTGGTGGAAGACAGGGTCTACGCATACAACTGGATGCCCTTTGGGTTGTGTAATGCGCCGACAACCTTCTAGAGGATCTTCCTACACATCTTTGATAAGATGTTGGTAGGAAATTCAAAGCATTTTTGGACAACTGGTCCATTTATAGTGGGCAAGACACACATCTGGTAGCCCTTCAAGAGTGTATGGAGCGGTGCAGGAGAGCCAGATTGGCGTTGAATCCCTAGAAGTGCAAATTTATGGTGCCTCAAGGGAAGTTGTTGGGCCGCATTGTCTGCAAAGCCGGGTTGAAGACAGACCCAGACAAGGTGCGGGTAATTGTGGAGATGGAACCACCTACGGATGTCACTGGAGTGATCCTTTCTGGGCCATTTTGGGTACTACTAAAGGTTCATCAAGAACTTCACTCAGATTTCATACCCCTTGGACAAACTGATGCGGAAAGGTGAACCGTACACTTGGGGGACTGAACAAGGTGAAGCATTCGAGGAACTCAAGACAAGGTGGGTGCGCCTATGCGGAAAGGTGAACCGTACACTTGGGGGACTGAACAAGGTGAAGCATTATAGGAACTCAAGACAAGGTTGGTGGGTGCGCCTATCCTGGCATACCCAAACTGGGATAAGGAGTTCCACGTCCATGTGGATGCATCTAACTTTGCAATTGGGCCAGATTGGCTTAGATGGGTGATCACAGGCTGGACAATCCGATCTACTTTGCAAGTAGATTACTATCGAAGGTAGAGAAGAACTATAGTATGACCAAGAGGGAGGCTCTCAGAATGGTTTATGCCATACAAAGATTTAGGCACTACCTACTGGCGACTCCGTTCACATTATGTGGCCACTAGGCCCTCATGTACCTAGCGAATAAACCAATCATTCAGGGAAGGGTCAACATGTGGCTACTTCTGTTATAGGAGTTCACCTTCATGATCATTGTGCGACCAGGAAAGAGTCACGTGATTGCTGCCCAGTTATCTTGAATAAAGTTCAGGGAGCTGCGAACAGGAGTGAATGATGATTTCCCAGACGCTCAATTGTTTTAGATTGCGGTACTTCCGTCCTGGTACACAAGTATTGGAGAGTATCTCTCAACCTTTGAGTTTCCAAGGGACATGCTGCCAGGAGAACGCAGTAAGTTGGTCCTCAGAAGTAAGATTTTCAGTTGATCAATGGGATACTCTATAAGATGGGACCTGACCAAGTGTTGAGGAGATGCGTTATGGAAGAAGAGGTTCTGAGTGTCTTGAGAGAGGCACATGAAGGTCTCGCTGGAGGCCACATGGGTCCAAACACCACAGCGCGGAAAGTGTTGTTGACAGGCTTATGGTGGCCTACACTGTACAACGACACCCGGGAGTGGGTCGTGGGGTGCGATATGTGCCAGAGGGCTGAGAAGCCGTTGAAGAGGGACATTATTCCCCTCAACCCCTCACACGACCAAGAATTGTTCGAACGGTGGGGGTTGGATTTCATTGGACCCTTGAAGGCAAGCTACGCACGAAGGTGTCGATACATTGTCGTGGCAATGGAGTACTTGACCAAGTGGGTGGAAGCAAGAGCCCTAGCAGATAACTCTGCAGTAAGTACGTCCAAGTTTATCTATGAACAAATCATTACCCAGTATGGCATTCCCATTTAGCTGACAAGTGACCGGGGAGAGCACTTTGTGAACCTTGTCATTAAGTTGCTAACAATGTAGTTCAAGATTTTTCATTCACTGTCTAGCCCTTATTATCCGAGAGCCAATGGCCAAGCCGAAGCTACCAACAAGATTTTGGTGTCCGTAATCTACAAATCATGTGGAGTTGAACATGAGGATTGGGAGAAGTTGCCTTCAGTGCAATGGCCTATCATACAACCTACAAGGTGACGACTGGTCATACAGTTTTGCAGTTGATGTACGGCCAGGAAGCTATTGTATCGGCGGAATTTATGGTGCCAAGCCTTTGGATAGCCATTGAAAACAGATTGGGTGATATAGAGAGTTTGAGGGAGTGGCTATATGCCTTGAACAAACTAGATGAATGTCGGATGATGGCCCAGTGGGCGACGGAGGGAGCCCAGCAGCGCCAGAAGTTGTGGCATGACAAGCACCTTAGGCGTATTCGGCTCACTCCTGGACAATTAGCTTTGAAGTACAATGGGAGGATTGAGATAAAGCCAGGAAAGTTTAAGGTACGATGGCTGGGCCATATAGAGTTCGACATGCTGGAGAGAACGAAGCAATCAAGTTGGCAACTCTCAATGGTCGTGAGGTCCCCAATGCTGTGAATGGGTCAAAGTTGAAGTTATATCACTAACGAAGATGGAGGAATGACCTAGCTCACCCCGGTTGGCTCAACTAGAGGTAATTTTGTAATATATTAAAAAAAAAATTAATTTAAAAAAAAAAAGCGAGAGAACCACAAGCCGCACAGTGACCACCGTACGGGGTGGAGTCACTGGTGGTGAGTCCTCGTGCGGTGGTAACTCACCAAACGGTGAGCCCACCGTGCGGTGAGGTCTCCTCCCACGACTTAAAAAAAAACTGCACAAACAAACTGTGCGGTACTACAAAGAAGATACAACGGGGAATGAAAAGTTGTACGGTGTAAAGGGAATACACAGATAAAGGGAGTACATGACAAGGCACGTGAGAAGGCATAAGAAAGTGCAGCTGAGACGCACACAAGGGTGACAAGGAGTATCTCACCCATGGCTGTGAGATTCTTAAGACCGCTGGCTGGAAAGAATTCAACATGTTGCACGCTAGCTCTACATGGGGCCGTACGTAAAGCCAGACCATATTTGAAGAAGGCACTGCACAAAGGAATTTTTCTGAGCCGCACAAAATAAAAGGTTGGGGATACATAGCCACAGTACGACAACAAAGCGCTCAAGGAAAGACAGTGAGCAACTTTTCTAACGATACATTGAGCAACGAAGCTAGTATGGCAAGGACCGAACAAAAACTCCTCCCTCCACCATACCGACAGAAGTAGGGCGGTGAAGATAAAATATACTGTACGCATTGAAGGCATGGAGTACCATATGCAGGCAGAGAGAGCCGCACGTGCCTAACAATGGTTGCTCTTACTACATTTTCTTGATACAATATTTAATACATTTTGCAAGATGACAAAAGAATTAGTTGATGGACTCAAGGAAAAAGAAGCAAGATTGGAGAAGTCAGTTACGACAGGTACCTGCAATAGTGGCGTCACCTTCCATGGACAGAGGAACTACTACATTGCCCGCCGGAGTGCAAGTCGTAGGAAGAATGGACAACGAGAAGAACAAAGGGAAAAAGACAAGGCCAAAGGTACAGAGTCAGATGGCGAAGGACGATGTGACGTTAGAACCATCACTTTTGAGGCTTTGAATGGGGTAGATTTCAGGAAATTGTGGCTGGAAAACTCACACGATGTAATGTCCCCAAATTGATAAAGAATAAATAAATTAAGTTAATTAATTATTTGGTCCCTATTCAAAAGAAATATTATTAAAGACCTTTAATTAATTAATGGGGCGCCCCTTTTCGTTTAATTATTGTTCGTAGGTGTTTACCGGGTCGGCGTTCTTTTGTAAACCCTCGGGAGTTTCTCCGAAGGGGTATTTATGCCCGGCATGTAGGTAGTTGTAGATAGGTTGAGTTTTGCATATTTTATTATTATTGTGAATTCCAGTTGGAGTTCTGGTGTGTGCCACTTCGGAAGTGAAAGACCTTCCTATTTGGCCTGTTGCAGTTTCGGTGGGATTCAACCCTCACCCTACTCTGCTTTGTTCTGCTTGTATCGGATCTGGCAAATCCGAAGTACTTCTTCATTATTCATGATATAATTATTCCTCTTGCAAGTACTTGTTCCCGAATCGTACCGAGTACTAAGTTTCATTGCCGAGTATATTAAGTCCATACGACAAAGGAAAGATAGACGAATCTGTGCGTGTTCGGAGGCAACACTCCGCTACCGTACGACCCTCAGCATATGGCCATCAACCACCCCGCACGACACTCTGCACATCCCCCCTTCCACTGTATAGCCCCCAACTCCCTACCGTACGGCCAGCTCCCTCCACCGTACGACACTCTGCACACCCACCCGTATGACCTGCAACTCCCTCCCGTATGGCTTGCAACTCCCTACCGTATGGCCAACTTCCCTCCACCGTACGACACTTTGCACATCCACCCCACACGACCTGCAACTCCCTATCGTACGACCTACATCATCCACTTCGTACAGCCAGACGACCGAAACACTACCGTACGACCATCTTCCCTCCACCGTACGGCCTACCTATCTACCGTACGACCAACCTCCTTCCACCGTACGAACAATCTGATCATTGTACAGCTTGCAGTTTCTGTACGCCAGAGGTTAGGAACCTTACAGTCGGTCCGCCAGGGGTTCGGAACATTATAGTGGTATCAGAGTTGGTGATCTTGTCAGCCTGTTGGGAAGATTGAGAGTTTTGACTTGGATCACACTATGACACTCGACGATGCCATATATTCTCTATCTCAGGTCTCAGCTGATTGGAAGGCACATCTGTTGGTCGAATACTCCAAGAATACTTTCGCATGCCAACTATTGGATGGTCAAGTGCAGTATGATAGATACAAGGTGGTTGGCGACATCATTTACTACAAGGACAAAATCTATTTGGTACCCAAGTCCAAGATGAAGGAAAGGATTCTGAAAGAAGATGTTTGCACAAATATCAAACCAACACCCAATGATAAACTTGATGGAAATACAGATTTTATTAGTGATCCTTCGTATGAGCCGGTTCTACCAGTGGGTGATCAGCCTCTTGGGGATGCAGACTCTGCCGATGATTCCTTGCAAGAGAAACCTCTACAATTAGCTGATTATGGAGTTTACCCTTTGGATCTGAGCACTGATGTTTTGTATAATTGACTTCCATGGGACCCTGGTGACTCCGGACATGGCAATGTTTATATCAGAGTGCCGCAGCGAAATTTTGGTGGCAGTCTACTCGTCTCGACTGAATCAAATTATACACATGTGATCCTGAAGCAGCACAGTGATTTCAACGGATACTGCGACCAACATCCGTGTTTGGCTTGGGATCTGAGCATCGATGTACGTGATGATTGGCTTCAATGGGATCCTGGTGACTCTGGGCATGGCAACGTTTATATCAGAGTGGCGCAGCGAAAGCTTGATGGAGCTTTACTCTTCTCACTTACATCCAGGTGCATGTGCGTGGTCATGATGCGGCATGAGGGTTTCAATAGATACAATTATCGATGCCCGCGCTTAGTTTGGGATCCTGGAGTTTTGATGACGGATTGCTTGAGGGCAAGCAATCTTTGGGTGGCGAGGATTTGTAATGTCCCCAAATTGATAAAGAATAAATTAATTAAGTTAATTAATTATTTGGTCCCTATTCAAAAGAAATATAATTAAGGACCTTCAATTAATTAATGGGGGGCCCCTTTTCATTTGATTATTGTCCGTAGGTGTTTACCGGGTCGGCGTTCTTTTGTAAACCCTTGGGAGTTTCTCCGAAGGGGTATTTATGCTTGGCATGTAGGTAGTTGTAGATAGGTTGAGTTTTGGATATTTTATTATTATTGTGAATTCCAGTTGGAGTTCTAGTCTGCGCCACTTCGAAAGTGAAAGACCTTCCCTATTTGGCCTGTTGCAGTTTCGGTGGGATTCAACCCTCACCCTACTCTGCTTTGTTCTGCTTGTATCGGATCTGGCAAATCCGAAGTACTTCATTATTCA
>MU228410.1:2394366-2420458 GCA_018584345.1 Thuja plicata | reverse complement strand
CCACTTCGAAAGTGAAAGACCTTCCCTATTTGGCCTGTTGCAGTTTCGGTGGGATTCAACCCTCACCCTACTCTGCTTTGTTCTGCTTGTATCGGATCTGGCAAATCCGAAGTACTTCATTATTCATGATATAATTATTCCTCTTGCAAGTACTTGTTCCCGAATTGTACCGAGTACTAAGTTTCATTGCCGAGTATATTAAGTCCATACGACAAAGGAAAGACGAATCTGTGTGTGTCCGGAGGCAACACTCCGCTACTGTACGACCCTTAGCATACGGCCATCAACCACACCGCACGACACTCTACACATCCCCCCTTCCACCGTACGGCCCCCAACTCCCTATCGTACGGCCAGCTCCCTCCACCGTACGATACTCTACACACCCACCCGTACGGCATGCAACTCCCTCCCGTATAGCCTGCAACTCCCTACCGTACGGCCAACTTCCCTCCACCGTACAACACTCTTCACATCCACCCCGCACGACCTGCAACTCCCTACTGTACGACCTACATCATCCACTCTGTACGGCCAGACGGTCGAAACACTGCCGTACGACCAACTTCCCTCCACCATACGGCCTGCCTATCTACCGTACTGCCAACCTCCTTCCATCGTACAGACAATCTGATCATTGTACAGCTTGCAGTTTCTGTACGCCAGAGGTTAGGAACCTTACAGTCGGTCCGCCAGGGGTTCGGAACATTACACACGACCATCCCATAAAAGAACAATTGATGCGTGCGCAGGTTCAGTGGGCTATTCAGATGCCCATATTTTGTATCAGAGACTTCGAGGTGGTCTTGCAAGCGATGATTGGTACGTATGACAGGCATTAACAACAATCTGTATTTGATTACCAGCACCACAAGATTACTGTTTCTTTTGCCGCCCGTGAGTTTACCAAAGTCTTTGGTATCCCGGGAACACATGGGAAGAAGATTGAGAAAGTGTAGAAGATAACACCAGAGCTTAGAGATACTCTCTTACAGATGTTGTGCCACAATGACCTCACACCGGTTGAGCGAGATAGCTTGAAGCATGCAAGTAAAGGGATGGGTGTGAAGAAGTCCTTTCTTTGGCAGGGTGAGCAGAAGTGCCTGTTAGATTATCTGAAGAGTCGCCTAACGGGAGCAAGCCGTGCGTAAGACATTGCCATAGCCGCAATAGCCTTGATGAACGGGTTGTGGAATGGAGTCGTGTATGACTGGGCTTCTGTGTTGGATGACAAAATGGAGGAGTTTATGACGTTGCAACACAAAACGTTTTACATGCCACACTACGTCATAGGACTCTTTCTCGAGGCTGTGCGTACTCAGATATCCCCACACTTACAACATTTGGTGCCATAGGGCCGAGTACACCCCGACCAACCACCCATCTTTTACTGGTTGCATTTAGACATTCTGGGACATGGCGGGGAGGTTTAGCCAAGCAAGAAACGCAATAGGCAGGTAGTGGTGTCCGAGATTGAGTTTGATACAGAGGGAGAGGATGGTGATGACAGTGGCGAGGAGTCAGGTGACACATCACGAGCGAGCAAAGATAGCTTCAGAATGGTATCCTGGGAGAGTCACCAAGCCGAAGAGGCAGTGGACCTGGAGGTGGGCGTGGGAGCCACATGCTCGGGTGGTGGCACCCCGAGAGTCTGTTTTGCTCCACCACTTCTGTCTGGAGCTGCTCAGTTGGCTCCGCCTACGTCATTTGGTGTGACGGTGACAACAGTTCCAATACCAGGTTTTGGGCAGTTGAGGGCCCCAGTTACCATGACACCTTCGAGTGTGGCTACAGCAGTGGTTGCCTCTCCACCAACACAAACACAACCAGAGCCAGAAGTAGTAGCAGAGCTCGAGCTCGAGATAGCAGCGCTTACTAAGTCGGCTATGGAGGTGGTGGCAAAGCTTGAGATAGCAGCATCTACTGAGTCGGCCATGGAGATGGTCGAACAACCAGCAACAGAGATAGTGGGTGTCATGGATGGATTGGTGGACGCCCCAGAGAGGCCTAGAGAAGAGGCACTAGGGTCCGAGATTCCATAGGAGGCTGCTATGTTCTCATGGCTTACACAGTTTCAGCTTACACCTATGCGACCCATTGGACCTCCCCCTCCCACACCACACCGCAGGCAGCCAAAGATTGTTGAGATTGATGTTCTCGATGAAGGTAGTACGCAACCCACGGAGTTGGATATCCCTCAGGTGGAGGACGCGGTTGATTGAGGTTTGGAGGATGTTCCTCGGGAGGATGCCATTATGCGGGGTGAGGATTCCAAGAGTAGGGTCCCACAGCCACAGCCTTCGCGGCAATTGGTACCTAACACTCAAGGTAGGACGAGTGTCATAGAGTAGTTTTTGAGGGAGATGGAGCCTGGTGCACAGCGGATTGCAGTCTCGACAGAGGCACAGGCCCTTGAGATGGGGGATGAAGCGGTGAAGCACTTGCTAGAGTTTGCTACAGGGAGGTGTGCTCAGGAGTTTGAGAAGTTTTTAGAGAGCAGAGGATGGTCTACCATAGAGACACCGAAGATGTTGGAGGGATGGAGAGTTCAGGAGCCAGTTGGGGAGAGCTGGACCCATGCTCTACTTCGGCAGGTGGAGCAGGGCTTTAGACAGGTGTACTATGAGCTTTGGCGGGCTGAGCACCTAGGGGCAGGGGCCGAGGCTAGGCGAGTGGCTGCCGTAGCAGCTCGGGAGGAGCTTACCACTCGGTTACAGATGGTAGAGAACGAGTTGGCACATAAGAAGGATGAGTTAGCACGACAATAGGATCAGATAGTAGCTCTCAAGGCACAACACATGGCTGCGGTAACTGCTTTGGAAGAGCATCACCGCGAGCAGGTGGCGGCTCTAGAGGGTCGGCTTATGACGGCATTGGAGGAGGTAGACAAGAAGAGTAAGGGGATTTCGGAGGCCGCCTTCATGGTGAAGGGTGCTCGGGAGCGGTTGATGCTTGCAGAGAGAGATTTGCACCATAGGTCGGAGCAACTTCATGAGTTGCGAGCTCGACTGGCATCCCGTACACCACCAGGGACGCTCTCTCTGCCCCCACCTCAGTCTTAATTTTTCTTGTATAGTGTATTCGTCTCCATTTTGTTGTGTGTCGTCCGGAGATGACTTTCTTTTTGGGGGGGATGATGTTGTCGGGTACTTTGGTAATTAGGAGTTGTTAGTGTTGGTCGAGGGATAGGTGGTTATGCGACGATTGCCAACGGTTGGCACTCGTACCCCTTGACATCTATATATGTTCATGTATGTTGTCTCTGAGATTATGTTATGTGGTCGTGAGGAAATAGGGTATTGCTGGTGTCACTGGAAATATATTGTACACATTACTGAGATTAATGGAAATGCTTTTGTGAGTTCTCTCGATATTGACATTTGTCTAGTACTTTACTTTATATTCTTCTATCCATTAAACTGTTACCCTACGGGGCAAACAACTATTACACACACCCAAGCAAAGAAGGCTATGTACTTAGATCCACATACAAAAAAGAAACACTTCATGAAGCAAGGGTTGAAGTGGAGAACTCTATGGCTAATTAATAATATTACTCAAATGTATAGGAAATTATGGTAACACATCAATTACAATTTGGTTCAAATATTACAAGGCAAGTAGTCTGAACTGTTGTCCCTATTAAATAGCAGATTTATTACAAAGCATTTCTAACTTCGAAATGCTATTGTATCAAGGAACAATGATTTAGTGCATGTTACGACCCAATTGGAATTTGGTAAGAATGAAGGTCCAATGATAAAACCTCTATTGTTGGGTGACCAATTAATTGGTCTCATGTTATTAACACTTAGCACAACAAAGAAACCAGTAGTAATAAATATGGTGACACTTGAAAGAAATCTTCATAATATAGTTGTCGATTGTGAGTCTAGTGTCAATGTACTTTTGGAAGATACCTGTAAAAGTTTGGGTAAGTTGACTCTTTGGTCTCCAACTTTTTGATTAGTAGGTGTAGATCAACAAGTTATTAAGGTATTTGGTGTTTAAATGGTCCAAAAGGTAGTTATTGGAACCCAATTTTTTTTTGTTGAATTTTTGTGGTCATTTCCTTAAAAAAAAGTGCATGACACATTGTTGGGTCGGGGTTAGCCGATACTAACTAGAGCTGACCACAACTGGAAAATAATACAATCTCCATTAAAAATGAAATATATAATTGATTTAAAGAATCAAGTTATTAGTGAGGGAGCAACTTCCTCTGATTCACCATATTCACTCGTAAGGATGGACAGAGAAGCATGATCCAGGTCTAATGGAGCTGAACAACAAAAGGTGGAAGTACAAATTACAATCATGTTCGGAAGATGAAACAAGTTCTCTTTGTGGCTTGTTTTATTGGCAAATTGAGGACACAATGAGGTGTTTCCATTGAACTATTATTTTATTGAAACTATAGAGATGAGCAAAAGGTTGGATAATTTATGTATGTCGTGTGTAGTACAAGGTTCACAAAAGATATACTTTCACTTTCAACAGATGCACCCAACTGTATTGAAGATCACAAAATTAGTGATGGTACACTTTAAATTACTAATAGTAAAATATTTAACCTGGAGGGTACAGATAATTGCTGTCAAGTCAGATCAATTTCATAGCAAAATTATGACAAAGGGAAAAGAAAAAATTTTGAGCAAGCAAAAATAAAAATGTACAACCTTCATTTTTTGCATGCAAGCTTACACTTTAGAATGTGATTGTACACCTCTTTGGAAACTTTTGTATGCCATTCTTGAAAAAATTGCCACACGACCATCAATTTTGCTATTTGTTGTATGATCATCATTTTTTCTATTTGTCGTATGATCAACAATATTTCTAATTCCCACCATGCAATCAATAATCTTTCAAATTCCCACCATGTGATCAACAATATTTCTAATTCCCACCATATGGTTAACAATCTTTTTAATTCTTATCTCACGACCCTCCAAAATCTTTGTCGCATGCTTCAGTTCTTTCTCATCTATACATCACTCTTCACTTAGCAAAGTTATCATATGGTGCCTTGTTTCATACACACTTTCCATTCAATCCAAACCACACTCTACCATACACCTCCAATTTTTTCTATGCCATCTCTTGAGTGTGTCGTACAATATGTTTTGTAATTTAGTCTCTGTACAAGTACAACTCATTCTTTGCAACAATCTATTCTCAAACGGCATTCTCAGCAATAGTTTATTCTCAAAAGCCATACCTAGCAACAGTCTATTGTCAAAAGCCATTCTGAGCAATAGTCTATCTCGAAAGCAGTACAATCCTTTCTCAGCAAGAGTCTATTCTTAGGAGTAGTACAATGTATTCTCAGCCACAGTGTATTCTGGCACTTCTAGTATCGTGCGTAGTTGAGCACTGACAAAGTCCACATCTGCTGCAATATTATATGGGCTTAGTGATTGGTTGGGTGCAGCACTCTTAGCTTTTAGTGTGCAATCAGTTGATGTCCCTTGGTTGGTTGGTCTGTAGCATTATTCATGTAGTGACATACGTTGGCTAAACACTCCAAAAGCTCTATTTTGTGGCTTTATCAGCATTGTTTTTATCCCCTTAAAAAACGTGAAAATGAGGTGTGCCGTGAAGGATTGTGTGGACTTGAAGGTCTTAATTTGGGGTTGGTGGCGAGGGCTCCACTTCTCGATCCTGCCCTTTTATCATGACAATGCATGAACTTGGGATGCTGCACTTGGACCTCATGAGGGGTGCTGACCTCAATCCTTGTGAGTGGCGTTGCCCCTCAACCCCATTAGAGTGCTGCCCCCAACTGCAAGGGGTGCTACCCCTCGACCCTGTTGGGGGCATTGCCTCTAGACCTCAGCAAAGTCATTTGATTTGCCAAGTACACTCGTGGTTCGAGTTTGCATATTCAAAGTACGCTTCCAAGTTTGTCTACAATCTTGTCATTAGTTTGAAAAATCCTCTCAAATGTTACTTGATGCTTACTTGTTTTCCTTGTCGTCTAGAAGATAACTTTTTCTTTAGTAGGGGATGATGTAGTTAGTGTACAATGACTTAATTTTTTTTCGATACAATGGGTTATCCAACCATGTATTAATTGTTTTTCAGCTTTGGGTAGTTATAAGCATCAGTTGGTTGATAGTTGTGTTCCTCTTGGCAACCATTGGATCCTTTAAATAGATTCTGTATCATCAAGGAAACGGGATAATCTGCTCGGATTGACTTTGATCCTTGGCTGACCATCTCTAGTTTCTTCTATAATAATTTCATGTAAAGATATACTTAACTCCTAAATGTGGTATGCATTGTCATCTCTATTATTAATCATTCATTCATTTTATCAAATAGAGCAGTAAACAGTATCTTTGCGTACAATCCTTCCGTGCTCAGTGTTTTTGCCCTTTTAATCCAAACTTGTTTCACATATAATTTTCAATTTGTGTTTAATTGAAATTTGTAGTCATCATTTAGTTAAATTAAATTTTTTTGTTGTAGTGGATAGTTTTGATATAAAAATTCCCGTCTAGTATAGAAACACTAAATCACCTTGTGCACTAGATTGAGAAACAGGAGTATAGGTTTTAATTTCAAATATTTTTGTATCACATACAAAATTCTTAGATTCTAGGCCAAAGGGAGCTTCTCCTTATAATTTGGAGAACAACTCACTCTACGCATTGTTTTGTTTTGTGTTGCATTGAAAGGTGTGAAATAAAATGCTAAAAAAGCTGTCCAGACCAGATGAATTATCCAGCTGAAGGGAAAAGATACCAATTTTAGCTCACCAATAGAAATTTCTCAGCAAATCTTAATTTGTTTCAGTTATGACAAGGTGTAAAGAGCCTGGCTGGCTCTATCACTGAATTCAACTGCAAATAATTTCTTGTCTCTGGATTTTTTTTAAATTTTTTTTTGGCATATATATGTTTGTTTTTTTGTATTTTCAAAATATAAGAGATTGCAATTGTCTAAACAAATTAATTTAAACTCTTTAATGCGAAACAAATACCACACCCAAGTCTCTGAAGATTCTTATTGAATTTGGAATTGAAATTATCCAGTGCTAGAATAAAACGCAACAATATCCATTTAAGCAAATATTCATTAAGTTGCACCTGTTATTGACTCCACGCCTTAGTGATACTGGCCGCGGCTGAAAGAGGGAATAGTGGCGGCTTCAAACTTGGTTCCAGCGTTGAAGAAAATGCAGGCCGCAGCTAGAAGGAATGAACGTGTATGCAAGTCTAGATTTAATCAACACTAAATCGTACCAACTCTCTTTCAAACTCTCCCAATAGCGTTAGGAATTTCTTGAACCGTTTTCTCGCAATTTGTTGGCAAAATGGCTCCAACTCGAAGTGCATCAATGCTGATATGAATGTATCGATTCAACAACAATTACCTCAAAACCCTTGTCTCCAAGCTTCAAACAATTTCATAAAGTTTCAATGAATAATGCAAAGAGGCTCGAAAATCTCCTTTAATGAACACCGTCCTCTCCAAGAAGATATCGAAACTCAGCTTTAAAGACACTCCTCGCATAACTTAAAGCTCCATACTTTCAAACATTAGAAGTTTGAATATTTGAAATATAATATTCAATTATATTCCTCCCTCCAATTTTGATGTCCAAACATAAGATAAGTAAACCATCATTAATATTTTAATGAGTTGACTTTAATATAAGCCTCAACATAGAAATTAATTAAGTTAGATTTAATTAATCAATTATAATCAATTCAAAGCCAAATCCAACTGCTCTGCTCTGCCAAGTCAATTGTTCAGACACCTTGCCACAAATGGAGACTGCCAAAAAAATAGACTTACTATAAATAGGCAGTTCTCAACCAGTGACCCCCAAAACAATCCATTAGCCCACGATGGTCGCAATGATGGGCTAACAACGATGTGTCCCTGACACCTGCTAAAATGGGGACATCACACAAGGTTACGATAAGTTCAATAAGCTCTTCTTGACCGTCATTCCTATTAAAATTGTCATCAGAAAGGAAACTAAAAATAATTCTTATCTCCCTCTCTAAATGCCTTATGCCCCCTTATATCTTTAAGGGGAGGGGCATGTTATTCTCCTAACCATTTGCATGTTCTTGAATTATGGGGCAGCTGACTTGTGACATACATAATTGTGGACTAAGTCACGTTAATCTTTGGATTTGTAATTTTGTAGTCTGCCTCATTAGGACTTTGGGGTTCCGCTGATGTTATACTGGCTATATATAGGGGTTTGCTAGCTATTTGTGATGAATCAAGTTCGTTTTGCTTCTTATCAAAACACTTGGGAGGTCACCCCGAGTGGTTCTGCTTTCAATTTGTTCTCCAGCACTTGTCATCTGCTATTATCTATTTCAAACCAGATATACATGTATTTCTCTATTTCTCTGCTATAGCCAGATCTATTTTTCATCCTTGCTACATTCTGTTGTTGATATTGTGCATAACTTGCCATGCATGCTATTGGTCATCTATGTTATCATTGTTATGTTGTAAATATTGAAAATATCTGTTAACTTCACTTCATATCGTTGAATGTGTTATTACAGAAAATAAGAAAATCATTCCAAAATACTTAAAAAAACTTTTGAATCACGCCATACCTTTGACTTATTTACGAAACAGCTCTTTGGAAATGAATTTCCTCTATCAACCTTGTAATTCTTCATATGTTATGACCACCAACAAATAACTAATCACAAGTAAGGATTAGAGAATATGACCTTTGTCTGCATGCAACATTTACTTGAGTAGTGAACCAAGCCCAAATAACTGTCTTTTTTCAGTTTGGTCAATCATTTGACGAATGATATAACTAGAACTTTGTGACAATTAATTGGAATAAAAAAAATCTTTTAAAAATAGCTGAAAATATATTGCCTTCTCATTTTCTACTATTGAATTCCTTTCATTATCACCAGATTGTCCTAATCTTTCCAGCATTGCCAATCATCTTTGTATTCTTGAATTTTATCTAATTTAATCATCCATAATTCTACACCAAGTTTGTCTCACTGCCACTATATTAACCATACTTCTCATCATAGTCACTTCGGTATGTTTGGCACACCACAATTATTTCTTTGTTCCTGTGAACTCAACATCTCAGAGTGCAAACGCTAGAAGGGAGTGTCTACAAAGATTGCACGTCCAAGGTATGTGTGAACAATGATCAAATAATCAATCAAAATGAAAATACATTTTCCAGCATTTAATATAAGCAATTGTCTTCGCAAGTTTTATATGTAAGCCGACTTATCTATTATATAAATGAATCTAACACACTTCTGAAAACAAAACAAACACTGCAAGACCAGAAAACTGTAATATTAAAAGTAAATTTCTTTTGCAGTTGTCAGTGGCCTTTCTATGCCATGTTCTTTTTCCGAGGCATTGCTGTAGCTCTTAGATGGGAACTTCAGCTTTTTCTGTTGCTGGTACATGCTTTATAGTGTTAAAAGTCAATTTGTGAGAACCACAGAATTTTAGTTTCAGAAAACATAAGCAGAGACACGTAATTAAGTTATATGCATCAATGCCCAATTTACTATAACTTAATAAAATGGATTACAAATAGTCTTCTACCGTTCAATCTTATCTACACCACAAATTTTATAACATAGAAATTCAATTCCTAATTTACTTTTGCACAGGTAAAATATTCAATATTTGATGATTATCATCCCCAAATATTGTGCCCTTCAATTACTGAATTGGTAGATGTATTTGAAGAAATGAAACCTACCGTACATTGCCAACCAGAATGATATTATTTGGGGTTCACCATCTAGACTCCTAACTGATATTGTTCAAGATACTTTACAACATACATGATAAATACACTGGATAAAACTTTTGCCTCAGCAACTTTTCTTTCTAATTGTCCACTACATCTTGTGCAAAAGGCATTTTGATTTTAAGAAACTAAAAATGAAACCTGTTTTCTGTTTTGCAGATACGATTTTGCCTTTGTTGATGCTGAGAAACAAATGAATGGTGAATACTATGAACTGCTTTTACAATTGGTATGATTTCTATATTTGTGTCTAAAGATTTAGAGAATGCTCTTACTTAAATGCTAGAGTGGGTCATTAACATTATATGTAACTGTGTATTGTTATTTTGGTTGTATTATTCATGTATTACTCATTCGTTGAAGTGGCATCAACAATAAAGTTTTAACTATTTTTTTACCAATATAATAATGTACAGGAAATATCAAGGCCTGTGTTCGTGATCAAGTGTGACAAAGATAAAATTCAGATCAAGTTAGACAAAAGATAAAATCCCCCCATAAATTTAGTGATTAGATTTGACTAATATAAATCTAGTTTGAATATTTCAAATATATTAGATTAATCTTTCTAAAATTGAAGTATGATTATTAAAAATAAAATAATATTATAATGAATTAATAGCACTAAAAATAATATAAATAAATGTAAGCATTGTAAATATATTAAATATGTAAATAATTAAATATTTTGAATTAAATTTTAATATTTGGAAAATAAAAAATTGTCTCATTTTTAAAATGTATTAATTTTTATATTAGAAATAAAAATAAAATAAAAACTAAGCAAAAGACAAAAGCTATGTTAGGAATATTATCTGGTATGTTTATTAGTGTCATACAATGCATATATGTTAATTAGTTGTGGTTTATTTGTTAGTATTATGAATTGTTAAAACCATAGTAGCAAAAATCATTTAGGGAATTAATTAGCAAACCAAAAAGTACATGATTTATTGAAAAAAAATCTGAAAAAATTGGATTTGAAAAATATAAAAAATTGTCAAAAAAGAGAGACTACTTTTTAAAAAAATTTAAGGGCATTTCCATAGCATAGAGATACAGAGGGAAAATAGAATAGAGAGTTTAACCCATGAATTGTTGAATATAGATTCTTGTTGTGCATATTTATATCACTGATTACATTGCATTGCACAAAGCATACTTCATAAAGCATAAATAATACTATCAGCATCTATGGTTTGGACTGGCAATGTCATGCTAGGCTACATAGCCTACCTTTTTTTTCCTGCCCCTCCATGTACAACCTAGTCACCTCAGTTTTCTCATCTAGAGTTATTTTTTCATAACCTTTTATTCCTTTTCCACTTTTGCACAAAAGATGAGAATAAATCCTTGTGTAGCTGCCTCCATAGTATTTGTTGCACAAATGGTATAGCCATACTCTACTCCCCCTATTATTTTCTTGTCTGTCTATGGCTGTTGTAAATTGTAACAGAGATTTTGTGTGGATTAAATGGGCTTTCTTTTCCATAGTTCTTAGGAGTTCAGAAGGACCTTCAAATGGGTGATTTGAATTCATAGGTCATACAACACTCCATTTTCAAAAGAATCCCCAACAGTACATCTATAGCTTTTATATTGAATTCAAACCTCTTCACCCTCGCTACACGCACTGCTGCTCATTGCTTTTTTTTTTTTAAATTCAAAACACCGGCAAGTACAAACATTAAATAGAAAACAACAAAAAAAACTCTCCCTAAGTGTTTGGAACTTAAAAGAAAAAGAAATGTAAAGCAATTTGAGCACATGAACAAGCCTATTTCAAGTGACGTAGATTTGAAGCTCTCTTTGTTCCCATGTTTGTTCTTTTCTCTTCTTATAGCTCTTCTCTTTCTTTGTCTTCTTCACACATTGGAAAATGGAAAAATGAGTTTGTTTTTTACATTTAGTTGTTAGGAGGGTTGTTTTAGATCTAGGGTTGGTGTAAAGGGGTGTGGAGGTCCTTGTGGACTTTACCATCCCTTTTTTCTCATTTTTTTAGTGTTTAAAATGCAATTTTAAATTCCTGGGCTGTAGAGGACAGCTAACTATCCATAGGATGCTCGGGAGATGTTTGGACATCCCATCACCGTACGGGTACAGCTAGACATCGCCAGTCATTTCCTCCTGCGAATTTCCCATTTTGAAATGTTCCCAATTTTTTTCAGAAATCAGTTATGGGATAGGAATGTTCTTCATCCCTGCGTCCTAAAAATGTGCCCTACAGGAAGTGGGTCAAAATATGTAGGGGATTCCCAAGGGTAATTCCAGTTTTTAGATTTTTATAATGTTCAATACTAGTGTTGTGAAGATAGTTAATAGTGACTACAATCTTAAATGACTCTAGTTACCATGATTACCATGTTCATACCATAAGCAGAAACATATGCTTTAATAATCTTGTCCCCGAATGGTTTAGACTCTCTGTACATGTGAAGCAGATTTACATATAGGCTTAATGTAATGTACTGAACAACCAATATTTCCCGTACGGCTGATATTGTTCACCTTCTCCACATACAAACACCCGTACAACCAATTTAACTCCGTATGACCTGCCTTATTCCAACCCCTGTACAGCCTGCTGCTTGTACGGTCTCTCCTCCGTACAGTAACCAAGCTGCTATCTGTACGGTCTCTCTGTTACCCTTGCCCGTATGGTCAAGCCCACATCGTACAGTGGTGTGTTTCACCCGTAAGACAAGGTGCCCGTACGGTGACTAAACCTCACCCGTACGGAAATGTGTTAACCGTATGTGTAAAGAGCCTGCCTGGCTCTAACCCTTAATTCACTTGCAAAAGATATATTTGTTTTGTATTGTGATGGTATTTGAAATTTACTTGATATTTTCAAAACATATGTATATAAATTTCCAACAAATATCAGAATTTAAATGACAATGCATAGAATGGACAAATTTCAATAGAACATTATCACTTTCACTTATTTCCAAGGAACACATTTAATGCTCGACAAAATACAATTTCAACAATCTTAATTAAATTATGAACCTACAAATCTGATATGCTTCTGGCCGATAATCCTTTTAAATTAAAAACGCAGCTCCTTGTAATGAAATCCTTCCTTGACGCCAAGGCTGGAAATTGATTGTTTGGCACCATAAGACTAACGTGCCTCTGCTCTTTTGAAATGCGGCCCTCTTGTATTCACGCTGCCCTTGAATGCTGAAAGAGGCACTTCCTGTGTCAAACGCAGCCCCTCTATTATGACACACAGGCCTCTGATTCAAGACGGCTATCAATAGAAATGAAGAGCCGGCCGTCTTAGAGTTCTACGGCTGCCATTAATACCAAATGCAAACCTTCCAAGTCCATACGAACTGCATCTATAACAGTCTCTAACCTTGCTGTTAATGTCCGCAAGTATGCTAACATACTTATCACAAATTGCTCTCAAATTGAAACACCATGATGGCACTGAATGATACCATCCTCTAGCACAATTCACTGATTCTGAAAACCAATTCAAAGTGCATCCGACTTAGTAGAATTCACAATTCTACCAGTTTCATTTCCCTGAAACCCTTTGTTTCATTTCTTCACAATTCACCAAATTCATAAAAACTATGCATCAAGAATGAATTCAATTTTTCCTTAATGACTTTTATATTCTCCCAAGAGAAATCGAACACTAACTTCTTCATCACACACTGCATAACTTAAATAATTATTTTTGATGCAAAGTGTAAACTTTGAATAACAATATTTAATTATTATCCCTCCTCACATTGGCGCCAGAGTGACTTTATTAAATAAACATTTAATAACTTGGCAATTAATAATAAGCTCATTTAATTATTAATTAACACTCAATTAATAATCATCGATTAACAAATGTCAAATAGCTTATTAATTTCTCCAGATGAATGACTCGCAATGCAGTTACATACTACCTGAGCCTGACGCCATAATGCCTTGCCACAAATAGACATTGCCAAAAATAGACTTACTATAAATAGTAAGTCCCTCAAATTGGAAGCTCTGCAAATGTTTCCACGCTCTACTGATACCATTGCTTTGGCCCCCTGCTAAAAGTAGAAACCATGATGATCCCCAAAAAAACACTTACTATAAACACTAAGTCTGTCAATCTTACTCAAACGAAGAGCAATCCGGGCATCACAGACCTCCAGAGTGGAAACTGGCCACTAGCTCTGCCACACGACCCCCTCTATCATCCTAATTAGCCTACGAGGGTCCAAATATAGGCAAATCCCTCAAACTCCAATGCGCATAAAAATGGGAACATTACAGTACGTAGGCCCCACCCGCTTCCAAAGTATTCGTATGGCAACTGTAAGTTAGACGTAGTCACTAGTATATATTGCTGATTTATGTGGATGATGTTTGTACAATGAATCCCACTTCCGTATGTGTATGGGCTCCAACTCTCCTCATACGGTGTCCACAGTATAACTTCCTTTTGAGCGGAGCAAGATATACACCTTTGGCAAATGTATGATGGAAGTAATTCAATCTTCAATGCAACTATTACTACTATTGCTAGAGTATATCGCAGATCAACACATAGGGATGAGTAGTTGATATTTGGATAGATAAATATCGATATATCTCAAATTACATCAGATTTGGACCAATAAGTAGACTAGGGTGAAGGGTGACTCCCACTAAAACGAAAATGCCAGAATAGGGAGGATCTTGCACCTCTGAATCAATAGACAATGTTAAATTCCAACTGGAATCGCAAATACATAAGAAACATAAAACTCCACGATGACTACCTACAATGCCAAACACAGCCTTATAAAGGGCTCCAAGAAGTTTCCCGAAGGGTTACAAGCAGGCCGACAATAGTAATTTATTACTTTTATTTTATAATTAAATTAATTAATTAAAGGGACCGTAGGATATTATTAAATTTGGGACCACCTAATCAATTAATTTAATTGAGTCATTTGAATATTTCAAGAACATTACAGTTCTCCCGGCCCAGGTATTGTTTGCCCTCAAGCAATTGCAAAATCGGATGCTCCAAGATCTGTTCGTTCTCCCATGTGGCATCTTCAACCGACATGTCCTTCCAGCGGACTAGGTACTCCTTGATGGTGCGTGACCTCACCTTGCTCTCTCTAACATCGATGATCTCTGTAGGCTCTAGCACAAGTTTTCCCTCTTCATCAATAGGTGGAAGTTCCTTGGAAACTATGACACGCTAGCCGACTGCCTTCTCGAGTCACGAAACATGAAAGTCGTTGTGAATCCGACTTCCTTTTGGAAGTTCCAATTCGTAGGCAACTTCTCCCACTCTCCATACCACTGTGTATGGTCCATTGAAGCGTGGCTTTAGCTTCTCGACACAACTTTTCTTCAAGGAAGGCTATTGGTACGACTGTAGTCAGAGGTATACCAAATCTCCTACTTCAAAGCTCCGTTCAATCTTGTGCTTATCAGTATACATATTCTACTGATTTTGAGCCAGTTGTAGGTTTTCCTTGAGAGACCGAAGGATATCCAAACTCTCCTGCAACCAGTCCTTGGCCCTCGGTGCATGACTATCACCTAATGCCAAATCCACAAATGACGAAGCCTCATAACCATAAAGTACCTTGAATGGTGGCATGCCTATTAACATGTGGTAGGTAGTGTTGTAATAGTGCTCGTCTAAATGAAGCCAACAAATCCATGCTTTCTGTTGTGTTGCAGCGTAGTTCCTCAGGTATCGCTCCAAACACTTGTTCATAATCTCTGTTTGACCATCCGTCTGCAGGTGGTAGCTTGTACTCGGTGACAACTTCGTACCTTCCAAGCGAAAAAGTTCTGACAATAGCTGAGGAAATAAGTATCCTTGTCGCTGACTATGTTTCGTGGAAGGCCATGCATGCATAACATTTCTCGAAAGAATAACTTTGTCACCTGAGCTGCCTGAAATCCTTTGGGAATGGCAAAGAAATGAGTATATTTGGTCAAAAGATCCACCACAACATAAATGCAATCCTTTCCTTGCACCTTGGGAAGTCCAGTGATGAAGTCCATCGAGATGCCCTCCCATTTTTGATTGGGTATTGGCAAAGGTTGAAGGATCCCCGCAAGCGAGGTATGCTCAGATTTATTCTATTGGCATGTGACACATGCTCTCATGTATTGTAGTACGTATCTTTGAGGCCCTTCCAAGCAAACCTCTCCCGAGCTTGCCTATAGGTCTTGAGGTACCTTGGGTGTCCTGCCAAGGGTGAATCATGAACTTCCCTCAAAATCTTCTACTTCATCTTCGATTTGGGTACCAAATAGATTCTATCCTTGTAGTAGATGATACTGCCAACCACCTTGTACCTGTCATCCTATATTTGACTATCCATCAACTAACATGCAAAGGCGTTCTTGGAGTACTCGACCAACAAATGGGCCTTCTAGTCTGCCTAAATCTGTGACAGTGAACATATGGCGGGTCTCCTTGGCAGTGCGCCAACCACCACATTCTTCTTCCCCTTCACGTAGTCAATGTCAAAATCATATGCTTGGATTTCGCTCACCCATTTTTGTTGCCGCTCGTTCAAGTCCCACTCTAGGAAATATCTTAGACTGTTGTGGTCTATCCTCACAACAAATTTTGCTCCAACGAGGTATTGTCGAAACTTGGCCAATGCATGCTTGATGGCGAGCATCACTTTATCATATATCAAGTACAGTTGTTCGGCTCTCGAGAGTTTTCGACTCTCAAATGCAATGGGATGACGACCCAACATGAACACTGCTCCAATGCCTTCTCCCAATGCATCACACTCTAGGACAAAGGGTCGAGTGAAGTCTGGTAGTGCCAGTACTAGACCTTCAATCTATCGAAGTCATGTTGTGCCTGATCATTCCAATGGAAAGCCCCTCTTCGTCAAGTCTGTCAGTGGTGCTCCTAGCTGCGAAAACCCTTTCACAAATCTTCTGTAGTAACTGCACAGTCCAAAGAACCCGCGCAACTCTGTTAGTGTCCTAGGTGTGGGCAAATCAAGAATTATCTGAATCTTCTCCTCATGCACCTGAACCCCTCGGGCACTGATGACGTGACATAAGTACAAGATTTTAGTCATCCCAAACTCACATTTGGACCTATTTGCAAATGAGTGTGATTCATCCTTTGTTAAGGAGTTCTTGGATTATCTTCTCTATTTCTTCTTTGAACTTCTTGGGATGGCGATAGAGCGCGGTGATAACAGGCTTGACACCCTCCTCCAACTCGATGGTGTGCTCAAAACCTCGATGTGGGCGTATACCAAGTGGAATATCTGCGAAGACCAAATTGTGCTTGTCCAACACTGCCTGAAGCTCATCATCTTGGTAGTAGGCTTGTTGCCCACTCGAAGGTTTGGTCGAGACCAAACATTGTGCTGCCCAAACAAGCTTGTCATGTTTGAAAACTAAAAATTGCCTCCATCTGTTTCACTGAGATCTCCCTCGGACTACCATTCGACATTCCTCTTAGTACCACCTTCTTACCATCCACTTCGAATGAGAATTCCATTCTTTTGAAACTCTGTGTACTAGTCGAGGGTCTCCATCTATTGAATGCCCAAGATGACATCTGTGTCATCCAAATCTACCACGAAGAAATCATCTGTTACTGTGTAGTTCCCCATGGTGATGTTGAGTTGCGGAAACAAATGAGTACGTGATAGTAGATTTCCTCCTGCCACCTTGAGTTCGAATCCCTCATGCTCCTCCGTACGCAAACCCCTCCTGGTTACGAGTGATGAGTTGATGAAGTTGAGTGTAGCCCCACTGTCGAGCATGACTACAGCCCGCTACCCCTGGAGTGTACTACGAACCCAAAATACACTACACCTTGGAGTGTCGGCCAGTACAACAATGGTGCCTCCCCTTCGTACTAGTATGGTGATTCTCTCCGCATGGTTCATTTCTTCTTTAATATCCTCTTATTCCTACAACTCGGACTATTCATTCTCCCCCTCGTTGTCGGACACCACCTCAATGTAGTGGATTTTTTCCTTGCCTAAGCATCGGTGCCTGGTTCGCATAGCTCCTTGCAGGTATAGCAAAGCTTTCTCCTTTTGAGCTCCTGCCTTGTGGCTTTGTCCTATGATGGCTTCTTCGAGTTCGGTTTGTTGTCTCCCTCCTTCGGTGCGAGGGGTGGTTTGGCATGTAACTCTTGGAAGAAGAAGATGAGGTAGCATGTCACGTGCCTTCTTAATCGCTTGTATGAGCGTGTTGGGGTTGAACCCTTTGACCCAACCCTTTAGGGGTTCCATCAATCCATACATGAACACAACCACTCTCCTCTCTGAGATGTCTGTAACCAACACTAACAATCTCTGAAATTCTTTGATGTAACTGTCGATCGGCCCAGTCTTGAAGTTGGGCTCCGAATCCTTTCCGTCAAAGCGGTCTATAAGTCTCTTCATGAAGTCAGCATATGAAGTGACTCGATCATGACCGAGGGTGACTATCCCATGGTGCCACCATTCGTGAGCAAATCCTTCCAAGTGAAGTGTTGCAAACTTGATTCCCTCTTCTTCAGGCATTGGGTTGAAGTGGAAGTAGGTATCCACTTTTTGTACACACGTTCATGCTGATATATTCCCAGACCCATCAAAAGATGATAAATTTATCTTACCAATCTTCTGTTTGATGTCATCGTTGTAATGACCATGTCTCTTAGAATATCTCGTCCACAAATCCACATAATCCTTGAAGGGTAATTTTGCTCCAAATCCGACATCAAACCAGTCTTGCCTAAACTGATCTTGCATCTCCAAGAAGGTAGGCTCTTGTTCTCCGTGTTGTTCAGTCCTTTGGTGAAACGTCGACATCATTGGGCATGTGTGGGAATGCTGAGTATGAGATCCCTCATTTACAGAATTATTGTTGTGCCCATTATGATTTCCATTTGTCCTTCCTTCCGCCAAAAGCCATAGTGTTCGCTAATTTGTTGTCCTTTTGCCAAAGTGTCACTGAGTTGTTGTCCTTGCACCAAGGTCTCACTAAGTTGTTATCGTCTTGTTAGTTCACGTAGCAATGTCATCATTTCGGTGCTTGATTCCCCCATCCTGTCTACTGATTGGGACCTTGTCCGCATCCAACATTACCCAACAGGCTAGCAAGATCACCAGCTCTGATACCATTGTAATGTACTGAACAACCAATATTTCCTATATAACTGATATTGTTCACCTTCTCTACATACAAACACTTGTACGGCCAATTCAACTCCGTACGACCTGCCTTATTCCAACCCTCGTACAACTTGCTAATCGTACAGTCTCTCCTCTGTAAGTTAACCAAGTTTTTGTCCATACAATCTCTATTACCCCTTGCCCGTACAGTCAAGCTTACGTCGTATGGTGGTGTGTTTCACTTGTAAGGCAAGGTGCCCGTACGATGACTAAACCTCGCCTGTACGGTAATATGTGTTAACCTTACGTAGGCCCCACCCGCTTCCAAGGTATTTGTACGGAAATTGTGAGATAGACGTAGTCGCTAGTATATATTGCTGATTTACGTGGATGATGTTTGTATAGTGAATAGCCACCCACTTCTGTAAGTGTACGAGCTCCAACTCCTCATACAGTCCATAGTATAACTTCGTTCTGAGCGGAGCAAGATATACAACTTTGGCAACTGTATGATGGAAGTAATTTAATCTTCAATGCAACTATTACCAACATTGCCAGAGTATATCGTAGATCAAGACATAGGGATGAATAGTTGATATTTGGATAGATAAATATTGATATATCTCAAATTACATCAGATTTGGACCAATGAGCTGACTAGGGTGAGGAGTGACTCCCACCGAAACTGCAAAGCCAGAATAGAGAGGATCTTGCACCTCTGAAACAACAGACAATGTTAAATTCCAACTGGAATCGCAAATACATAAGAAACATAAAACTCCACGATGACTACCTACAATGCCAAACAAGGCCCTATAAAGGGCTCCAGGAAGTTTCCTAAAGGGTTACAAGCATGCCGACAATAGTAATTTATTAGTTTTATTTTATAATTAAATTAATTAATTAAAGCGTCGGTAGGATATTATTAAATTTGGAACCACCTAATCAATTAATTTAATTGAGTCATTTGAATATTTCAAGAACATTAAACTTAAATAAAAATAATGTAATAAACTTTATTAATCTCTATAATTTAATTTAATGTGTGACCGATGGATAAATGTCTACTCACAAAATATGCATTGCTTCTTTGCTACTTCTAGCTGGTGCAGAAGTTTTCTTATGTCATCGAGCAAAAACCTCAGTCAAAAACTAAGTAGGTTACTATGTATAGTAACTTTAAAAATTCGTCTGTCTTCACAAGGGAGATCCCTCATGGCAAGAAAGTGCAGTGGTTAGGATGGGACCTAAGAAGTCATCTCGCCTTAATAGTGTTTAAAATTCCATTTCTTACCTTTTGCATATCAAATATAATTAGAAGCTTCATTTCTCTTCCATTTGTTTGATTTTGTTCTGAATATCTTAGGGGTTAATGTAGGAAGATTTCACATTTAAGCAACATACATTTTATATATGTCTTGATTCAGTTAAATGAAATTAAAGGATGACTCTTATACAGAGTTTGCATTTTATGAACTTGGCATCAAAAAGTGTTTGGTTGTTGATGTTGTAGATCAGGCCAGGAGGACTTATAGTCATTGACAATGTATTATGGTATGGAAGAGTAGCTAATCCAGAGGTATCTTCATTTGAAAAATCCAGCATTCTATTCAATATTTATTTTAAAACTTTATGCTTCCATGATACCCTATTTTGGACAACAGATTGATGATAAGAAGACGAATAGCATACGTGATTTTAACAAACTAATATATAATGACAAGCGAGTGACCACTAGTATGGTATGGTCCCTATCTTAGAAAATCTATATAATTTCATTAAATTTATGTAATGCTTTCAGTTTCTTTTATATGAATACGCATTGGTACATCTAAGGTTTATCGCTTTATGAAACACAGGTTCCTATCGGAGATGGGATGACTATTTGCAGAAAAATGTAACCCACCACTGTTTTAAATGTTTTTGCTCCAGAGTTTATCACTTAACGGATAGTTGGCTTAGGACATCCATGGTGGTTTTCTTCCCTTTCAACACCCAAGAGCTGTTTGTGTATCGAGGAAATATTGCTTGCATATTTTTTGACACCTTGTAATTAGTTTCCATTGGAATTTAGAGCTGAATAACCAATTCAAAATGGGTAAAGCAATAAATACTTAATTAATCAATTTGGTTGTGAGATATATTTTCATGGGAAACTACGAATTGTTCCCAAGTTATTCCTTGGGAAACTGAAAGTTCATATTTTATCTATATTCTCTATAGATAGAAAACAAGAGAATAATATGTAATTTAAATTGTGTTCCTTTGGAAGAAAAGTACATTCTTATTGCAGTATATACTATAAAATTAATTAATGTTTATCTGCCTGGATGATCTAGTCTGTTATTTAAAAATATTGGTTGGAAAGTGCTTAATTAATATTATAGCCTTTCGGCTAAGATCAAATTGGACAAATAAATTAATAATTAAATATTATTAATGTCACCCTTATATTGCTTGTGTGATTTTATAATAATATGAGGAATTATTATTAAATGCAAGTAATTATATATATGTGGTTTTAATTAATTAAGGGTCCATTAGAGGTCAAGTCGGCACTCTTGGGAGGGTGTAAAATTAGTTACAAACCCATATATATATATTGAATCAATTCTTGGAGAAGAAATACATGTTATATATTGAATTGATTCTAGGAGAGAAATCATAAAAAACATAACATGTATTTCTTCTCGTAGAATCAGATATAGCGAACTATTCTTCTATTCATTGGAGCGAATTTTGTCTTGGATCTTGTTCTATTGTTGGGCAGCGAATTAGGCAAATGATTATACAAATTGGAGCAGCAACATTGATATAATAACCATGCGAATCTAGGGCAGAATCGAAGAACAAATTGGGGAGAATTTGGATCAGACTTCTTGACATCAAACTCCTCCAGCCATTGTGAATATCGAACCATTCTTATAGCATATTTGGAAAGACAACTCAGATCTGATTTGTAGTGCGAATTCAAGGGTTTGAATTCGCATATTAAAAGGAACCAAATTACATCAACTTGGGGTTGGAAATCGGACTTGTGATAGCAGCACTTGGACATTGCAATAAAGGCAGAGTTATCCATTGGAATTCAAGCACAATTGGTGATCAAATTGGGTACTATCTTTCCACCCTATTTGTAAATACTATGATACTTTGTTTAAATTTTAAAAGCCATCTATAGATTGTTCTTTTCCTAGCATTGATCTGAAAATCTTAACATGGTATCAGAGCCTAGGTAGTGTAAAAGATCATATTCAGATTATTAGGAAAAACAGTCTCAAACTTTTAAGATTTGAAACATGGAGAATCCAGCCCTATATTCAGCCTTGTCTACCCAAACCTCAAATAAATACTCTTGGGTTATTGATGGTGGAGCTTCAAGGCATATCACCGGGTTCTGGGAAAACTTTGATTCATTTTCAGAAACATTAAGGAAGAAGTTACCATAGGAGATGACAGCTCATATCCCATTATGGGTTTTGGGAATTGCAACATTCAAATGAAGTCTGACATATCCTTACAACTATCTCAAGTCCTATATGTTCCGAGCATAAAGAGAAACCTAGTTTCCATATCAACACTTGAGGAGAAGGGTTATAAGATTGCATTTATTGATGGGAAAGTTTTGGCTTGGACCAAAAATTCACATTGAAACAAGCATACACCATAGGGCTAAGACATGAGTGTCTTTATAGACTTGATACGATTTCATCTCAAGCCTTAATGGTTGAGTCAATCCACTCATGTGATTTATGGCATAGGAGGCTAGGGCATCTAAATTTCCAAACATTATCTTCTATGGATAAAGTTGTAGTAGGTTTCCATCATTTATCTCCTAGACATGAAGGAGTATGCAAAGGATGTGCATTAGGGAAAAATATCAAATCCTCTTTCCCTAATAGTGGAAGCAAGACTAAGGAAATATTGGAAATGGTACATTCTGATCTTTGTGGACCCATGTCTCTACCATCTATTGGTGGATATCTTTATTACATCATCTTTGTAGATGACTTTTCTAGAAAGACTTGGATATATTTTCTGAAGAACAAGGAATTTGTTGATGTTCTCAACAAGTTCAAAGAGTTCAAAGCTCTAATAGAGAATCTTACAAACAAGAGGATAAAGATTCTTAGAACGGATAATGGTGGAGAATACATTTCTGAAACCTTTAGCACCTTTTGTATAGAATCAGGGATTAAGAGGGAGTTCACTGTTTCTTACAACCCTCAACAAAATGGAATAGCTAAACGGAAGAATAGAACCATAGTTGAAGCAACAAGGGCTATGTTATATGATCAAAATCTTCATACTTCACTATGGGCTGAGGCATCCAACACTGTGGTTTACATTCAAAATAGATGTCCTCATTTAGCATTGAACAATAAGACTCCCGAAGAGGCGTTTAGTGGAAACAAACCTAACGTGAGTCATCTTAGGATATTTGGTTGTCCTGTGTATTTTCATGTTCCAAAAGAAAAGAGAACCAAATTGGAACCCTCAGGAAAGAAGGGAATATTTGTGGGATATAGTGAATCTACCAAGGCCTATAGGATCTATGTTCCAGGGCAAAGGCATATTGAGTTGAGTAGAGATGTTATATTTGAAGAAGACCTTGCATTCTCAACCTCTAAAGATATAGCATGCGATAAATTATTTCAGTCCAACCCTCTTGAGAATCAGAGGGAGTATCATGATGTTATTGAGTATGATCCAATGCTTATAAGTGAACCTAGCACTTCCATCTACAAGAAAAGACCATTGTGGGCCACCAAAATGTTGCAAGATGCAAACAACTTTGCAGCCCCTGCTGGAACTTTCAGAGAAGGTAAAAGACCTAAGAGGTATACTAACTATGTTGCATTTATGAGTGAGATTATAGATTCCAAACCTTCTTCTGGTTGTGAAGCACTTAAAATTTAGGCTTGGAAAGATGCAATGTCAGAAGAATGTGGATCCATAATGAAGAATGATGTGTGGGATATTGTTCCTAGACCCAAGAACAAGTTTGTGGTATCATCAAAATGGATATTCAAGATTAAACATGTTGTGGATGGTAGTATTGAGAAACATAAAACCAGATTCGTAGCTAGAGGGTTCACTCAAAAGGAAGGAATAGATTATGAGGAGACCTTTGTTCTCGTTGCTCGATATTCTTCAGTTAGGGCAATAGTTGACTTTGCAGCTTCCAAAGGTTGGAAGATCCATCAAATGGATGTTAAAATTGCATTTCTAAATGGAGAAATTGAAGAGGAAGTGTATATAGAGGAACTTGAAGGATTTGTTACAAAGGATCAACAATCTTATGTGTGCAAGCTTAAGAAAGCTTTATATGGGCTCAAATTAACAAGCTCCTCGAGCTTGGTATGAAAGGATTGATCGTTATCTTCAAAATCTGGGATTTTCAAAGAACGATGCAGATCTTAATCTCTATTTCAAGATATCAGATGGAGACTTATTGATATTGGTGCTATACGTAGATGATCTCCTAATCACAGGAGAAGAATACCTTATAGCAGATTGCAAGCAAAACCTTGCAAAGGAATTTGAAATGAAGGATCTAGGCCTTCTTCATTATTTTCTTGGTTTATAAGGGTAACAACAATCTCATGGGATTATTGTGAATCAAAGGAAATATATTGTTGATATTCTAAAGAGATTCGGTATGATGGAGTTTAAACCAATGTCCACACCTATCGAAACCAACCTTAAGTTAAGAGAAGTCATGGCTAGTACTGAGGCAACAGATGCTAGTTTATACAGACAAATCATTGGATCTCTTATGTATCTAGTTAACACTAGACCTAATATCTGTTATGTTGTAAATGCTCTAAGTCAGTTTATGGTAGAGCCTAAACAATTGCATATGAGTGCAGCTGAGCATATTTTGAGATATCTTCGTGGGACCATTGAGTATGGTCTATTATACAAGGATGTAAAACTGGATCTTCATGGTTTTACAAATTCAGATTGGGCAAGATGCATTACAAACCGGAAGAGTACATCTGGATGTTGTTTTAGCTTGGGATCATCTATGATTTCTTGGTTTACCAAGAAACAAAACTATGTTGCTCAGAGTTCAATGAAAGCAGAGTATATTGCACTTCTCTTGGAGCTAGAGAAGCAATTTGGTTAAGGAAATTCATTGTAGGATTATTTGGACAACCTATGGAACCTACTGTTATTTATTGTGACAATCAGAGTTGCATTAAACTTGCCATCAACCCTGTGTTCCATAATAGGTCCAAACATATTGAGATTCCTTATAACTACGTCAGAGACATGGTGGAAAGAAAGGCCATTCAATTGTAATATGTATGTACTGATGAACAAACTGCAAATATTCTCACCAAACCTTTAGCAAGGGGCAAACTTGAACATTCCAGGAATAAGCTTGGCATGGTGAAAATATGAGTTTGTTGGACTAACATTTCTTTTATGTTGTATGTTTTAGAATTCATATTTCTTTGTGGCAAAGTATTATGAGTTCATTAATGCTTACTAAGCTTCTGATTTGTATGTGGATTGTGGCAGTTCACATTTATATGTTTTGTTGGATATTTTAGAGTTGATATTCTTTTAGTCCTGGGGACTCGTGGATCATGGATCTACATTTGAGTATTAGTGACATCATGGACTTGATGTTGGGAGACCATTACTCCGAGCACTTGGTGAATATTATGGACTTGATATTCTTTAGACCAATGCTCGATGGTATCATGGACTTGATATCTCTTGGATCAGGGATCCACACTTGAGTATATGGTGGACATCATGGACTTGATGTCTGGAGGCCATTGCTCTGAGCATTTGGTGAATATCATGGACTTGATATTTGTTAAGGCCAATGCTCTTGAATATCATGGATTTGATATTCCTGTATATTGGAGAATTTGGTAGCCTGATGTTATCATGAATATCATGGACTTGATATTCTTGTGGACCTGATCAATCCACAAATAGGAAGGATAACATCATGGAACCAAATTATAATATACATATGGATTTGTGGTAGATAATATCTACCTTCATAGATATAGGATCTATGACATCTCAGGATAAGGTATCTGAGATGGTTAGGTTTTTGTTTCCACTATCAAGGATGATAGTTAAGGGTGTGTCCTAGTATAGATGGGATCTATAGATTGATCTTACCCTCAAGACTAAGAGGGAGTGTTAATATTATAGCCTTTCGGCTAAGATCAAA
>MU228410.1:2373436-2393092 GCA_018584345.1 Thuja plicata | reverse complement strand
AATTTTGTGTTTACAATCTTTTTAAACTAATAAAAGTTTTAATACTAGTACATATATCTTAAATACATCTATTTAGAAAATGTTGAGTGATATCAATTTAGAGCTGTTATATTTACTTAAATTATTTCATTTTACTTAGATTTTTTTATTTGCCGAAAAGTTAGAAATAAGGGAGCCATAGTCTAACAAAATAAGATAATAAAAAAAGATAAAGTGCATGCCCTTAAGACAAGGGTACATAATGACAACTATTTTCTTGGTCTAAATGTTAATATCACTAAGGAGTTTGTCGACCCAACTTTATATGAGGTGGCAAAGTCCAAAAGATAATTAGTTCCTAGCAAGGGACAATCAAACATTTTGTAATTTTTCTCTTTTCTTAGAAGATCTAAGAATCATTTGGTGCTACGGTCTTGAGGAGGGAGACTTCTTCCTCTTGACTTGTGTCCTACTTTATTTGAATGATATGCTATCTCAATGTTTTGCTTGAAACTTCCTTAAGTGTTCTCATCTTTGTAACCAGGTCCATCTATCATTGGGACAACCATAGACATCGAAGATGTTGAATTATCTATAATCTTGGTTTCCATATTTAGTAGTGCAATTTTTGAGACTTTTGAAGTGGTGTTATTTTTAGAATCCCTTTGTGGGACTCCATAGGGGGTGTTAGGGAAAGGTTGCAAACACTAGCTCTGTATCGCAAAACCTCTTTGAAATTTAGCAAAAAAAATACATGCAACAAGAAAATATGGAAAAAAATATCCATGCACTAGATATTGGTTTGGAAAAATAATGCTTTAAAAATTAGAATTTTATTCTTTTTATAAAAATGTTATAGAAGACAACATAAATGTCATTGATGGGAAATTTTGATTGCTATAAAAACTAAGCTATTAAAAGTTACACAAAAATATGCACAATTTATTTCTAATTTCTTTAAAAATACATATATTTAAAATCAACACAAAAAACCTCATGAATAAGTAGTTTGTTTCATCTTTGAATTCTTATTGGTTTAGCTACAATAAGTGTCAACTAGTGGAAATCTAGTGCAAAATGCTGATTTTGTAAGGAAACTTACAACCAACAAAATAACAATTTCCACATAACCCATAATAAATATCATGCAAATAAACACTTAGAGTCCACATGCAAGAGAATAGGCAACATACCCACAATATGTGACACAAGATCTACCCTGGGAAAACCCTCACAAGGGAAAAACCCAGCCTCCAAAAGCATCAATCACCATGTATTATTTAGCAAAACACCATTGCAATACAACTATCGAAGCCTTCAAAGCCCTAGCCACAACCAAGCACTCCATGTGAACAAGCATGAATCCACGCATCTCATGCCATGCTTCTAACCTTCACAAATGCTACATTGGCTAACCTGTCTAACCTCAACAACTACCATCGTGGTTGCTTTTATAGAAATAAACTCCCACAAAATCACCAAGTGGTATTACATAAACCATGTGCTACCTAACCCCATCGACCCACATTCAATATTGGGTACTTTATTTACTTTATTTCTCCAATATTAAATAATTACATCAAATAATATTACAATGTCACAATACAATTCATCAAGAACATTCCATGAGAATTCCTACATGTTGCACGTCTATCTAGGTGCAAGATTTACATATAAAATGAAATAATAAACAATAAACAATATTATGCAATGTGTACAACACACATTTTCCCATCAATCTTCCGCTTGTATACATTGCACAAGGGTCAATACGTAGCCACATAAATGAACAAGGGAACAATCCCTCTAGCACATACACCGTCATGAACCAAAGTACACCATGTGCTCCACGAAGGTACCCACAACAAAGTCAAAGTGTTCACTATCTCATACATTAATGGTCTCAGCTCCTATTATGCCACTGCCATTGGACATACATAGAAGCCATTTAAAGAGAAAGTCACCCAACCTGTCCCATATGAATCATAAATCTTGTACCAACTAATATCCCAAAGCATAGACACTCAGTCCAAAGGTAATCACATGTATCAGTAGCTGTCAAAATCATAGCTGAAATAACACCCCAACAAGTGCTAACCCATCCAACTATCCATACCTCCAAGGTATACTAGGTGAATCCCACAACATCAACATATCCAACCTATAACATGCAACCACAAGCCTTAAGTGCAGTACCTGCCACATACACACCAAGAAGCTCCCACTACATAGGTAATGCCAAATCTAAAATCAATCCACTAACAACATATCATAGAAGTGTAACCATGTAGTATCAAGGAACATCCACACCAATGTGTGACATGTAAACCAATACCCTGCAAGAACAACTCTCACAACAAGTCTCCAACACTCTCCCATGTTCTCCATAACCAACAAAGGAAAGATATAAAGGAACAACCATGTCATCTCCCACATGACACACATGAACATAAACCAGTGATCACAAGCTCCAACCAATCCCAAATCCAAAGTAAGTGAAACTGAACATCCAGGAAGATAACCAAGACCAATGAGAACCATTGCATATCATAACTTGTCTCATGTCCTTCTGCACACACCTCTAAATGCCAACTGTGTCAAGTATGATCTCCATAAAACCCCAACCGAGAAGCCACAACAACAACAACCAAACTATACCATATAACCAATCATAGATGTAAGCCTCTCACAAGAAGATCAAAACTCATAACCATTCCTAAACCAAGGAATGTGCCCAATAAAACCATCTCCTAAACTCAACCATAGTCAATATCATAATAACAACATATGCACAAGGAGATAACCAATGCCAAACCATCTCTCAAATGAATCCTCCAGAAATAACTCACACCATAGCTCAAGATCCATATCAAGGAAAGATAATCATAAACATAATGCACCTGAAAGGAACAATGGGTTATACCTCTCAAGTAGTAAACCGTTGAGTAGAATAAGAGTGGGGAATAAGAATGTTCATCAAGATATCCAAGTCTCTAACCAAGACTAATCTACAACACTCTCTTCTCAAGTCCATTCTAGGTGAATGCTCCTCAGTCTTCCTACTACAACCATCAACCGTCCCAACAAATACATCTCTAATCATAGGAGAAATCAGCATCACTTTTGTCTCTAAGTATCCATGAGCACCTATAACCGAACAATCCATGATAGCCCCAAATGCAACACGACAATATCATGAAGTATCTAGCAAATGATCAATGTACTCAATACCAAGAAACTAAACCAAGATCAATGTCACAAAACCAACCTAGGAATCAGGATCATAAACATGACAACATGATATAAACCAAATCAACCAAAGAGATCACATGCTCCATATGAGCATACCATAACATGTCAAAACTCTAAATGCGCATCAAAAGTATACCATAACATAATAATGAAACCATCCTTCCACCAAGGATAACATGTGGAATGAAAGCATAAACCACACCTCTACCAATGACCCCATGAGTCCTCAACATGTAACCATCTCAAAACACCATGAAGATAACCACCACTTACAAGTGCACCAGAAAATGTGAAAGACCCTTCTGCAACAATGAGATCTAAGTAATCCTCCAGTAATTGCAAACACTAAATACATGTCACTGCCAACAACTTCCACTAGACCGTGGTACCTAGTTACACATGGCATCATGACATCCATCTCCTACATGAAGATCCTCCAAGTCTACATGTACATAACTGATATGTCAGTAACAAGTGAAACCAAGATCTCCAAACCAAAAAGATACAAAACCTGCCAAGAAACAAACCAGGAACCAATCCTAGACTGTCACATCATCACTGTCACAAGCTCCCACTGAACCGTGTATACAAGCTATCCATGACATCGTGATAAAACCATCCTCTAACATGAGAATCAACCAAGACATCAAACCATCAAAAAAATCAAAGCTAGCATCATGAGCTCCCTAAAAAAATCAAAGTAACCATGATCCTCAACCAAGAAGATATGTTGTCATAACCAAATCGGAAATCTAAACAAATGATCATAAAACAAAGCACCTTCAAATCCAATCACCTCATGCCAAAATCCCTAAACACAAGAGACATCCATGGCACCGTGATCACATCCACGAAACAAGGATCTAACTCTCAATGTGTCCAACCTGTTAGCATAGCATAGTCAACCATAATCCTCCACCATGATTGTACTTGGTAGTAATATCTCCTCCTCCTCTACATGAAAATAAATCAACAAACCATGTGGCAAAACCATGCCACCAATCTGAATATGTATCAATAATGAAAGGTCTATGGACATAGACAACCCATATCCAAGACATATATGCAACCTGTAAGTATAGAATGCTTACACAACTGCACAACCTGTAGACCCAATAGTGCAACATACATATCCAAACCAAATACTAATAACCATGTCAACATGAGACCAATCTGAAATATAAACCGAGTATACAATGACATCAACACCAAATTTCTAATATACACCATGTCATAAACTCATAATGTCACCATAGTCAAAATAAACCATGAACAGTTCAAATTAATATACCATCAAATAAACCATGTCAAACTTGCACCAAATCTAAACCAAAATGTAGAGCTCTCCAAGAGTTTTTCGTCGACTATTCGAAGTCCAAAATTTGACTCTCTATGCTCAAGATATGACCAAAATTGTGCACAATCTAAACATCTAGCTTTCAGGCTAAAAAACATGACAAAATGTCAAAATCACATACGAAACTTGTACCATTATCGAGTGCTCTGAATCAGCTTTCCAACGATTATAAGAAGTCTGAAATTTGACATCCCAAGTAAAATTTATGCCTCTTTGAATGAAACAACTCATTTACCCATATGAATAGCATCAAGATAGCCCCACATCTATTTTTTATTTAATTTTGTATAATTTTGGAAATCCTCAAATTATTCATATGTAGGGGCCGCATTATAATTTTTTACTTCATTCTAAAAAGCGGCGTTAGAACTACAAAGGTGGTTGTTTAAATTTAAAGACTTTAATATTTAGGAAAGGGGGGGTCATTATAATTTTAAATATGTCAAATCCTCCTAACTGGTGGGTAGTATTTTCAATAGTGTCACATCATTAACAGTATGGGTATGGGACAAGTCTACGAACCCACATCCACCAATATGCTTTTATTTATTTTTAAACTTTTAAATGCTGACCTCCCCCAGAAGTGTTCGCAATTTTTTTTAAAAAAATAGAAATTTCTTTGCAGGTACAAAATTTATGTCGACGGGAGATTTTTTTTAAATTTTATTTTCTGCAAACGAGTGTAAATAATTTGACGGTCGTCATGGCCTGCAATGTTTTTTGCATTTTCCTCCAATTTTGCCAAATTAGGGCAAATTATAATTCAAAATTTATCTATGAAACTTCCTAAATCTAATAGTGAGGTCTATTTTGGCTCAAGAGGTCATCCACATAAATTTCCTCTACAAAACCCTCATATGAAAGCACATCCAAGAAAAACCCCTTTTGACCAAAATTCTTTAAATCACAAATCTGCCAACAACCCATCATAAGAGCAAACCCAAAACCCTCAGATTTGCAATAAACAACCTACAAAATCCATATATCTTTCCATTTATTTCATTCTTTCATGCATTCCCATGGATTCAACCTAGGGTTATAACAAGAAAACCATAGCTCTGATACCACTTCTAAGGAAACTTGCAGCCAACAAAATGACAATTTCCACAACCCATAATAGATCTCATGCAAATAAACACTTAGAATCCACATGCAAGAAAACAGACAACATACCCACAAAATGTGGCACAAAATGTACCCTGGGAAAACCCTCATGAGGGAAAAACCCAGCCTCCAAATGTATTTATCACCATGTATTATTCAGCAAAACATCATTGTAATACAACCATGGAAACCTTCAAATCCCTAGCCACAACCAAGCACTCCATGTAAACAAGCATGCCAAACATCCCATGTCATGCTTCCAACCTTCACAAATGCTACATTGGCTAACCTGCCTAACCTCAACAACTACCCTTGTGGTTTATTTTATAGAAACACGCTCCCATAAAACCACCAAGTGGTATTACATAAACCATGTGCCACGTAACCCTATTAACCACATTCAATATTGGGTACTTTATTTACTTTATTTCCCCAATATTAAATAATTACATCAAATAATATTACAATGTTACAATGCAACTCATCAATAATATTCCATGGGAATCCCTACATGTTGCGCATCCATCTAGGTACAACATTTATATAATAAAAGGAAATAATACAATAATAAACATTATTATGCGATGTTTACAACACACATTTGCCCATAGTATCAAGTTTCCCCAAAACTTGAGTAATCTATTGTTGTGGGATCACCCTCCAAGCCCTTACCAAGAGGAGCAAAGTGTGAAGCAATAGGAGCAAAGCACACCATTTTATAGTTCTTAATCTACTTTTGAACTATTTTACTACATATGTGGAGATGTTAATTGCATGTATTATTTATTTTAAATATTACATTTATTATTATACATTAATATTGACACATAAATTATTGTAAAATTTAAGATAAGAGTTTTTGTCAATGCATTCCACCCCTGGTTCCCACTATAGAATGCCTCTCATTATTAATAATTAATAACAAATGAATATTTAATGGTGTAGGCATTACATGGAGAGACAAAAGTCTTAAGTTATACAGTTACATATGAACACCAAGAAATTGAATTTTAAGGTTATGAGGCATGATAGACAACTGTAAGTTGCCATGCAATTTTTGATCCCTTTAGCTTCTTTTCACAACAAGATAATAGTTTTCCTTCGATGACTATCATATTGATATGGTGATACTATATCGTTAACCTCTATCATGTCATGATATCAATATAATTTCAAGATTATAAAATCAATGATCTTGCATCATAAAACTTCTAGGCTAAGAAAATCAATCTCTTAAGTGTATTCGTATTCTATTACCTAACTTTTTTTTATACTCCTACTTTTGTGTTTTATGATATTACAAAGAGTTTTGAGAGGCCATTTTTAGGGGTTATCAAGTGTAATGTCCCTTGCTAGGTTTAGGACTGTGACAACCATAGTTGTCCCATATTTAATATACTTATGGTTTAAGCTGAATTGACCAAGATACGTTGATTCAAAATTACTATGATATTCCATAATTCAAAGTAAGGAGAGTTTCTCATTCGTCAAACATATATGATTCTTAAATGTCCTTGTTGCCCTTATTACCATTTCAGTTCGAGAAGAAAAATATTAGAATGTAACCAAGTTTCTTAGATACCAATCACAATAGGTTCTCTCAAAGTTTACAGATCCAAGCCCTTATCTTGCCTTGGGACTATGCCCTCGAGGTTTTAAAGGGACACTGATCCCTACCCTATCTTGGGAATCAACCTATTGGTTGGATTTAGGCAAGCCTCTCCTTGGAAATATCTCAACCCTTTCATTCATGTACTAATAGTATTAATAGATTTGAACACACACACACACACACACACACATTTATTTCTCTTTGATAACCTTATATTTCTTATTTAATCTTAAGTATCCTCCTTATTATTAAATAACAGAATACTGAACGTACCCCAAATATATATGATATAGATATGTATAATAAATATACATATCTATAGAATTTTGATTTTATTATTATATATAAATGTTGTATATTTTAGTTCATATACATTTCTGATTATAGACACACATATGGATCCCTTATTTACAATCATATTTTGTAGATCAATATTGATCTTTAAGTAATTTACATCATACTAAATATGTTGTCAGACAATGCCTACCAACACTACTATATGCTTAATTTCCATTCTAATATCAGTCTATTTATGGATATAAAATAATTTTCTATCTCCCATCTTTCCATGCTTACTCATGATTAAATATAATTATTTCCTTTTATCTCTACCAAAAATGTTTTACACTCTCCTCCTATCTGTCTTATAATCCATACTGAATATATATTTTATATGCTATGATTCCCCCCTTCAGTGATGTGTTGGATGTCTATTTTATATATTATATATCCAAGGGTCATCTTCCTTGAGTGCCCATGAGGCACATCAGTTCTATAACTTTTCAACATTTTTGTATCTCTTAACCACATCGATATGTTATGATTAGTATTAGCAATGTTTGATGTTTGGTGTCGAACTTGGTTATCATTGTTGTCATTGAACATCCAGCCTGCGTGCTCTGTCATCGACTCTAGTAGACTCTATGATATAGTCGATATTACCCTATATATTATCACATTATCTTTTCTATTATTTTAATAGTTATCATTTAATAATGGTTTAAACATTTCACATCATTTAATATGAATGATATTAAACCTTTGTTATTAATTTGATTCAGTCTCTCTCAATCACTCCAATTATGAATGTTTGGTCGATGCTAAACTTTTGTTTTTAATATTGTTTAATATTTTATCAATAATATTTACTTAAATATAATATAAATTAATATTATTGATTAATATATAAGAAATTAAATACATACTTATATTCATGTTGTATATATTTTTTGAACCAAAAATATATTTATATTGTACATATATCAATTATGGTTCATGACAGTCTACCCCTCTCAAATTTGTTTGTCCTCAAGCAACTATATGTATTCTCTTTATGGTTTAATAGTAGAATTTGGCGATTGAACTCAAGACAAGTTTTCCAGAGAAATTATTTTAGATCTTCTCGTATTGGTACCTATTTGAGTTTTTCCCACACCATGTTTGCATAATATCATGCCTCAAATTCATCTCTCAAGTTATTCTATTATTCTAGGCAACCCAAGTAGAATCACATAGAGTATATATTTGAAAATATGAAATATATGCCTGAACTTATATGAAGACATAAAGTATACACATCAATGCATCAAGACACAGAGCATACATTGGGAATACACATTAATGCACGAAGACACAAAGCATACATGAAGTATACGCACTAATGCATGAAGACACAAAGTATACACATTAATGCATGAAAATAAATAGCATACATATGGTATAAATATAATGTACACATTGTTAGATTGATTTCTATTCACTGTAAAGAAAGAATGATAAATGTGTTGTTCATAACCAATCATGGTTTCGTCTAGTAGGAAAGTCTCAAGAGGGCGCTTGTAAACTGCTAAATCCAACTAAGCCCAAGATCGCGCATCATCCCACTATGACAATTCTATCCCTTGGGGTGGCCTACTTATCTTGGGGGAACGGGTAAAATGCAATTCCTTAACTTTCTTCCTCCATTCCTCTTGATTTATTACAAGGTAAGACACATACACCATAGTAAAGGTTATTTACTTATGATCTATTCATAGCATTTATAATTCATTATTAATATATATTATCTCAGGTATATGTGTATGTACGTTAGATTCAATTTTACAAACTAAAATGATTCCTTTTTTTTAATCTTTTTCTTACAGGATGGCAAGAACATGCTCTGATACCACTTGTAATGTCCCTTGATTTCAAAGGAACTAACAGCTAGGAGGTAACAATCATCAGATTTAGAATACGAAGAGAGGCAACCATTCCCTTTATATAGTAAAAGGAAATCATAATGAAAGAAACAAAAGGGCCAACAACAACAATAACAAAAGAGATAATACTGAAGGGCCAAGAGCACTAGATGACAAATGTTATGTATGTAGAGGTGAACACTATTCCAATGCTTGTCTTCTACAGTCAGTAGAGAAAAGGCATCGACAAGTAACACCGCGACACCAGAGCCATGGAGGTGTAGATAATCAACAGGTTGAATTCCAAGCCGCACCTATTCAATATATTGGTAATCTCTATGGCGATATTATTTCCATATTGATTGATATTGGAGAAACAAAATGCTTTGTTGATCCAAGAGTAGTTTATACTTTTATCAGTTAGACCATGTCACATGTCTAATTGATGGATGGTATAGTATAGTAATCAAGTAGGAAATAAGGTAGATTCTTGTCTTGCTTATAGAGCATTTGACCTATCAAGTTTCCAATCTTAAGTTGACCTTTATACAACTTCCTTGGGATCATATGATAAAATTTTGAGGATTAATTAGTTGATTGAGTATAATTCTATTGTGAATTGTGAGGATAATATTGCTAAATATTTTGACGAGTTTGTGCATCATGTTGAGATTCATGGATTTTAGAGACCTCTTGAGCTTAGAAAAATTTCAGCTACACAACTCAAGGAGGAATCAATGAAGATTTGTTCTATATATGTCATTCACATTACTGATCTTGACAACATGAAGCCATATTTTGATGACTATCCTATCCTTGAAGAGTTCCAGGATATGTTTCTAGTGGAGTTGATTGAATTACCACCAAAGAGGGAGTTTGATTTTTCAATCACTACCAAGTTATATGAATTGAAGGCACAACTACAAGAGTTGTTAAACTAATGGTTTATTAGACTTATGACGCAGGGATGGTACAGACGGTAGGGCCTAGGGCACACCCACAGACCAACGTCCTTGCAGATACAACGCAGAATTACATAACAACACAGTGAGAGAAGAGAAATGCAGATATCTTTATCATTAATGTCATCAAACTCAATACATGCCAGGTTGTAAGGCCTTCTTGGTTACGGCCATATACATTAGAATGTATTATAATTCGATATTCCTACTATAGAGATCTCAGATCCTTAATATCTTAACATTTTCCCTCTTGCTCTAAGACTTGCTACCAAATTAAGAACATACAACCAAATAAATACAAGATTCCAACCACTAAGTCGGCACTCAATTACAAAGGAGAGACCCAGATTTAGGTCCACATGGATCCCAGATAAATCTAGCTATGAAAATTAAATGAAGAAGTCGGTCACCGCTCCAACTTCCAAAAGAGACCAACTTGGCACAGGCATGACCGAGCAACAGAGCACTCGGCAACAGAAAGCTGAGCAACAACAACACAGGATGCTGAGCAATAACAACACAGGATGCCGAGCAACAGAAACCATGTCAAGCAACATAACCATGCCGAGCAGCAGAAACCATGCCGAGCAGCTTCCAAACAACTGAAGAGTAAACAAACATATTTTTGGGCGTGCAGGATTGCCATTGAGCCAAGATGCTCCTGCATCAGACACCTGGGGTTGAAAAGAAATGATTCCCCAAATCATGTGTCAGGTCCAACCTGAAATGAATCCAACTTAGATTGAGAAATCCAAGACGAGTCCTCCATTGGTATGTTCTTCCACTTTACCAAATATTCCATGTATTCCTTTCCTCTTGTACTTCTGTCAACTCTCTATTTCAGGATCTTCTCAACTTCCTCTATCTGTTTCTTAGGATAATCACTTGGTAAAATTACTTCTTCATCAGGTTCATAATATTCATACAAGTCTGAAATATTGAATATAGGTGATATATCCATGTCATCAGGTAATTCAACTTCATAAGCATTTCCACTATCAAATCTTCTCAGTATTTTACAAGGACCAAATTTCTTCATCTTTAGTTTCCCATATGTTCCAATAGGAAATCTTCCTTTCTTCAAATGAACCATCACAACATCACCAACTTCAAATGTCTTATGTCTTCTTGATCTGTCTGCATCATCTTTGTATTTATGATTACTTTTCTCCAGCTTTTGCTTTACATCCTCATGCAATGTTTTCATAAATTCTGCAAATTCTTCTGCTTCAACACTTCTTCTTTCTTCACCAACAATGTTTCTCAAATCTGATATACCTCTAGGCTGAGTGCCATGAACAATCTCAAATGGTGTTTTTCCAGTACTTCTGTTCACTGGACTGTTGTATGCAAACTCTGCTTGTGCCAACATAAAATCCCAAGTGCCTGGTGTGTCTCCAACTAAACATCTCAATAAGTTACCCAAACTTTTGTTCACAACTTTTGTTTGTCCATCAGTCTATGGATGAAATGTAGAACTAAATTTCAACTCAGTATCCAACTTCTTCCAAAGTGTTCTCCAAAAGTAGCTTACAAATTATTTACTGTCTCTATCAGAGATGATACTTCTTGGTAATCCATGCAATCTGACAATCTCCTTAAAGAAAAGATCTACTATATGAACTGCATCTGATGTTTTCTTACATGGTATGAAATGTGTCATTTTAGAAAATCTATCCACAACAAAAAATATGGAATCATTACCTCTTGTTGTCCTYGRAAGTCCAAGAACAAAATMYWTGYTGATATCACTCCAAGGTTTCTCARGAAYAKTAATAGGTGTATACAAACYAGTATTYTGACTCRCTCCTTTTGCAAYWTGACAGACTCCACAACTTTTCATGAATTTCTGAACATCCTTATATAATTGAGGCCAAAAATACCTCTCCTTTAGCAAACTCAATGTTTTATCAATGCCAAAGTGTCCAGCCAATCCACTACTATGTTTCTCTTTTATTAAATTGATTCTCATTGATCCTCTTGGTATGCACAATTGAATGCCTTTAAACAACATATCTTCCTGAATGAAATAGTCTTCATACTTACTTGATTGATTTCTATTAGGTGCTCTGCACACTCTCCACTGCTCTGAAAAATCAGGATCATCTTCATACAATTTCTTCATGTCATCAAAGCCAAGAACTTCAATCCTCATTTCAGTCAACAAAGATCTTCTTCTACTCAATGCATCAGCAACTCTATTAGAAACTCCACTCTTATGCTTAATCACAAATGTAAAACTCTATAAATATTCTACCCATTTCATATGTCTTTGATTCAACTTGTTTTGACTACCCAAATACTGTAAAGCTTTATGACCAGTATACAATACAAATTCATTTGGCATCAAGTAATGCCTCCACTTATTCATAGCTTGCACAATAGCATAGAACTCTTGATCATAGACAAAATCTTTCCTCTTTGCATCATTCAACTTTTCACTAAAGAAAGCAACAGGTTTACCTTCTTGAGTCAACACAGCTCCAATGGCACTTCCACTTGCATCACACTCAACTTGAAATATCTTATTGAAATCAGGTAAGGCTAGCACAGGTAATTCAACAACCTTTAACTTCAAAGCTTCAAAAATTTTATCAGCTCCATGTGTCCATTTGAATTCCCTTTTGTCTCCTCTCATTGTCTCAGTCATAGCATTGCAAATAGAACTGAAATTTCTGATAAACTTTCTGTAAAAACTTGCCAATCTATGAAATGATCTTACCTCCGTAACATTCTCAGGTGTAGGCCAACTCAATATAGCTTCAACCTTCTTTGGATCCATCTTTAAACCATCAGCTAAAATCACAAAACCCAAATATACAAGCTCTTATTTCATGAAGGAACACTTCTTAAGATTTATCAGCAACTTTTCCTCCTTCAATCTCTGCAACACTTGTTTTATGTGCATCAAATGTTCTTCTCTGGTTTTACTGAATATCAGAATATCATCTAGGTATACAATCACACATTTATTCAATAATTTCTTCAAAACTTCATTCATCAATCTCATAAATGTACTTGGTGCATTAGTTAAACCAAAAGGCATAACCAACCACTCATACAAACCTTCTTTTGTCTTGAAAGTTGTTTTCCATTCATCTCCTTCTCTGATTCTGATCTGATGATATCCACTCTTTAAATCAATTTTGGTGAAATACTTTGCTCCACTCAAACAATCCATTATCTCATCCATTCTTGGTATAGGAAACCTATACTTGACTGTGATTTTGTTTATTGCTCTGGAATCAGTGCACATTCTCCATTCTCCATTCTTTTTAGGTGCCAACACAACATGTACTGTACACAGACTCAAACTTTCTCTGATCAAGCCTTTGTTCAACAATTCATGAACCTGTCGATTGAGCTCTTGATTCTCAGTAGGTGTCAACCTATGTGGTGCTTTATTTGGTAAACTAGTTCCAGGAATCAGATCCATACGGTGACTGATATCTTTGATTGGTGGCAAACCATTAGGTACATTATCTGAAATGATTTCTTTGTATTCAGTCAGCAACTTCTCAACTTCTGCAGGTATGTCATCTTCTGTATTCTTACTTGGTTTGTTAGGAATCAAAGCATAACAAATATCATCTCTTTTCAGATCTTTAACAAACTGTCTACCTTCCATCATACAAACTTTCACAGATGTACATAACTCATCAGCAGATTCTTCAATCAAAGGTAACAAAATTTGCTTCTTACCATCCACCCAAATAGAATATCTATTCAACCTTCCATCATGTATATCATGTCTATCATATTTCCAAGGTCTACCCAACAAAATATGACAACAATCCATTGGCATAATATCACATAACACCTTATCATAGTACTTTCCAATTTTTCAGATTCACAAAACATTGTTCTCTTACCATTAATGTGTGCTCATCTTTGATCCATGAGATCTGATAGGGTTTTGGATGCTTCATCCTCTCCAATTATAATTTGGAGACCATATCTTCAGATGCCAAATTTTCTGAGCTTCCACTGTCAACAATGACTTTCCAAACTTTGTCTGCAACTCTACATCTAGTTTTGAACAAACTTTTCTTGATAGGATCTTGCTTATCTTTCTCACTCCATAGTATCCTTCTGATCATGAGATTATTTTTAGGTTCATTGGATGTCTCCTCTTGGATTAATGCATTTCTGCTACTGCTACTACCTTTCTTGCTTGCATGTGTACATTCAAAGGATTTGTGTCCTTCTTCTCCATAATTGTAGCAAGTTACTTGGAACCCTCTTCTGCTGTAACCACCTCTGGAGTAATTACCTCTTCCTCTGTATGAATTTCCACCTTTCCATTTAGTCTTTCCTTTGTCTTGATCAGTGTCTGTATTTGACTTGTCTGGTTCAGATCTACTATTTTCACCATGAGATCTGCCTCTTCCTCTAGGGAATCTACCACCTCTACCTCTTTGTCTTTGTTCATATCTTATGTTCAACTTTTCTTCAGCCTTTAGGGCAAATTGGTATGCCTCTTCAATACCTTCCATCTTGATCAAACTGATCTCATCTTGTATGGAACTTCTCAAGCCATTCAGATATGTTGCAACTCTTTCCACTTCATCTTCAACATGTCTAGATCTGATGTCCAATCTATAGAATTCTTCAGTATAGTCTTTGACTGACTTATCTTTCTGCCTCAAGCTTTGCATTCTCCAAACTAGGTTAATCTGATAATCACAAGGAAGAAATTTTCCTTTCAATTTGTTCACCATTTTATCCCATACCTTGATTTTGTCTTTGCCTTTCTTCTTTCTGTCCAACTGCAGATGTTCACACCATAAGGATGCATGACCTTTCAATTTTGTGCTTGCAATCTTGACCTTCTTGTCTTCTGCAACATTCCCATATTCAAAATATTTTTCCATTTTAGTGATCCAGTCAAACAGTTCATCATAATCTAGCTTTCCACCATACTCAGGAGGAACAAATTGAGGTGTGGATTTCAAACTTGTCAAGGCTCTCAGGAATCTTTCTTCTTCCTAGTCCATCACAGGTACAGGTGCAGCTTCACCTTGAACCTCTTCAAATTCATCATCACTAACATCTTCAAGATGTCTTCCTCTGCGCTGGGCTGTCTCAACAGCTTCCAATCTTGCAGCCATTTGTCTAAGCATATCATCCAGACCTTGATAAGCATTTCCTCTCCCACGAACCATCTTGAAACTCTCTGCAATTGTAGGTCAGATCGCAACCTGCTACCCTACAACAATATCTTTAGAGTTCACAAGAAGGAACCACAGATCTTCACTCGCTCTGATACCACCTAGTGCGGGGACGTGACGGACTGTAGGGCCTAGGGCACACCCATAGACCAACCTCCTTGGAGATACAATGCGAAATTACACAACAACATAGTGAGAGAAGAGAAATGCAGATATCTTTATCATTAATATCATCAAACTCAATACATGTCAGGCTGTAAGGCCTTCTTGGTTACGGCCATATACATCAGAATGTATTATAATTTGATCTTCCTACTACAAAGATCTCAGATCCTTAATATATTAACATTTTCCCTCTTGCTCTAAGACTTCCTACCAAATTAAGAACATACAACCAAATAAATACAAGAGTCCAACCGCTAAGTTGGTGCTCAATTACAAAGGAGAGACCCAGATTTAGGTCCACACGGATCCTAAGATAGATCCCAGATAAATCTAGCTATGAAAATTAAATGAAGAAGTCGGCCACCGCTCCAACTTCCAAAAGAGACCAACTTGGCACAGGCACGGCCGAGCAACAGAGCACTCGGCAATAGAAATCTGAGAAACAACAACACAGGATGTCAAGCAATAGCAACACAGGATGCCGAGCAATAGAAACCATGCCGAGCAACAGAACCATGCCGAGCAGCAGAAGCCATGCCGAGCAACTTCCAAACAACTGAAAAGTAAACAAACATATTTTTGGGTGTGCAGGATTGCCATTGACCCAAGATGCTCCTGCATCAACTTACTTTGTCTCTGTGCGGTGCACCAATCATTTTTGTGAAGAAGGATGGTAATTTGTGCTTGTGCATTGATTATAGGATGCTAAATATGATAACTATAAATAATTAGTACCCACTTCTAAGGATTGATGAGCTCTTTGATCACATTAAAGGAGTTACAATGTTCTCTAAGATGGACCGTAGATTCAACTATCACCAGTTGAGAATTAAGGAAGAGGACATTCCAAAGACAACATCTCGGACTCACTATGATTAGTATGAATTCACAATGGTTCCATTTACGTTAACTAATGCTCCCACAACATTGATGAATCTAATGAATATTATTTATAGAGATTTCTTACTTGACTTTGTGTTAATATTTATGGATGATATCTTGATTTACTCTAAATCAATTAAGGAGCATGATAGATGTTTGGCTAAAAAATCTTTGGTAAGCTATCCAAGTAGACAAGGTGCATTATTTAGGGCATATCATTTCAACCTAAGAATTTGCACTTGATCTACAGAAAATTAAGGTAAGTGTGGAGTTCCTTACACCACAAAATGTGACTTAAGTCTGAATTTTCATGGGACTTGCACAATACTAGAGGAGTTTGTGAATTAAAACATCGATCACTTCAATCCAAGAGAAAGATACAATTTTGAGTGGACGGAGAAACATGAGCAAGATTTCCAACTTTTGAAGGAGAAGCTCACTACAACTGCAATTTTGACTATGCCTGATCATAAAGGGAAATTCATGGTGGTAATCGATGCATTAGGAGAGGGTATAGGAGTAGTAATGCAGAATGTGTAACTAGTTTCATACGAGTCTAGGAAGTTGATGAAATATGAGATAAACTATGCACCACATGACCTAGAGTCAGCAACCATAGTTTATGCACTTCATATGTGGAGACATTACATTTTGGGTAAATATTTTCATTTGAAGACAAATCGATTAAAAATTAATTATATCTTTACTCAACCCAATCTCAACGCTCATCAAATTAAATGACTATAGTTTTTCAATGAATATGACCTTGGTGTCAAGTATATCAAAGGGAAGAAGAATAGAGTAATTGTTTCTCTTAGTAGGAGACATCTTGCAACCATGTTTACTATAAGGTCTAATTAGAGACAAGAAGTGGTTTAGAATCTACAAGGAGATGCATACTATTCTAGAGTGAAATGAACTATAGAGAAAAATCCCTCAGATCGCCAATTCAATGGCTATGTACTTGAATCAAATTTAATCTTGAGATTCCAAGGTAGAATGTATATTTTGTACTGAGGGGATTTGAGGAAGTTGACCATACATAAAATCCACAATATGTTGAATACATGGCACTCAAAATTAACCAAGATAATAACAAAATTGAGATGTTTGTATTTTTAGCCAAGAATCAAGAAGGATGTGATTGAATTTGCAGCTTGATGCTTGGAGTTTCAAGGATTCAAGGTGTAGCGTGTGCATTCGACAAGGATTGTGTACCCACATGACATGCCCGAGTATAATATAAAGTGATTAGTATGGAGTCCATTCAAGGATTCCCTATGTCAAGGAATAAATATGATGTCATCGTAGTTTTGGGTAAGTTGACCATGGTAGAAAACTTTATCCCAAAGAATCTTAAGGATGTATTCTTGATCTTAGCTAAGAAGTTTGGGCAAAATTTATTTCGTTTGCATGGAGTACCCAAGATGACCATTTTAAATTGTGATGCTCACATGAATTCTATGTTCTTAATAATATTGAATGTAGGTTTTGGAACAAAATTGAATTTCAATTTAACATATCAACCTCAGAAATATGGACAAACGCAAAGAGTGAGTCAAGTGGTTGGAGATCTCCTTTGGATGTATTATATGGATCATAAGTATAAGTGGGAAGAGTATCTTCCATTGGTATAGTTTGTGCATAATAATTCCTACTATGCATATTTGGGATGGAAAATTTTGAAGTTCTTTAAGGGAAAAGGTGTTGCATACCTATCATTTAGGATAAGGTGGAGGAGAATATTGTGATTGGTCCCGATATGCTTAGAGAGATGGATGATCAATTGGATTATATCAAGGAGAGATTGAAGGAAGCAACAGATAGATAGAAGAGCTATGCAAATAATAATGAGGCATTCAATCACTTTTCATTTGGGGACAAAGTTTTTTTGAGGGTTAAGAGTTCCATATTGTTCGGTAAATCATCCAAATTTTCTCACAGATTTGTGGTTTTGTTTAATGTGTTGGAAGTGATCAACCTAGTTGCTTAAAAAATTTCTCAACCACTTTCTCTCACATGTATCCATAATGTATTTCACGTGTATATTCTTTAGGTAGTATCCTCTTGATGCTACTCATATACTTGATGGCATACATTATAGGTTCAAGATCCAGGAGTGATGCTAGTTGAATCCATTTGAATCCTTGATAGGAGAAAATTTAAGTTTCATAATAGAGATATTATTTAGTATTAATTCAAATGGGACCATTACTTCATGAATAGTGTCACATGGGAGGATGTAGAGGATATAGACCGATTGTTATCTCATTAGGGTACTTAGTTTGATATTCCTTGTTTGCTTAGCTTGGGATAATTTGATTACATTGGTGTGCTACTTTCATTTCTATCATTATTTGTCTAATAATACATCAATATGATGTCTCTTCCTAATGAGGAATGATGTCACACCTTGTCTTTTACTTTCATTAATAAAATGGTTGATATTCTTTTGATTATTTGACTATGGATAAATTTGTCTTTAGATGCATGAAAAGTGAAATTGAAATGATGATGAAATGTGCTTCAACTATGGTTTTATGTACTAACCTATTGATGATATTTTGGTTGTAAATGAGTATAGGAACATGTTAAAGATGAGAACTTGGTCGGGGTAGAAGTTTCCTAGCTACCTGAAAATGATTGGCATGATGGAAATTCAATGCGCGCATACATGTGCACACACACACACACACACACAATTGCATACAATATGCATTTTGAATGATTTAGTATTGCATTTTACATTATTATGATGCATAGTTTAATTTAAATAATGTTTATGGATATGTGATTTGATTACCTTGTGATTGTTTTAAGTGACTCGATAGGAAAATAAAACTGTGTTCCTTATTTTACCTCATTACTCTCACGTGTTGTGTAATTATTTATTTCATAAAATAAAATGTATATTTTTTAAATAAAGTGTCTTATTTACAATATATATATATATATATATATATATATATATATATATATATATATATATATA
>MU228410.1:2282069-2350953 GCA_018584345.1 Thuja plicata | reverse complement strand
ATAGTCTCGATGTCATATAACTTTACAATCATCATGTCTGTTACCATATCAAATAAAAACAAAATATGATGTATTTGTCATTTGTGAAAGATTGAATATGATATTCCATATAAATTTAAAATATAATTTAATAATTAGTAAAAAGGAGATCAATATATATTTTTATGAGCATAAGCATGAAAAAATTGCAAGCAAGTGAGCTATCCTTTCCAAGTTGTATCTGCGAATATAGAAGCACATGTATGATCAGAAGCGCAATTAAAAAAAAATACAAAAAAAAGAATGGACAAAATAAATCGCAATATAAATTAAACATTAATAAATAATAATAAAAAATTATAAAGTCTTTGTCGAATTCCAATTCCAATTCGAAATGTAGAACCACACATAGAACATGGAGTGTTTAATTCCAATTCCAATTCAAAATTGTTGAACCAAACGCGGAAGTTGGAATTTGTCAGTTCCAATTCCAATTTCAAAATTGGCAACCAAATGCAAAAGATGGATTGACTAATCCATCTTTCAGATCAACCAAACGGTCCAAATTATAACCCGAAGATGCAAAACCAGAATTTCAAAACCCGATTTCGTGATAATCAGGTTTTGAGTCAAATTCCAATTCCACGAAACAAACGGGGCCTTGACTAAGAAATTAATCCATGTTATGATTAGAATAAGTTAAAATTTGAATTGAGAGAAAAATAAAATTTTAGGCCCCGTTTGTTTTATGGAATTGGGAGTGATACTTCCCGGTTTTGGGAGTGACACTTCTCGTTTTTGCAAATCCGCTGTTTGTTTCTCTAAATTGCAATTCTGGATTTGTCAAGTAAAACCAGGTTTAGACACCAAAATGAGTGGCATCATCTTCCTACTAATAGATGGAATTAGAAATCATATCCTGGTTTTGATATAATAAGGTTTTGAGTCAAATTCCAATTCCCCAAGATGCAAAACCGGGATTTCAAAACCTGATTTTGTGATAATAAGGTTTTAAGGCAAATTAAAACCCGAATACTACACTTTAGGTCGTTGCCAAACAATTATATGCAATTTTCTCCATTACAATTCCGTGTAAGTGGCCCCCTACCATATAAGGCGGGGTAAAAATGGACGAAGTCAGATGGGTTTGAATTTAAACTTCCCTGCCTGACTTTCATTTCTTTTCGTGCATAACCTGCAATTCAGTCGAAGAAAAATGGGCGTGCAACTGCCGGGAAAATGCCCGTTTTCAGTGGATACATGGACGCCGATTTCAGCAAGGAAGAAATGTCATTTTCTGACACACGCTCACAAAGATCACACTGCAGGAATTGTGTCCCACGCATCATATCCCATCTACTGCACCTCCATTACCAAACAAATCACTCTCCTTCGCTATCCCACGGTGTGTATGCATTCGCTATTGGTTTCAGCTGCCTTGTATCATTATTTTGGGTTTTATTTTTTGCCCTGATATGATTTTGCTGCGTTTGTAGTTGGATGAGAGCCTGTTTGTGGAGTTGGAAGTCGAAGAACCCGTGCTAATTAACGATGATGAACAACCTTTCACCGTCACTGCATTTGATGCAAATCATTGTCCAGGTATGCAGTCAATTGTGTGCTTTTATGCATGTTTCATCTGTTATCATATTCAATTTACCTTTGCGACTTCAGATTCAGGGCATGCAAGACCTGATTTTCAACCCCGAAAGGAAAACCTTGAGCTAAATGCTAATTGCACATGAAGATTGTTCCCTGTTGCTTTGGTAGTAAGCTTGATCCCGAGCTTTGGGTTGAGTGCCAGCTATGTTTATGGCTTTCTATGGCAGTTGCTTTGGATCAAGATGGGACATTTTTTATGAGCTGCTTTTTGCCAATTGGATAGTTCTTTATTTAAAGCCTATAAATAAGTGCAGCCAATTAGTAGATTTTAGCGGCGGTGTATGTTTAGAGTTTATTTTTGGCATGTAGCCTTTGGTTCTGAGGTTTTCTCGCTTTTGATTTGATGGGGTGCATACCTACTGGTTTCTTGTTTTATTGTCCTTCTATTTTGTACTCTAAAGGTTCATCACTAATAAACACATTGCTCATAGAAGCGTTTTCAACAAAGTTTTGAAGGAAAAAACGTCTTTTGTATTTGCCTACACTGTACACAGAGTTATAAGATAATAGATTCATAAAGCATGTATTAGCTGTAAATTATATGTTCGTACTCAAGGTTCACCTATAATACATGTATTTCTTTTTTAAAAACTTTGAAAAAGATTCTCTACCATTAAATATTTGTAAGATAGACGCGTTCCTTTAAATTCCCTAGTTATGCAACAGTTTTAAAATTATGTATGTAATTCATTTTGGAAATGCACTTGGTTTTTGTCCTTATCATTGCTTAACAGGATTGGATGTACAAGTTCTGATTAACTGTTTTTTTTTAAATATAACTTTTAAAGTTAATATACAAACAAGGCCTAAAGAGACACAACAGAATCATATTCCTAGATTAACTATGCCACTGTATGTTCACACTTACAATAGAAGTGACCTTTCTTTTCACTCCATCATAACTCTCTCAAGCTGATATATTGGAATACTCCTCAATAGATGGCAATGGCATGGATGCATTACTAGTTTTTGTCTCTCTCTCTCTCTCTCTCCCTCTCTGCATCCAACTTTGCTATTTCAACCTGCTGTTGCAATGATATATCCCTACATTCTCAAATTCCATGTCCACTTTCACGTAACAAATGATGTCCAACCTTTCTATAGCTCTCATGAAAATCTGTTTTGCAAATATTGCACAAACCAGTGCTTGCTGCCCTTGCATTTTTCTTATTATTGTTCAAAATGGTGGAAAATTGCAGCAAGGGCCTTTTGGAGTTGAAAAGTTTTTTTTTAAAAATTTGTCAAAGAGGGTGAACATATGAAATTGTTTGTTTGTGTTGTAGAAGCAATAGTGTTCGGATTTTCAGAAGAATGGAAACCTCCAATCCTTAAACTTCCCTTGGGTTTACTTCTTCACTAGTATCCATTTCATTGTTATCGCTACTCTTCATTTTTATTCTCAAAGATGAAAGATCAAAGAAATTTTTACTGTCATGGGTTGCTAGTGTTGTAGAATTGTGGTCTGTGAGAGCAAATTGAAAAAGACATGTACGAACTCCCTGCTTTTATGTAAAATAAAAAAATAATACTGATTGCAGCAGTGTAGAGCCTACCTTAATGGTCGGAAATGCAAATAGCAGATTGGCATCCCTTCCTTTCTTTTTTAAAAGCGTATGTAATTGCTGCTGCTGAAATTTGAAATGAAAGCATGAATGTCTTATATTTCATGTGGTTGAGAATGGGAGCGAAAACCTCACAGGCAGCAGTAAAAAACTGAAAAGAATACATATGGTTTTCTATAACATTTTGCTTTTAGGCACTTTAGGGTTGGGTATGGGGCATTTGAGAGCTTTTTTTCCTGTATTGAAGTTTTTTTTAAACATGCAAATATATGATTTTTTATTGGGATGCCTAGACATTATCAAGACTGTTGAGGCATGTCTTAGATGTCCATAGGATCGTGGGACGTCTTAGATGTCGCTAACCATCCGTGGGATGTCTAGTGCGTTCTATCATATCACAAGTTTTTATTCTTATTTTGAGCTGCTTTGGAGATTTTGGGAAAAATTGGGGATGGCCAGGGTACATCACTTGCCCTCCCACCATCCTGAAAATGTGATGGCGAATGGGGATGATAAATGCCCTTGTGGAATGCAGGCATCCACAAGTTTGGGGATACACCTAGGTGAACTAGGATGAATCTGTGGCTAACAAGTGAAAGGAAAACATTTTTTTGTTTAAAATGAAAAAAGCAAAAAAAATTATGAGCCCTAATCTATAACCTAAACTAGCCTTAAAAGTTAAACATAAAATTTTCCTATAAGTCACTAACAACATGACACACTTAATTGCTATACCCAGCTGTACCCAAGTCAAACTATGGCCATAACTGACTATTCTGAACTCACGTAAAAATATGGCAAGCCTCCAAACTCAAATCTGAATAGGCAACTTAGACTTTGTGTGAAAGTGGCATATCATAATTCAGTATAAGTGGTTCTAGTTAATGGCTTACACATTGAAATTCATGTGGTAGTGATAAGTAAATTACTAAACTCTAGAACATGCAAATGAGACGATGTTAAGCAAAAAAATCTGAGTTTGCGTGATTAGTAATAAGTATGTGTATTTTTCAGGTGCCATAATGCTTTATTTTGAAGGCCAATTTGGTAATGTCCTTCATACTGGAGATTGCAGGCTAAGTTCTGATTGTTTGTCAAAACTTCCCCGCATGTTGACTTTGAAGAACAGCAAGGTACCCAGCGGTTGTTTGGATTGTATATATTTGGACTGCACCTTTGGAAAGGAATCATTTAAGATGCCAAGCAAGTACTGTGCAGTGAATCAGGTGAGAAATCAAATTCATTCTCTGTGTACATCTTTGTTGTTGTTCATATTCATAAGTATTGAGGACTGGAAATAAGTTAATACCATACCTTATGCATGGTTATGGTTTTTATGTTTTATGCCAAAAGACACTTATATTTTCTAGGCAGAGTAGTCTTTTTTAAGCACAGTGAACATCTAGGCTTATGTGACTGAGGTAATATATTACAGGATTGTATGGAGATCTCTAGTTATCTTTCAAATGTGCAGGAAAGACAACAAAAGCAAAACTGAGACAATCAAGTTAGTCACTCTAGGTGACCTACCTCTATCTTGGGATGGACTGGCCACAAAGCTATCAACATACACTTCAGAAAAAGGGAAAAAAACTGCCAGTTGTGGCAGGCATGATTATATCAGCTGAATTCATCTTGAAAATGAGCTGATACCGAGTCATCATCATGTCTTATAAAATCTTGAAATAGCTGCATGAGAAATAAAATCAAACTAAGATTATCCTGTGGCAGGTTCACCACCACTACCTATCATCTCCACACGAGCTATCAGAACTACCAGTGGAGGTCCTAGGACTGGTCACAGGACTGCCCTAGCTGTGAGGAACAGATCAACAACACTTATATGACCAACTCCATTTAGTAATGTTTTTTAGTAAGCTTGTTAAGGAGTATTAGAGGATTTTCTCGTAGGTACTTATTGAAGTTAAACACCGTCTTGTTCATAAGAGCCATATCCCATGATATCAGTGTTGCAGTGAAATAGCTGAGGCATTGATTAGGCAACTCCCTCCTTTGTGTGACCAATCCCTGTCACCCTTTCCTCAAACTTAATTCATCTTGTCTTGGGATTTGTTGCTTTTCTCAAGGAATTGGACATGCTTCTCTGGATAGCAGACTAATTCCTAGATATCCTTCAGGTCCCCCTGCACTTCTTCATGGCTTTACTGGGCTCTGCCAGGGTACCATCATTGGAAAATTAGGCATTTTTATCCTCATCACTTCTCAATATCACTAGTAACCAAAGCTATGGATGTTTGGGGGACTTTTAGAGCATTACCCACTGCAGAGCCCAAGAACTTTGTTGCAGGGCTCTAGTCCAGAATGGCACAGGATAAAGAGATTTAACTATGCACTCTCAAAATGTCAACCAGTTCACCAATTTCTATATTGTTTCATACAGATTTGGCAACCCTATTTCTCCTGGAGATAGCCTCTGCCCTGCTTCTGTGTGGTGCACTGTACTAGCCACCATACACATCACCCAAAAGGCAGCACACACATTTCCTTTTAAATTATGGTTTGATCCATAAATCCTGTGCCTGCATCCTTACTTTCACTAGATAATATTTATTATGTGTGCACCTTATCAGTGATGTTTGGGAGTAACCCTCATGGAACACATGGTGTTGTGGCACACCATTTATCTTGCAAAATTAATGACTACTGCACATTCAGAATACCATCATTAGTGTGTGGTTAGGATCTTCCAATATTATCTATTACATAAGCTCGCAATCAATGGTCATGAGTAGATTGCAAAATTGGCTTCTTGTTGATGCATTCATACAATGTTCTGCTAAAGTCATCCTGAAGGATAGGGACCTGCCAACAGGTGGTACTGTAATAACCACAATAGAATCTCACCCAAATTTTATTTTCACTAAGAACATTTAATCAAACAGTTGACATATATCTCATCATAGGCTTATCAGTTCCAAACTAAACTCCATATTGTTTTGCTTTTTTTTATATATTTTCAATCTGAATGTAGAGATTACTATTGCAGAAACTTGCGTAGTTTGAACAGAGTTAAGTATCTAGCTGAAATAACAATTTCTTTTGAATTTATTACAGAGAATTCCTTTCAGAATAAACTTGAAAAGAATACAAATACATGACTCTGACCTGTCTTTGAATACTCCACTCTGTATGTGAAAACATCTTTAGAACTGAGAACTGTTAAAAGAATCAACTCAGCAATAGCCTTGAACCAATACAGTCAGCTGCGTACAAACCGCATAGTTCCTGTGACTTTTTCCAGATTCCAATCTTGAATGCTGAATCTTCTTAAATGCCAGAAAGAGACGACCCACAACCTCTGTTGCTGAGCATAGAAGTCACACTCAATGACCCGATATCTAGTGGAAACTGGCTGCAAAGGAAATGTATATTTCCACGGACAAATACATTCCTCCCAACTTCATGCCTCGTAGCGTTCGGCAAAATTAATTAATTGAGAGTCCCATCCATATGAAATATTTATTCAATAACAAAAGCTTTATAAACTGAACTTAGATAATGTGTCCGTTATTCTAACACAAATATATAATTGGGATCCACATGAAAGGATTAAAGCTCACACCTGAATTATTTTGGAAGTGCATTCAATTCAACAAGAGCCAATAACTTACGAAACAAGAACGGCAGTGATACTTTGATAAGAGATTCAAACAATAACAATTATATAATTCCACCCTGATAAGCTCATACAATTACTAGAATGCTCATTGCCCATTACCAGCATACACTCAGAAGTATATTATGATATGCAAAACGCCACAGCAACCTTGATATTCGAAATATATTAACTCGTCCCTTTGTCTTCAATATTAAACACTAGCGCTTGCACCAAAAAGAAGGTGCAATGGTTTAGCCTATAGTAACATATACAAACATTTTATATCAAACATTTAAAACTGTCAGTTGAGTAAGAAACAGGTCGAATGCCAAGTGCAGATTGTTCAAATTCCCTACCTTCGATGCCCTGAAGGACCTTCTTACCCTTCTTGCCACATCCTTCACAGTGGATATGAAAACCCAACATACAATTTGCAGACAAAAATTTAAAGATTTGGAAGAAGAAAATGGCTTTTTGTTCCACTGTAACGAGATGCAGCATTTTATCTGTTACAAAACAGGGCTGTGGTGTAGTGGTTGGGCATATATTAGCCTGCTTCTGATTGACAATTTTATTCTGCAAAAGATTTTATTAACTACTAGGACTAAACAATTTCTAACTATTCCTAAATTGATTTAATTCGAAAGATGCTCTTCTCTAGCTTATATTGTAAGGCATCTAGAGACACAATGAATTGGAGCTTGAGCGAATTCAAATGTAACTGTTCAAAATAAATGAATAACTATAGCAATAACAGTAGGGAGGGATTTTGTCAGATATTGTCCAATCTGCCGTAGTAGGCATCGGCTAAAAATTGTGGAACCACAGCAAGGCCGGTGAACTGTTTACCAATAATTGCACATCATGCCAGAGAGTTTTGTATCCTAAATGCAGTTTTCAAACACAAACTTAGAAAACATTGCTACCGAGTTCATTTCGACTGGGATCTAAAGTTTAAACAGCATAGTTAGTAAAAGTCTTGACAGCTATCAATTTTGCATAAAGTATAAAAATTGAGAAATGAATTTTCTACCTTCTTAGCTCCCTACCTGTCACTACATGTTGAATCTGACACACATCTTCTGTGAGGTCTAATATACAGTTACATCTTTCAACTTCCACTGGCTAGATTCTGTAAATGTCATCCTATAGAAGATTTATGTACAAATCTATGTTTAGATCTAGCTACCGAACAGGGATTGCTCTAGAGAAGAAGATACAACCACTTCATTAGTTGGTTGCACCTGCTTTTGCTGGGTTGCCTAGAACATTAGAAGATAATAGGTATGGAACAAGTTCTACTCTAATCAGAACAAATGGTGACAATTTCTAATGTAAATATCAACTAACAGAAGACTTTAAATGAAATAGAAGTTGCCAGAACGCCGAATATCTGCAGTTGGATGTTATCATGCTACAGAACAACACAAAACACCAATCATCAAACAGGGGACTGAACATGGAGGATTGTGAAATTATAAGATTGACTAACCTTTGTGTGAGCAGCCAGAAGATGACGGTTTTGTTTTCCTAGAGTTTGACATATTTCCTCTCTGGCTTTTACCACAAAAAATGAAACATACATTTAAAAAGAGCAATTTTGATATCTTCTAAGATTAAAGAAAATAAACTGCGTTGAAATTGCTTGTTAATATTCATGTAGGAAACGCAACAACTAATAGAAGAAAGGCTATAGTGTTTTTTGTCACAGTTAACCACAATTACATCTTAATTATAATATTAGAAAGGAAATGAGCAGCACATAGATCCATTATAATTTTCAATAGAATCTCAATCTTTAGCTGTTTGGATGCTTCACTTTTATTATTTGTAACCACTCAGAAAAAGCTCATTTGATGTGTGAAGGTTAGCCTGAGAGGGTGCAATCTTAGAAACTAACTTCTTCTTCAAAATAGAGGGCTTACACGTCCTATTAAAGCCTCTAAATCATTCATTGACTTTTTCTGTACTTAATGCTCGTCCTGCCTGATACTCCCAACAGATTTCTAAGCATCTCTTTTATGTGTATTTATAAGGAGATTCATTACAAGTCTTCCTGTTATAAATACCCATAAGCAGGATTTTTTTTCATAAGTATCAGTGATCTGCAATTGTCATGCCAATTCTATGTAAGTGAATTTAGAGTATAATTTTTTTCTGTTGTTCCTCTCACACTGAAAGTTCTTTATCTGACTATGAGATTTGGTTCTCACAATGGGCTTAGGAACTTGTTTGGAAAATAGCCATTTCCACGGCATTTCTGGGACGGAGATAGCAGGAAATGCTGGGATTTGTTTTATGGATAGAATGATAGGGGACCTTTTTGGGGGGGACCCCAGGGGACAGCAGCTTAAACTGTTGAGGAAAAAATATACAGAGATTTGATTGAAGATTTAATTTGCTGTTTTATACCAGATTTACATTAGACTTATGATCACCACAAATCTGAACCATAAATGTGAATCGGCAATAAAAAAGATAGAAACAATCATATATAGTGTTCAGATAACACCAAACTCACCCTGGAAAAATGATTTCAGGAAAAAATCCAGTATCAAATTAGTATCAACCTGTCATGTCTCTCTGTGAAAGCCCTAATAATAATATCTCCTTTTAGAAATTCTGAAATAGTGTTTAATAATGAAAAATAATAAAATTTAAATAAATAAAAGAAATGTAAATTTAAAAATTGTAGTCAATTCTTAATATTGATAATATAATATTATAATGATCAATAATAATATCAATTCTTTATATTAAAATTAATTCTTAATATTATAAGGCAGCAAGGAAAGAAACGATCATATTAACTATGGTTGAAGTCAAATTAATATTTAAACAATCCTAAATTAATCACCAAAAACAGCGATCAGCATACAGGTACGTTTTAAGGAAAGTGTGATTATCTTAGAAAGACCGTTGGTTTATGTTTGCAGTGGTTTATATTAATTTCTAGAACCCTGAGGTTGTATGGTCATTGGTGTCTATAACCATACAACCAGCATCCGTTATTAGAAGATGATGTAAGGAGAAGTCCTAGTATATCAGCAACAATGATAAATAGAAATTGAGCTTCTAAACAGGTGATTAATATTACAAGCTGATACATCGATAGATGGCAGAGATAAGACAATAGGTCTTTGCCAATGGTAACCATGAAATTGAGCACATGGTAGCTACTCCCTCAACCATGAACATAATAAGCATCAGGAGTTATAATGTTCAAAGAACATTCTCTGTGCCATGATATTACTAAGGAATAGAACAACAATTATAGAGAATCAGATATTTCATTGATTAATACTTACTGTATTTCAGATTGAAAGTCAATCAAGTATAACGTCAAGGAGAGAAAAAACTCCAAATCACTGGCAATAAAGTTGTCAAATAACCTCTAATCACTGATTAGTAAGAATATAAGGTGCGTTACTAGTTGGCGACTTATGTAAACAGTCATTAGTAAAAGAGATACGATTTATAAGGTGGCAATCTCTACAAAGTGAAGAACACGATTTAGTGAAGAGGTGCCATTAATTATGAAGAGTGGTGATTACGGAAGGACACATCCTTGGCATCCTTCCAAACTCAAACTATAAGAAGGTGGAGGAGATAGAATAGAGAATGAATATGGAAGAAGAGATGATATAAATGGAATTGAAGGTTATGGAGTATTGTAATTGGAAATCATGAAAGGAAATGACTCCTTTACACTGCTTTGTGTAACAGCAAATAAGGTTGCAACGTATCTGAATTAGATACTGATTTATGGAATATTATGTATATATGCTATTAAGAATAAAGGGCCATCATATGATCATATAAATATATAAAGTAATATAAATATAATAAATATATATATGTAATAATAATAATCAGACATATATATATATGTATGTATGTATATACGCTATTAAGAATAAAGGGCCATCATATGGTCGTATAAATATATAAAGTAATATAAATATAATAAATATATATGTAATAATAATCAGACATATATATATATATATATCTGTGTGTGTGTGTGTGTGTGTGTGTGTGTGTGTGTATATTCTATAAGGGATAAAGAACCTTATATAGTCTATTATATATATGTTATATATTAAAACTTAATAAGGATGAAATCAGAAACATTTATATATAATGTATATAACTATCTTTGAAAGATCTAATATCTACATTTGTAATATATATACTCATTAGTATTAATGGAGTCGTAGTCATATATGTCCATGTTCAGATTCATTACTATTTAGTACCTGAAGTGGAAGGGATTGAAGTGTTTCCAAGGAGAGGCCTGTCTAAATCCAGCCAATAGGTTGATTCCAAAGATAGGGTAGGGATCAGTGTCCCTTTAAAACATTGAGGGCATAGTCCCAAGACAGGACAAGGCCTTGGATCTGTAAACTTTGAGGGGACCTATTGTGATTGGTATCTAAGCAACTTGGTTACGTCCTAATCTTCTTCTTCTCGGACTGAAATGGTAATAAGGGTAATATGGACATTAAGGATCATAAATAGTAAGATTGCTTAATATGTTTGGTGAATGTATAACTTTCTTTACTTTGGATTATGGAATAGCGTAGTTTAAATCAATATGTCTTGATCAATTCAGTTCAAGCCTTAAGTATATTAAATATTGGTTAATGCTAGACCAATTCTAGCAAGGGACATTACACCACCATAATACTCTCAGTAAAATGGGATTAATGTACAGTGAACAAGTTGATTTTAGTGTCCCCAATGCTCCAATTTGAACAATTGGCAATGATCTATGTTGGGTGCTTGTTTTGATGCACGTGTGCTCCAATATGGAGATTGTGGCCTCAGTCGCCCTACCTGGCAAAGTCCTTTTATAGTTTAGTGGTGGAAGTGGCCTGAAAGAGGTTTTCAATGAAAATCAGCGTCCAGATGTAGAGTTGATTATATTTGAAGAAGTGCGATCTGTGCTCCACATTCAAGAAAGGTACATTCTCAGCGAATACAGTGATTGCTGGATTTGTATGCAGATTTACAAAGCACAAAAGAGAGCACCTGAACTGTTTGACAAAATGCCTCATGGAAATGTGGCTATAGGAGGCGTGATTTCACAAAATGCACAAAATTAATGTGTTCACAAGGCTGTTGAAACTTTCAAGCAAATATAATTGACAGGATCAATTTAATTAATTATGTTCACTTCTTTGCTAAGAATAAGAGAGATTAAAACAGAGGTACCCAACCATTGCGAACTCTTCTGCACACTGCAAGCCTGTCCAAACTCGAAATTCTCAGCAGCCTCTTGTTTGCATCCTGGAAGGACCAGTGGAAGCCCACAATATCACAGACATGATATATTTGAAACCAATTTCACATTTAAGAGCACAAAACTGCAGACATAGACATGGATGTAAGGAACAGTGAAAAGATGGGGCAGGAGAAAAAAACCATGTTAAAAACCAAACAGCACTAAAGCATTACGGGGCCATTAGGGTTTCAGCCACACCTGATTGAGGATTTCCAAACCAGGCGTAGAACCTTCTGAAACGGAAGTGATTCTGTGACTTGAGGATGATGCTTAGCATTTATATAGTTGACTGTGGCGGTGAATTCGCAAGCACCCTCGAGCCCTTTACTCCAATGAACACTCTAATGGCGGTAATTTTTGGAGGGGTAAATGGTTATCTCTTATCCCCGACCTTTGCAAGCTGTCATGGCGACATCGCTTGCCATTCTGTCCCGCCACTCCTGTGTCATCCATGGCACTCTGCAACAGTTGGGTTCTTCCTGAACGTGACACCTATGTCCCCACCATATGCCTGACTTGGTCAGCCTCTCACCGACATTGGCGGTGCGAAGCCAAGCAACTGGGTAAGAATACCGGCAAAAGCCAAGCAGCTGGCTAAGAATTTCGGCAACCACTCGGCAGTCGCGTGAGACACTTCCGGCGGGCAGTGCCTGCATTGTTAAAGCCTATCGGCTAATTATTAAAGCTCATACATAAGCCCGATAAACATCAAACAAGTTGTATTGGAACAATATGGAATCATTCCCAAATATTTCCGCCAACTTAAGAGTCCCCAAAATAATTAAAATCACACCTTATAAACTGAGGAAAATATTATTTTATTTGCTCAGAACTTTTTCATATTTTCCCAGCAAGAATAATTATGTTGAATATTACCTGGAAATGAATCTTTATCTGAGAGGTGATTAAACATTTCTTTCATTCTTCTGTCCTATAAATCTTCAAACCGTAAACTTCAAAATAAATCCAACTGAAGATTCTGAATAAATCTTCCAAGTTCCGTCTAGGGCAGATTTCTCACTGCTGAAAATGGGCTTCTCAGGTTACCATCCCGAGGCACATTTGAGAAAACTTTTCAAATCAGTGAAGTAATTATCAAATCCTGAAACATGTCTTTCATTTCTTTTGAGAACTCTTTATTAATAAATGCTTTTAGTTACATTGCCATACCACCATTATTAATTATTTATTTAATTAGATTTCTAGAGTCGATTAAATAATTATTTAATATTAATCATTTATTTGATAAAAATATTAAATATAATTTTTTTTGACTTTAGAAAATAATTTATCTTTCAAACCTTCTCAACTGGGGACATTACAGGTGCAAAGCGCAAACTCACCTTGTGACTAAAAATAGTTTTTGGATGCAGAAGATTTGGAGATTGCTTTGGCACTCAATGAAGATCTTTCAATTCTCTTATAGGCTTCTAAGATTCATAGTGGGTTCCACTTGACATGTAAAGACTTTCTGCCAAACCCTGCCCACACTACTCTTCCTAAGGGTTTAAGAGATATGTGGATAAGGGGGAGAGTGGGGCATTGCCACTTGGAAAATCCTTGCACTTTCTCTTGGGACACATGGCAAAACCTTGTGCACTCAACTAGATAAACCAATCTATTGAGGACATTTTTGACTAACTTAAAGTTCACAAGCTTGATGATGATTTAACTAAATTGAAGTCCAATATTGGACCTTCTTTTAAAATAGGAGTTATTGGATGCCAAAGGGGATGAAGGCAGTTAAATATTATTTTGGATCTGACATTGCTTTGCAATTTGGCTCCCTTGCTCTTTGATGTTCAGTAGTAAGGATATGCAAACTCAAAACTTTTCGGGGTGTGATGGTGCAAATACACAACACACATCCTCATTGTGCACTATGGCAAAACATTTGGAATAATTGTATGCAAAATTCTTCTGGCTAAAAATTGCTATTTGGAATAATATTGCACAATACCACTATTTCAATCAACCATGTCTTGATGCCCAAGAAAGTCATCTTGTAGCTTCTATCAAAAGGAGACCATCAACCTACAGAATTTCGCACACCACAGTACACAGCATGTCAATTGAAAAACATAACTCAAGCTTGTGCACAACTGGGAAACATCACGTGCAACAAGCTAAAGGCTTTTAAGGATCCTTGAACACTTTTGTGCTAATGCACAATGTCGCCAACAACTAACTTGTTGTGCCAAATGGAAGATAAGGATTTTTCTTGTGCCTCAAGGCTAGGTTACTTATACTACGATCTTGTGCCAAGCAATGGAGAATTAGACTTGTTTCCAAAACGATATAAAAAGGACTCTATCCCTTGTGCGACTTGCCACACCTTCTAGAGTCGTAAACTTATAAACTAAGCAATTGTAGCGTCAATCTGAACATAAAAACAGATAATATAAACCTTATAATCTCTTTAATCTCATCATGCATACATATAATTACCGATTTCACTGCCTAAGCGTTAGGGCTCTTGCGCATAAGATTAGAATCACAAGCAGACAGTAAAAGATAAGCCATATCAACATCAGGATCAAACAGAGTTCTCATTTCATTAATTGAACCTTCATTTCATCCTCTCAGGTAAGTCCTCTTAAATGACACATGTTGTCTTAATGCTTAGGCATACACCCTCTAAGACAAATTCTAGACATACATTCCATTTTGCGTTCATTAAACTATTTACATCTACTTCACTAACAGCTGAATGACATATCCATAAATTGATAACATTATTCAGATTTGTCACACCCTTGTTATTTGTCAAGGAAAACAGTTTTCTAGCTGAATAAGGGCACAATTACAACCGACTTGGCTGTATGAGGGGAGAGTTACAAGTACAATTTACTTAGCTGTGTGAGGGCAGAAATTATGGGCGATATGATCAGATTATGAGCAAAAACACTATATGTACAAGGTAAAATTACTGTTATTTCATATTCATTTGCCTTTATGGAAGCAAACAGAAAAATAAAAATATTTTCAGCAAGTAATAGCAAAAATAAGGCATTTGTTTCAGTCTTCTGAATGGGTAAAGAGGCATCTTCAGTGATGAGAGCAGCATACAAGAGTAACAGCAGTCTTCCAATGAGCTTAATTGAAAAAGGGGAGAAAGGTCACAACACTAATCCAAGCATGCAGAAGCAAAGGGATCTCAAACTTGCATGTAACACCCATTCAGTCACACATTTCAGGCTCCAGATAGCAAACATTTACTCAGCTCAAGCTGTATGACTAGGAATTTAAAGAGGGAAAAGGCACCTTAGTTGCTCGTAATACAATTCAAAGCTTAGGGAGGTGAATGAAAATGACACAATTGAAGCTTCAAAGGCCCACATTATCTTTAAACTGTGTATCAAACATTTATTAGAATATTGTTATGTTTCTTTAATGGTCTTCTTAGTTAGTATTTAGTTTTTAGATAACATAGAAACTTTCCTGTTAGCCTTTTAGAAAGTTTCTATTTCATTCTTAGTTATTCTCTATATAAGGAGACTACGTCTCCATTTGTAATTACTCATCTATGAATAATGAAATATTGTAACATGGTATTAGAGTGGGTCAATGGGCTTCTTTAAGATTGCATGTGCTTGCATGTGCATTTTGTGAGTTGCATGTTGCTTGCATGTGGTGTTTTTACCACGTGAAGTCTGGTGTTCTGCGTCGTGAAGGTTTTTGAGGGGTTTTATAAATTTTTTCCCCTTAAAAAATGATTGGTGGGTTTATAATTTTGTCCCGAAATTTTTTTTTGGTGAGTTTTCAATATTTTTTCCCATAAAAAATTCAGGAAGGGTTTTCATAATTTTTTCCTATAAAAAATTCTGGCAGGATTTTATAATTTTTTGTCCTTACAAAATTATGTTTGGTTTTTCGATTTTATCCTCAAAAATCGTTTCTGGGTTTTGTTATTCACAAAGTTGTGTGACTTTGTGGGTTTAAATCGGAAAAAAATGATGATTTGTAATCTTGGTTTTGGCAAACATTTCTTAAAAAATCGTGGCTTTTTGCAATCTGTTTTGGGGCGTCATGCTCATCTACAAAAGTTTGGAGGGTTTGCCGATTTTTCATCAAAATTGTGGCAACTGTTCTTCGTGTGTCTCTGGCTACAAGGAGGGACAACACTATTATCTAACATTAGGTTGGACGTTTTGTGATGATTTTTGGTTTGAAGTTTTGCAGATTTTGGGAGGGTTAGTGGCAAACTCATCTCAGTGGCAGAGTCAATGGCAGTCTCTTTTCTCTTGTTGCAGCGCATTTTGAAGAAGAGGGCAGCCTTCTCTATTTTTTCCGGAAGAATTTTGGCTACTCTTGGTCATTAACATTTTGCAGATCCAAAGAGGGTCTCAACAACAACAAAATGTTTGAAGACTTTATGACTACAAGACATGTACAATCTTCTGCAAGGTAGTTAGACAATGACCATTAAGGGAGGGTATTAGAATATTGTAATGTTTCTTTAATGGTCATCTTAGTACTTAGTTTTTAGATAACATAGAAACTTTCCTTTTAGCCTTTTAGAAAGTTTCTATTTCGTTCTCAGTTATTCTCTATATAAGGAGACTACGTCTCCATTTGTAATTACTCGTTTATGAATAATGAAATATTGTAACAATATTGTGGTAGTCAATAGACATTCAATTTGGACAATGAACATGTTTAATGCCATCATAAATCTTTGAATAGTTCCCTTGAAGAGTTTGATGTCAACATCGAGGCCCAAATTGTATGACCAAGCATTTGAAGGTTGGGAAAATCCCATGTTTTGTGCAATTGGCATGTGGAAGGTGGGTTCAAGCATAGAAATCGCACACATTATAAATGTAAGACTGCAAAAAACCCTAAAATGTGCAAGAAAATGAATTTTAAGCGTCAATACCCTATAATTATTCCTTGCTATAAGTGATTTGTAGAGTACCGTACACAGCTAATAATGAAGCCAGATGCTTCAACATTATTAACTCTATTGAAAATTATAAATTATAATTTCTCTAAATTCTACTTTTTGAAACATGTTTGTTCTTTAACTTTTTTTATTATTACGATTTTTTTATAAATATTCAAATGTTGAAATTATACAGCAATAATTTTTTTATGGGAATTTTCTTTTTGTTGCTATTGAGTTTGCACTATGATAATATACTTATTCGGGCATCTTGTTCTTTAATTTAATGCCTTCCGCATATGTTCTGTCTTATATTTGTTTAAGGCTTCCGTTTTGTTGGCTATTGTCTTCACCTTGGTTTACTTAACAAAAATCTGATTGGAAGGTGTTCAAGTGAGTAACAATGAGAAGCTTTATAAACCCTAAGCCCTCCCTTTTCTTTATCTGAGATTTGCTTCCTTCCAGTTTGTTTGATCACAAAGTGCTCCTATAATCACAGTCTTAAGGATCCTTTATTATTAATCGCAAAGTGCCACCCTAATCACTCTGTAATGATCTTCAATTCGGATTGTGAAGTGGCAGCCTAATCACTGTCTAATTGCCTATGAATCCCATCTGAAAATGAGCTTCCTAACTAGGAAAACAGGGGTATATGGCCCTTGAATAATGCAGAGAAAGGGTGTCTATATTGCTTTCCTTGTAAAAACATGAACTGGAAGGGTTTATGCAGGTTGTCATGAGAAAAAAGAAGGAACATTGTCTTGACTTTATCTCTTCTTTCAATTTTTTTTTTCCATAATCTTGAACAAGAAAGAAGAGTGTCGAGAAGGGGCGTCCAAGCGACTCTTCCAGCAAAAATTAGATGGGCGTGCTGAAAACCTCAGGCCCTCCATCAACTTTCATCTCTTCTCTTGCAACTTCTACATTCAATATGGTTTGTGTTTGGTTAGTTTGGTGTTTGCATTGAGTTGTGGAAATGTTAAAACAGCTGTGACGAGAGAAGCTGTCAACCCATTTAGTCTAGGTATGACCAACATACTTAAGGAACAGTATACCTTCAATTGCATTAGTGATTGTTGTGAGTGCCATAAATCATGGGACAACGACTATGAAGACAATTGCCAAAAAAGAGATGAATATGTGTCATAGGATCAGTAAATGGTGCCAGAAAAGGAGTTTGAATTTGACATATCAGAGTGACATCAATTTGAGATAAAGTAAAATTTGCAAAGAAGATTATTAGAGTTCTGCTGAATAAGCAGTAAGGTGGTGATTGTGTATCAGGAGTTAGTTTTGTTTTCGTAATTGATATGAAAATGGACACGTAATGGTACAGATAGATTTTTATTTGTTAAAGAATATACTTGAAAGGTGAAGTCATGTTTGTATCTGAAGACTATTGTCATTTGAAGAGTTGCTTAGAAATGCTTAAATGAACTGTACATTTGGAAAAAAGTATGTTGTACTGTTCTCATTGATGAAAGATTGTTTGATATGTTCTTCCAAGGTTGAGTTTATTCTTGAGCTTGGTGGTGAGGTCAAAACCCAGGGGTTCAAAATTTGAACAAGATGTAAGGCAAATAGGAAGAAATCTTTTGTCGGGCTTCCAAAATAAGGTATCTTATACACGAAATTGGCATCTAGCTTGGTTGTAGGCTTGTAGCCTTAAAAACAAGCTTTACATTTTGCTCTTTTCCTTTCTCCTGCTTATGTGTCTGCATTTTTGGTCCCTCTTTACAGTTCAATACCCAAAATTATCTTACTTGAGTTGTGATGATTAATATAGGCCAACATGCTGTAGCTGTCCCTGCAGAAAACTATGAATAAATTATTAGTAGATTGTTTCTTATATTCAAGGCAATATTATAAAACAAGAAATTGTACACGTTCAATGTAGTTTATTCCTTGTAGGAGAAATTACATATTCAAAATTTAGTCACATGTCTTACCAAAAACTTTAACTATGATTTGAATTGCAACAAAAAACAATTAATATGAGTACACTGGTGATGTGTTGCCAATCGATAAAGGGAAATATAAGTGGAAGATTAAAAGACAGGTTAGAATGCTTGTTTTAATAGGAGTGTTCATATCTTCATGTCAAGGGAAAACAATCTTTATCTTGTGTTTAGAATAAACTGCTTCCAAAGGAATCTATTTATTAGGCATGCGCCGAGTTGGTTTTGTTGCTTTGGTTTTGTTTTTACATGTGGAAGTATGGAATGAAACTGCCTTGGGTTTTTGGAGATGTACGTGGACGTATCTCAATTTTTGTTCACCTTAACAACGGTATATGTCCACAAGTTCAAATTTAGATTTTACAAAACCCTTATTAAAGACTGATGGTTCAGTTATTGATTACACATATCAATGTACAGTAGACTATGAGAATATCTCTTTTAGATGTACAGAAATGTTTTTTGGTGGCAATATTCTCCTCTCTGGCAATTCCAGAGAATGCCCCTTGTTGCTGGTTTCTTTGCAGCCGAACTTTAATTTATGCCATCATCTCTACATTTAGGTCATTTCACTATTTTTAACTTAAACAAACTGTAAGTATATACTAAAAGAGAACTTTGGAGTGGATGAAAGTGAATGAGGTCAACAAGCATAAATCTTGGCCTGTGAAATTTCAAACTGCGCTTAATAATCTATTGTATTTATTGCAAAGTTATACTGAAGATAATAGTGATATCTTTCTTAGGAGTAGCTCTTATCTAGTAACTCACTGCCACACATTTGCATATCCAGTTCACTCCTACTGATTTAGAGGTAATAAGTTTCATGCAGGAATCTGATTGGCCCTTTCAGCCAAGAAGTTGTATTAGATTATAACATTTAAGTTGTAGTTGATCTTCATGGTGCTTCTAGAATAGAGGACATGAAAAACTAGAAAGAACCGCAAAGCAGGCACAGACATTGAATATTCAAATGGTTGATGATGTTCCTGATTTGTAGCTTTATATTATGTTTAAATTTTTTTGATTTAGGCTTACTCAAAGTGTACTTCTAAGAAGGCAGTTTAATTCAGGATGGAAGTGTCTTGGTTTAATCTTTTATGACATTGCAAACTGAATCTTCTATGGAAGTTGTATTTATGATTTTATGTCTAAATCTGGTTGACATTATTTGTCTCCCATCCCACAAAAAAACAGGGAAACAAGTTCTCTGGTGCATAAATGCAGATTACTTACATTGTTCAATTTTTGTAGGTTATTAGTTGCATATGGAAGCATCCAAGTGCCTCTCCTGTATATCTTGCTTGTGATCTTCTTGGGCAGGAGGGAATTCTCATGGAAATATCAAAAACTTTTGGATCCAAGATTTATGTGGATAAATTGAGTATCCCTGAATACCATGCAATTGTTTCCTTTCTGGTCCCAGAGCTTCTGTCTGAAGATACTTCATGCCGGTTCCATGTATGTATCACACCAGCACATTCTAAAGCAATAGTATATGTTTTGTTATCTTTTTGGTCAAGGAGCTGGTTCAGCATTGGTCCATGATTTAATGGAGTAAACAATGTGTGATGGTATATTCATTAATTGCACTAAGATGAGAAGTTTTGAACTTTTCAAAGTCACATCTTTGGATGCAACGTTGTAGAATACATATAGGGTATCATCTTGGTGTTGCCCAGCCAATTCCTATTTTGCTTGTTTTATGGCAATCTGATCCTAATTTGAATATTCATGTGTAGGTCTGTGAAGGCTTCCCCAAATTGTATGAGAGAGCAAAAGCAAAGTTTGCCAAAGCTGAAAAAAGTGGTCAACCAGAACCACTTTTTATTCGTCCTTCTACGCAGTGGTATACATGTGAAGAGAAGCTTGAAGGCATAGGATCTGATTTGATTCCTCTGCCAGTTATTTCCAGAAGGCAAACAAAATCAGTCCCAAAAGAAGCAGAAAGAGACCACTTTGGTGTTTGGCATGTTTGTTTTTCTATGCACTCATCTAAAGAGGAACTTGAGGAAGCGTTAATAGTTCTGAACCCCAAAGAAGTCATTTCAACCACTCCCAACTGCAAAGCGACTGAACTGCAGTATGTTAGAAAGAAAATTGGAAATACTCGAATATGGTCTCAAGATGATTCAGGTTTGCAGTCTAGATCTACAAATACATTCTGTCAAGCTGGTTCAATATCAGGAACCAAACAAGATATGGTTAATGATGCAACCATATTTCATGTATCAAATCAAGTGAACATTATTTCTGAACGAGAGAGAAGCTCTGATTTGAGAGTAGCTTTGGAAGAGAAACATTCTCACAAGCATGTGCAGTTTTCTTCACCAGTTAAACCCATTCCTCTTTTTGGGATAACAAGATACAGTCTTCCACCATCTCCACCTATGTCTTTTAGTGATGGGGAAGATACTTTTAGTTCTCCAGAGTGCAAGATTTCAATAAATGATGGAGGACCTCTCTCACCTTCTCATTTACCAGAAGATATTAAGTATTTCATGTCTGGTGGAAAGAACACATCTCAATTTACAGTTTCAACGAGGGCTAGAAGGCTTGAGGATGAATCCAGAAGCTGCACAGATCATGTAGAGGACTGCACACAGTTATCTGGAAGCAGAGCTTGGCATATCAATGAGGAAGTGAAGAAGCCACATATATTAAGTGGCCATTCAGAAAACGGTGAGCATCCACTTGACCATAATGATCGTCCAAGTCCTAAAAAAGATGGTGCAAGTGACAGTGAACAAGTAGGCTGCACGCAAAGTTATATGATTGAAGAGAGCTCCTTGATTTTTGATAGCCATTGCAAGTATCCCAGGTTACTTCATGAAAATGTTAGAAAAATGTACAGATCACTACATGTACCAATTCCTCAGCCCCTTCCATCATTGCTGGACCTTGCAAATATCACTAAGCGACCTAAAATCCGAAACTCTCAAAGTTAATCATATTTAAAGAAATCACTGTGGCTTCTCGTTTGAACTCCTTGCCTGTTCATTTGCTAGATAAAAATTGGAGTCTAGATTTTGATAGTATCATTTCATTCTATTATTTGTTATTATGATGATTATGTGAATTACCTCATTCTATGTACTATGAGAATTATTTTTTCTATCAAGAGTGTATTCATGACGCGCAATTGCTTCAGCTCAATGAGGCTGGCTGCATACGAGGTGAAACAGTAAGCTGTAGTCCAATGTAGGCCAATCTGAAGTTTAGTCAAATAATCATTGTTCAAAAACTATGATGATTCTATGTAGTATCATATTTTTTAAAATCAAGTGCATTTAATATCGAGTCAATCTTCAAGTTTATTAGCAAAAAATAATATTAGAGAGAAATTAGGTGCAAAGTCTGCCAGCATCGAGTTCCTGATATTTGCTACAATGATTGCAAATAATCGAAATGTTTATAAGACAATTCTCATGAAGTAGCTAAACGGTTAGTCATATCTTCCAATTCTGGGCCTTGCAAGATAAGGCTTGAACATTAGTCATGCATTTAAGTGTCATGCTTGAAAATGGCCGTTCATCTGTCTTATCAAAAGTTTTCTTGAACCTAAGAAAAGGATTCCTTACTGTATCAGTTGAATCTTTTGAAGTAATATAAATTAGATTCTTAATTTTTTGGGATTTGACATTTTATCAAATCTTAAAAATTCTATATTCTAATTAATGATTACTATGGAAGTCTGCGCACAATATAAATGAGACAATAAATGTGTGTTAAACAAATGATCACCTAAATAAATAGTAGTAGTAAAATCCCCAAAACTGAATATTCTAATAAATAATCACTGTGAAGGCATTTATTTAACATAAATATGAAGTGGACAATATATAGGTACAAAATCAAACTATCTAAAGTTTTAGTAGAATTTTGAGTATTGTACGCTTCCTTATTTACTGTAAAAAACAATAATGCTTTAGACTTCAACATATTTTAGTTAGTGCTCCATACTTGCTTATTTAAGTATTATTTTGGGCAGCCTTTAAGATCCCATAATCTCTTCAATACTGTCCCAAACTAAACAAGATCAAGTCTCAAATTTATTTAGTAACATGCCTTACTCCATTTAGAACTTATCTTAAGCTTTTGATTTTAACCTTCTGGCACTGCTTCTATGATGGTGCCACATAGTCCTATAAGTTGACTTCGGGAATTTCACTAACCTAGGCTAAATTTAGGGTACTACAAATACAACTAACTAGGAGCATACTTAGTGGTATGAATGGGTGACATCAAAACCAAGGTGGGCTATATAAATTTAGGGTACTACAAATACAACTAACTAGGAGCATACTTAGTGGTATGAATGTGTGACATCAAAACCAAGGCGGGCTATATAAATCAACTATAATACATTGTTTAGACGGTAGGGCTCTATTAAGGTATTTGAGAAATCTTGTCCTCAAACCATATCAAGAACAAATTGCCACTTTGCCTTCTAGTGATTCTACTTTGTTGAAATCCTTGTAAAGTATTTGGTTGGTTTGTATAAAATTGTTTAATTTAGGGGCAGTAATAATTATTGTTTTGCTACACTTAAATTGTTTGTTATATATTAAAAAAAAATTATTGTTTTTCTATACTTAAATTGTTTGTGTACACTAGCATATATATTAAAAAAATGATGTAAAAGATGTTGAGAGATATCATAATGGAAGTGATTATTTATTGTGTGCAGTTGATTTCAAAATAGTTGAAATGTTGTAAGGAAGATAAAGCAATATGTGTGGATCAAAATTGTCAAAAATATAATTTAATTCTTGTTCTATATTAATATAATTAATTCAAATAGATGAATTTGTTTTTTGAGTGCTAATAATTCTTGCATGCATGGTCTTTTTATAATCTTGTTATTATCAATTTTGACTAGTATTTTTTCCTATATTGCACTTGTTATTTTATGCTAATAGTCTCATTTGTTTCTTTTTCATATGTGATTGAGAATATAGGAGGATCAATGTACACCTTAAACTAGTTGATAAACACACTATCCAAATTGTCTTAATGTTAATTGATTGTATTGGTAAAATTCTTGTACATGTCCTACTATTTTATCATCTAAATATCAAAGTAATTTACAAATTTTGAAAACATGAAAATTAGAAAGGCAATACTAAATTTCTACTTTTCTACGGTGTTCATTTTCATATTGTACATATAAGTGCTTTGAATCAGTTCATCTCTAGTTGTAATTCCTTTGAGTATTTTAAAAATATAGAACATATGAATATTTGAAGTGCCATATATATATACAATTTATAATATAAATATTGTAATATTATTATATTTCAATTTTTAATAATTTTTACTAAGGTATACATGCATAAATAAAAAATTATTCAATTATTATTTTGTAAAATAATTTTTCTTTATAAAAAAATAAATTAAATGAAACATAAATGTCAAATTAATTTCACCTTCTTGTTTTACTTTGAGAAGCCAAAACTTGTAATATTATTGTCACATATATACCATTAAAAGTGATCCTTTGTATTAAAATCTACCAACAAACTTTGTTGAAGAAATTTAAAAATAAATAAACTCTAACCTTATTGTGATAAATAAATGTTGTACGCTTTCCAACATGTGTTAACATCTTATAGTTGGTCATATAACTTGTTGTTATCTTAAAGCCATCATTTATAAGAAACATATCATATCTTTTACATAACTGCTACCCTATCACAATAAAATCATTTGGTCCATACTCTATCCCCATCAACATTTCTCTCCACTATGGAAGCCCATCCCGTGAGTCATTGTAGAATTTTGTGGAACATGCTCACAGATGAGACATATTCTATCTCCAATTCCTCTGACATCATTGGAGAAGACAATTATATATATTTGCAGTCAAGGAATTTCAACAATCTTTCCTTTTAACTATATGGTTACTAGGTAGTTTTCTATACTCTCGTATAGATTAGTAACATACCATCTTCATATGTTAAACTTATTCTATTGTTCTTCACAAACTTTATACATTGTGCATCGTATTTCTTTACATTTTTATACCATTATATTGGCTCTTGCATATTAAAAACCAAGATGTGGAGACATAGACGAAGTGTGTGAATGGTTTGATCTATTAATAATGATTATTTTTATGAGTTGTATAGATATTAAACATACTCTCATTGATATTGGTTTGTCACTCATTGTTTGAAGTATTGATCTCCTACCTCAACTCAAAATTGATTTATCTTTTTGTGGATTTAATAACATTGGTGAACAAGCTCTAAGTACTACAATACTACCTATGTAGCTTGGAACTCTTCAGCTTACCCATCATGGTGTATATAATTCTATGTTCCTTCCCATATAACCTCCTTCTAGGAAGACCGTGGATTCACACTATGGGTGCAATCTCGTTGACCTTACATCAATCTATTAAGTTTGTTCATAATAAGCAAGTAGTTATGTAATCAAGGTTGGGCCTGATACCTATTACTGTTATTAATTGGTTGAAGTAAGCCAGTTTTTTAGTTCTATTACTTTTAAAAATTAATTTTTTTTTAAAAATAATTAATTCCCTAACCATGTAAAATCATCCTCTAATATTTCTCCTAAGGATGGTCTTACTAATTCTTCTTCTTCTAAGGAACACATGTCTTGGTGATCATTGGGGTTCCTTAGATTCTACACCATCCTTTATTAGAGAATATAATGTCAACCCACCCCACTCACCTTGAAATTCCAATATTATCATTTACATTGTTTCTGGAGATGATACATCTTTTGAATAACAAGATACTATGGATGATGCTCGTCTTTATACTTACCATATTGAATAGGCCAATGTCATTGATCTTCCCCCTTTTGAGGAGGGGCAATCATGTTATGGTCACAAATTTAATATTCTTTGAATAGGTTATGATGGTAAAGGTTGTGGATGTAAAGAGAAAGGTATAAGATTCAATTGGAGCCAAATTCACATGCCTCTAATGTGTTACTATAAGTATTAACTATGGTTAAATGTGAGAATTATTTTTTTAGATTCTTCTTCACTTAAAGTTACTCATCTATAACTTATTTTAGATAGTGTAGAGCCTATTGTAACTATGTTTTATCTTAAGAAGAAGCTTTAGCTGATCTCGAGGAGCATATTTTGGTCTTCCTTCTTATCATCATGATTTCGTTTCCATAATACTTCAATTCTCAAACTTATTTTGGCGAATCCATTGCAAACACATAATAATGTTGTTCTTATGAACACTAGTAAGAATTCTACCATTCCAAATCTTTCAGACAATAATGCCCTCGTAGTTAGTGATATTATAGATGTCCCTATGGATTCGAATGATTTTGAAAAAGTAATTAATATTGGCAAATGTATTTATTTTTGAAGAAGCTGAATCATATTTTGGTCTTCTACATTCTTATCTTGATATTTTTGCTTGGACATATGTGGATATGCCCGATATTGACCCATCCATTGCGGTCCATAATATTCTATTGTATCTCGATGCTAAGATGATTAAAGAGAAGATTATAAAGATGAATCCCAAGGTAGACTTGACTTTTAAGATTAAGATAGAAAAGATTTTGAAAGTTGGTTTTATTTATCTTATTGTCTATTTAACTTGATATCAATTATTGTAGATGTTGTTGAACCTGATGGCCAAATTCAAGTATGTATTAATTATCATGATTTAAACAAGGCTTCTCTTATATATGATTTTTCACTTGTTAATATAGACATTGTTGTAGACTCCATAGTAGGCCATGCATTATTATACTTAATAGATAACTTATCATATCCTTATTAATCTAGATGATCAATATAAAATAAATTTTGTTGCCCTTTGGAATAATTTTTGCTCTGTAGTCATGTTGTTTGGGTTAGAGAATATTGGAACAACTTACCTTGATATTTGGGCTAAATCAATAACTGACCAAACTCACATTAACAATCTTTGCCTTATCTTTGAATGACTTTGACTATATAAGATGAGACTAAATCCTCTCCATATTATCTTTGAACAGTTCTACTCTATAATATGAGAGTTTATATTCTTATGTGTATTTTTGGTGTTGACACTCGTAAATTTTTTAAATTTATTGTTTCGCATTGTGGAATTGAAGTTGATACTTGTAATATAGATGTAATTATAAACATGCTACCACCTGAAAAAATATCTTAACTTTGTAGCCTTGATGGGAAGATTCAAGCAATTTGAAGAGTTATTTCTCAATTGGTTGATCAACCCTTCCTTTCACACATATTCTATAGAAAAGTGTATGTTTTCAATAGGACGTAAAGAGTCAAACTACTTAAATTGATTTTATTAAAACTTATTTTAACTTTGTAGCCTTTATGAGAAGATTCAAGCAATTTGATGATCTATTTTTCAATTGGTTGATCAACCCTTCCTTTCACACATACTCTAAAGAAAAATGCATGTTTTCAATAGGACGTAAAGAGTCAATCTGCTTAAATTGATTTTATTAAAACTTATTTGGCTAATCTTCCCTTTTTGATGTCAATTGTACTATTTTTTTTTGCTTTATACTTTAGCAACTTTGTTGACTCAACATGATATGGTAAGGAAAGAGTACTTCATAATGGAACTTGATACTCTATATTGGAAAATTAGAGTTTTGCTCTTGATTTCACAATACAGAAGCTAAGATATTATTATTTCCATGCATAAACTCACGTCATCATCAAATTTGATCCTTTTAAGAATTTATTTTCTAAGAATGATCTCTTAGAAGCTTAGTTGAATGGGTGATAGTTTATTTTTATAAAAGATAACAAAGTCAATGATATTAATGATAAATTGATCTTTACATTAAGCCCAAACCGCAAAGTATGAAACACATATGCAATGTGAGGTGACATAATAATTAAAAGATAATTCAATCTTACTAGTATCAACCTTTATAAGTAATTTAGTATCAAATATTTAATAGAGCTAACTATTCTATGACCATCTTGAGTTGGCCTAGTAGTAGAGAATTTGTGATCTTGAAAGAGAGGTCACAAGTTCAAAACCTACAAGAGGTAAGTTATGTATGTCTCACTTGTAGCATAGTTAGATGCCTCGCGTAAAGAATACTAAGTAGTCCCATATCATTGCCACTAACAAATGGCTGGTGTAATAGATTATAATAAATGGACATATAATGATGAATTTGTAAATAACACTAAAGTGAATGCCATAGTGTTAGGAATTAATCTTTACTTGGGTTAATTTCCTCCTATTGTCTCTTGTAGGAATATTCTAAGGAATCCCCACAAGTTGTTTGTCCTTTTATGAATTCTCACTACTCATTTATTTATTCTAGGATGCTAGATGGCCTTTCTAGACTTGGAGTTACTTTTTAACTCCTCACTCTCACCTCTATATATTGAGGTGCCTCTCACTTTTTCTTCTAAGTTGTAGCATTTGTGTATGCTTGTTCTTACTCTTTCTCTCATTGCAATTTTTGTAGGCTTTTGTCACCTACATAATAGGGTAAAAGTACATATCTGTGTCACACTTTGGGTAAACAAAATAGATCATACCGGAATGGATTCCGCTAGAACCCATGTGGTAGCAATGTGGAGGCCGCCTGGCATAGGGGTTTCAGTCGAAACAGTTCCGCCTGAATCTGTTTCGGTTGAAACCCCACGAGTATATATAAGTCAGATATATTAGATGAAAAAATAATTGGTATGTTTTTACTCATGGGGTTCCGGCTAAAATGTCTTAAGGTGGCATCATAAGTGGCAACCACATCACCAAATTTATCAGATTCCCAAAACTTTTCACTTTGCAACAATTTTCTCCATGAAAATTTAATTTATTTAAAAAAGCTAAAAATATCATTTTGTAGAGCTCAAAGTCAGGAATATATTCATATAATTTTTATAATGTTTTGATTGGATTTAATTTATATTTTAAGTTAGAAACATTGCAAGTATGTATTCTAATATTCGAGAAGAGTTGAAAAAAGGAAAAAAATACTAAATCATATTAAAAAAATAAAATAAAATATAGATCATTAGAAAAGAGTCCTCAAAAAATGTATATATTTTTTGATTTAAGATATATTTTATAGATAAAATATGGTCAGAGATGAAAACTGTTAAATTCAAATATATTGATCTTTAAAAAGTTATAACGAAGAAAATATACACCGAGAACTTTTTTTTTTTTTGCCTTCACTAGATATATATGTCATCTATTTGGGACGTTGAAAACAAAAGTTCATTTATGTTCCCTGGCCCTCCAATGGAGGGACAAACCAACGAGCAACACTGTTGTCACTGACCATTGCCAACAATCACCTCCACACTTTCATACTGTGCATTCCTCACGATGCGTGCTATGGTCTTTATTGTCGATAATAGTAGGCAACTTCCAAGACACAACGGTTGATTGGCGACAAACAACACCTTCTACCTCCCTTGCACTGGCATCGACTGTTGACGAGCCACATACTACATTGACGTGTATGAGTCTTTTGTTTGCTGTATCATGGGAGCGTGCAGGTAGGGGGATTCGAACCACAGAAAAGCCATATACAACACAACTTTGCAAAGGCATGAGTTGCCCTTGCATTGCGAGGTTCACCCCAAAATCAGTATTTTATTTATTTCTAAAGGTGAAAAAAACATGATCTTATCTTTATATTAAACATGGAGAAGATGGAATTATGATCATTATTCTACATGTTGATGCTTTAGTTATCATTTTAAGTTATGACCATTTAATTTGTTATCTTAAGTCCCAACTCAATAAATAATTTCAAATGACTGATTTGGGTTTGTTACATTATTTTTTGGGTATGAAATTTGGCAAATATCTAAGGATATCTTTATTTCTCAAAGTAAATATGCTTCATATCTTTTAGATAGATTCAAAATGAATGATGCTAACCATATTTCTACTCCATGTGAGTTAGGAACTAAACTTATGATTGATATATAAACTCATTTTATTGATGCTACTTTGTATAGGCAACTAATTGGAAGTTTAAATTATTTAACTCTGATTAGACCTAATATTGCTTATAGTGTTGGTTTAGTTTTTAGATTTATTTGTAAACCTCAACAAACTCACTTTAAAGTTGCAAAATGAATTATAAGATATGTTTTTTTTTTAAAGAAAAAGTGGGCGAACCACTAATATTTTATATAAATATAATATGAACCTGATTCAAGGGCTCAACTCAGAAAGAACCAGGAAGAAAACCCAGTATCCTAGCAAAATTATAAGATATGTTAAAGGTTTCTTAATATTGGTTTAATTTATGATACAAATTGTGATTTTATTTTAAAAATATACTAATTCATATCTAGGGGGAGATCCCAATGATGGGAAATATACTTGTGGATATCGTTTCTTTGTTGGATCATTTGCAATCTCTTGAATAGTAAAAATGACAATATACTTCTCTTGGCTCTACTGAAGCTAAATATAAAGGTTTTACCCATGCATCTAAAGAGGGTCTATGATTAAGAAGATTATTTGAATATTTTGGTTTACCTCAAGAAGCTCCTACTCCATTGTATTGTGACAATCAAAGTGTCATTGCCTTGGAAAAGAATCCAATCTTCCATGCAGGGACCAAACACGTTGCTCTTCAAAATCCTTTCATAAGAGAAAAAATTGAAGACAAGAAGATTTCTCTTTTATATTGTAAGGATGAAGACCAAGTGGAAAATATTCTCACCAAACCTCTTTTTAGAGATAAATTTCCCACTCATTGTAAAAATCCTGGTTTGCAACCCATTGATGGGTTTGATGTAAAATCCCCTAGTTAAGCTTAGGGGGGGTGTTAGGAACGAATCTTTACTTGGGTTAATTTTTTCCTTTTGTCTCCTATATGAATATTCTAAGGAATCCCTACTAGTTATTTGTCCTTTTATGAGTTCTCACAACTCATATTATTTTTATTCCAAATGTATTTGGAAGATTAGATTTCCTCCTTACGAGGTGACACATTGCACTCGCATAGGATGCTAGATGACATGTTTAGACTTGAGAGTTACTTTGTAAATCCTCTCTCTCACCTCTATATATTGAGGTGCCTCTATCGTTTTCTTCTATGCTGTAGTAGCATTTGTGTAGCTTGTTCTCACTCTTTCTCTCATTGTAATTTCTTTAGGTTTTTTCCATCTACATAATATAGGGGGTTTTTCCTTCGTTTTCCCCCCCTTGCAAATCTCGTGTCTCCTTCTTGGATCTTGGTGTGCATGATCTTCATTTGGGTTTCTTCAATGGTAATATTTTCTTTCAAATAATATCTCTTAATAAGTTTAATTTTGATTTTCCATGTTATTATTCTTTCACATAGTCCAAAAATGGGATAGCTCAAAACTATACAATGTAGAGAGACCCGATGGATTTCAGATAATAGTAGTTTTAAACCTAGTACTTGCAAAAATTAGAAGCAAATAAATGCCATAACCACTACAGATATGAACTTCTAGTGGCAAGGATGAATCAAGTGGTAGAATGAAGAGATGAACAAGTAACTTAAGAGGAGGTGGATTGCCAAAAACTTATCAAGAGCATCATCCAAATTTTGTTCACTAATGTTTGGCCAAAGTCAATTGAATGACATCATATTTTCCTTGAAGGCATCACTCAATAGTATTGATCGAATTGCAAAGAGGTAATCTACACTTGCTAAAGTGGCTACCAAATTATTATTCTCCAGGAAACCAATAGTAGGGGTCGAACAAAGGTTCAAGTAGTAGGATTGTAGGATGGAGTCTAGGCTTGTCACGGTGAAAAGAAATGGCTCCACATACACATTTGTTATAGAAAATCCAATGTAGCATCAAGGAGCAAGTTTATATAGTTTGACAAGAAATAGGATACCATCTTAGAAAATAGAGCATGGGATTGGCAAGGACCCATTCTTGGCTAATGAATGTATGAAGAGTAATCTTACTATGAAAAGGAAAGGAAATGAGCTTTTATAGTCTACCATATGAGTCATATATTTTAGGCCTGTTCATCATTAAATTAATATGGACTATCCTTTTATTCATATATATGGTTAAATTTATATGGGACTACCTTGTACTCCTTACTTGAGACACCAAATTGTATTACAAACTATGTTATTAGAAATGAGCAACAAAAAATAAGATGACAACGACAATGTGATAAGAAACAAAATACTTAAAGTTGTGTGTGTGTGTGTGACGAACCTAATTGTATTACAAACCATGCTATCAAAAATGAGAAAATGTGATCAAAAGACATATTTAGAAGTTGTGTATAAGACATACATATAATTTCATTAAAAATCATATAAATAAATCAAAACTATTTGTAAAAATTTCATATAAAATTTAATAAAATTAATTTTTAAAATATAATATGTATTTTATTAAATTTTTAAAATATAATATATATGATTAACAATATAATCATTAAGGGCTTGATCCTTTGGTGAAATGGTGAGGCTTCTTTCCTGTAGTTCCTACAACGAAGGTTCAAGTCCCCACGAGGTCAATCTTTACCATGGTTCTCAATGAAGAGTTGCTTATCTTGATCTTTGGTGAAACAACGGGTCTTCTTGCCTGTAGAGCTTATATACCAAGGTTCAAGAAATATTTTTGAGTTGTTGCGAATAAAGTTATTTATTTCCTATTCTGCTTGCATTTTGAATTTGTCCAAATCTCTGTCTACCCCTTCTTTGTTGTTGTTATCCATGACAGATCCCCCTGGGCTAGGGGATTCCTCTTCACTAGTCACATACTCTGCTAGGCCATTTGGGTGTGCTACCCTTGGATCTTCTAACCCTCCTCTCTCTGGGTCGGGGTTGGGTATGCAAATTGTGTCCTCTCTAGTCAATGTGGGTGGCTCCGAGACTCTTCTTGTTCCTAGTAATGGTGGTTGATGGGTCTTCACTTCTGCAGAGAAGGTTGGGGTTCCTCCCCCAAACTTTCCTACTGCTAGTGGACGAAGCTATGCTCATGCTGCCAAATCTACTACCACTACTACAAAGACAAAAGATCATCCCATTGCATGTGCCAAATTCTCCCATGTGGTGGTTTTTGACCCATATGTGGTGGATAATGTGGATTTCTACCAATGTTGTGGGTTGGTTTGTAGATTCATTGGTTTCTAACCCTCTCTTTCAAATCTACTTCATTGGGTGATGGTTTTTTGGAGATCTCTAGTCTCTGGTAATATTGATCTTTTCCCTTGTGAAAAAAAGGTTTTTTTATTGTTGTTTTTACTTCTTCTGAAGAATGTGATTTGGTATTGAGAAAATTGTGGGTGTGGGGAAATCATTATCTATCAGCCAAACTTTGGACAATCTCCTTACTAAACTGCTCACTATGCATCCAACATGGGTTTGTCTCCCCAATCTTCCTCTTCCATTTTGGAAGAATTATTGCATTAAGTCCATTAGAAACTCTATTGGTCATTTCTTAAAGGTAGACGATGCTATGACTGCAATGGGACCCCCTACATTTGATAGTATTCTAGTTGACATTGAAATCTCCACATCCCTTTCGGGGGTGTGGTTTTCAGGTTTGGGGATAGGCCTTAGACCCAATCATTGGATAATGAGGGCCTCTCCTTTCGATGCAAAAGGTGTTTCTCTACTAGTCATCTAGCTACAAATTATTCTCTTTCATGTAATAATGGTACTACTACTTAGTGGAAGGACACAAATGATGATCATTTGATTGTCTTGGCCTCTGAATTCTCCACTGATGACTCTTTATAGGCTGATGATGTCTCCCCTAGGATGGTGTTGATTGTATCCTGGTGGATCTGACTCCACCTCCTACTTCTATTTTAACCTCCTCTAGCAACATGAACCCTTCTTTGATTGCTACTTCTCTAATTTTCCCCAACCTTTGGCTATTGAAGTTCAACATTGCTAGCACTATGTTCTTGGTGTTGTTGTTGGTTCTCTCTCTTTGGGGATTCATCCACATCCTCTTGTGGTGGGGACACCTCTGAAAATATTGTTTGGACTGTTTTCTAATGACGAAAGAAAAGTCACTTTACAAAATCTCATTCTCCTCCCCATGTTGGAGGTAAGTTGTGTATCCACTCTTGATGTGGGTTACCAGCTATGCTGGTAGTCTGTTGTTAATGGTCTGCTTTGATCTTGTTGTAAATAATTTCTTTGGTCTGTGGTTTTAACGCCTTTAGGATGCATTGGTGTAATATCCCAAAATTTGGGCGCTTATTTCAATATTATTTAGCATAGCGTCCTATTTTATATGTGATCTTCCTTCTGGAGATCATTCAGGACACTTTGAATCACACTTACTATTTTTTGTAAGTCATTTGGATATTTTAATTATACTTACTATTTATAGTACGCCATTGAGATGATCATTTAGAATAATATCTATAGAACCAAGAAGGTTTGGATAGGAACCCACTCCTTCCATGATTGGTGAATTCATATATAGTTCACATCAGTTCTTAATGGTGACGTTATGAATCTGTATGCAACCAGTCTGAATATTTTGTTCAAAGAAATATCCATTCAAGCCAAGAAGATGACTCATTAAAATCAGTCCTACATAGAACTTTTCTCTCTTAGCACCTTTGTCTGGTCCATTCATTTGCAATTTCCAGAATTATATTTGTTGTTGAAAAGTTTAGTGTTATGCTATAGAAAGAATAATACCAAGTGCAAGCATTATGACTTCTAATTGTTGTTTCTGCTTTTCTCAGTGCTAGCACAATTTGGAAGAAAGGTTCCTTTGTTTTCTTAACGAATCATCCTTATTGTGTAATAAAATATTCTCTTATAGTTTTCAGATAATCAACAAGGGTGTTTTTGGTTGTGTAAAGGAAGAAAGACAAATGTTTGATGAAATGAATATGAAGGTTTAATAGCTACGTCTGAATTATTGTGTTTCATGCAATATGTTTGATAAAATTCCACTGCTGTATGAGTGTCTTTTCAGAATATCATGACTTTGTAATGACAACAATTGAATGTTTAATTCACACAAAGTGTTTGTCATAATGCCAATACAGAATGAATGATCAATTTCAGAATTTTATTGTCATAGACTTACAATGATATCTAATCATCATAGTATTGAAAGTGTTTGATAAAATGTCCGAGGATAATGAATGTATAATATTTTTTATTGAGGACGTAGACAAAATGTTTGACAAAATGACCCAATAAGGCACAAAGGTCTGAAATCAGGTTTCATTCTGTGTTTGTTAAAATGGCGATGCATAAAATTAAATGATATTTTGGTGAAGTTTAGCTTGGATGCTAAGTGTTTGGGTTTATGTATTCGCAATACAAGTAATTATATCAAATTTTTATTATCATGCTAGTGTTTGACAAAATTCCTATGCAAGAAATTTGTGTTTTGTAATGTGTTTTCTTGTAGTGTTCCATTAAAGCATCTTACAAGTTGTGTAAGGGACAACACCCTTATTTTGGTTCTTTTAATATAGAAAACAATCTAATTATTAAAAAATTTATAAAGAAACGCTGATTTTATAAAAAAATATATTTAAATAATTTAATATTTTATGAATCACAAAACTATTTTAAAATATTTATAAAACAATTTAATTATTAAAAATTTATTAAATCAATAATAATAACAAATAAAAACCCACCTTAATATTAAGATATTATATACAAATCCTACCATTAAAAACTAAATATAACACAAAAAAATAATTAATATATTAACACATGCAAATCATCCTCGAGAATTGAACATGACATTTGGTAAACTTTGTGCGCATGTCAATCTATCAAAATTAATGTAAAGAAGTGAAGTGCATATACCCGCAACACTTAGAAACCTTTTTTTTCCTTCTAAAATCAGCTTTTCATGTTGAAATGTGTTTCCCTCATTGAAACACGAAATAAATTACAACGATCACATTTTGGAAACATATGTTATAAATGAGGCCTACATACCTTACCCCTTATGGGATGTGAATTTGTGACCTTTATTTCAAGAACACAAGTTATTGCCACATAGATGCCACATGAAATCCCTTCGTTCAAACAATGCTAGAATTTAGGAGTAAAAATGTGAGATAAAGAAGGTTGTTTTCCATCATAAATACCACTCTTTGAAAGGACATTGACTAGGAATTATTAAGCAACAAGCTGAAAATATGATTGTCAATTGTGTACCCACCAAATCAAATGTGGCATGAAATAAGGAGAAATGGATGATGTTGGTTTCTAAGTTTGATCTTAAATTTATCTCGCAAAAATAAATAAAGAGATAAGTTGTGGCTAGCTAGTTGGTTGATGCTGTTAGATAACTGAAGGGGGGGGGGGGGGGGAATTTGTTAGTTCTCAATTANGGGGGGGGGGGGGGTGAATTTGTTAGTTCTCAATTATCCTACAGTCCCAAATTCTCCCAGATGTATATAACAATAACTTCAAACATATAAATCAACTCGGTGAAATATAACTATGATCTCAAACTTTTAGTCCTATACCAAGTAGTAGTAAATCAATATTGTGATTACCGATCAATTTAGATAATGTAATGTGTAAAGTAAAATAACAATCCACAACAATCATACACATTAACACAGATTTTTAACGTGAAAACCCTGCTAAGGGAAAAACCACCTGGGACTGATAACCCAAAATATTTCACTCTTCTGAAGTGAGCTCGGTTAAGAGCCAACCCTGTTAAAGGTTACAATGCACATTGTTAAATGTGATCTGGTTAGAGGATTTAAAACTAACAGTTCTCTCTTGACCAATCATTCACTATGGGGTCAACAACAAAATGCTCAACATTCATTAGAATGTCATAATGAAGACTTTCACGTCCTACTCGGTTAAGAGATTTATCTGTAACAATGGTAAACTGATACAGTAATGATATGACTCAAATACAACTCTGTTTGCAAATTTTTAGATCTATGCTAAGTACATAATACCTTTGATCAATTTGTTCACTTTAGTTCATCTGATTCTTCATACTCTGTTATGCTCGTTTAATGCTCTTTCCTCTGTCGCTCAGTGTTGTCTACAAAAATGCTTGGTTCTATCTTTAACCAGTTTGATCAGTCATGCATGAAATTTGCATGTGTGCGCATCATAGCATCATTGTTCATAATGAATCTCTTGTCTCCTATATAGACATTACAACTCATTTAATTTCCATCCTTTATATTTTTCCACTTAATCTCCATCGTTGGTTTTGCCGCTTAAACCTTCCTCCACTATTGTGTTAAAAACATGTTTCACTCTTCTTCATCCGATCTTCCTTGAATTTTCATAGCCGTTTGATCCTCATAACAAACCTTATCATTTACCTCAGAATCATCTATTTCCATCTCATCATTTTAATCCGCATTAGTTTGATTTAGTTGCTCGGTCAATACTGTGATGTGTTGGTGATCCCTAGCTCGCTTATTATTGTGCTCGGTATACACTGTATTTACGCGGTGTTCACTGATACTCGGTGCATACAGAACTCTTCAATTACCGACCACATAAACTTTGTTTGTTCTAGATATTTAATCCATAATAGATGTTTGTTACATAATGATACTCAAATAAGTTGACATCAATGACAATACATTAACTGATTAATGTCTATCATCATATCTGTAACTTGGTTGACCATCAACAAAATAAATTCAAACATACAATCAGTTGTAGTTCATCAATCTCTCCCTTTGGCATTGATGGCAACACAATATGAAAATGCCATAGAATACCAAACTTATGTTCTACAACTGCAAAATGTTGTAGCTCTCCCTAGCTTATATATATAAAATGTTTCAGCATTAAAAACTCACCATGCAGACTCTCCCTGTAGATTTGAATCTTTTGTTCTTGAATCTTTTCTCTCTATAGATAGATATGTCATTTCTCTCCCTTTCTCTTTTCTCCTTTTTCTCCCTTGTAGTGGATATATATTTCATTGATCATTATCTCCCTTTGACAACAATGCCAAAAAGAAAAATATACAACTCTTCAGTAGTCAAAAAAATATCTCTGGTTTTCGGTGCATTAAAATAAGTACCTTGCAGACTGATATATCTTTGTCAGTCCAGTTCAACTTTGCATCAACATGATTGATATTATGATCATATGCAGGTTGTTGCAACCTCCTAGTTAGCTTAGTGACTGATAGACAAGGGACAAACCCCTAGTCTACTCCTCAAGTACTCAAATATATCCTTCGGTAAGGGTTTAGTGAATATGTCTGCAAGTTGTTCTTTTGATTGTACATATTCCAGTATAAATTTTTTTTCTTGTACTTGTTCCCTCATGTAGTGATATTTGATAGATATGTGCTTTGTTTTTGCATGCATCACATGGTTCTTTGAAATATTTATTGCACTAGTATTATCACAATAAATTACCACTGGGTCAGTGATCTCTTCATTCACGCCTTTCAAAAGTTGTTTTATCCATGCAATGTTTGAACAGTTTGCAGCAACAACAACATATTCTACTTCTGCAGTTGACTTGGATATGCATCTTTGCTTTTTTACTTATCTAAGTAACTAATCTTTCTCCTATAAAGAATGCTCCACTAGTAGTGCTCTTTCTATCATTAATGTTCCCAACCCAATCAACATTTGTGTAAACTTTCAATTCGAATTTGCCTTCTCTTTTGTACCATAATCCATAATCTTCAGTGTTTTTCAAGTATCTAAAAATTCTCTTAACAACAATCATATGTGATTCTATGGGATTAGTAGAAAATCTTGCTACAATTCCAACTACATGTGCTATGTCTGGTCTAGTGTGTACAAGATACATCAAATTTCCAATCATAAATCTGTACAAAGTCTGATTTACCTCAGGTGTCTTATCTTCTTTTGTTAGTTTGCATCTTGTCACCATAGGTGTTTTGAGTGGGTTTGATTCTTCCATTTTGAATGTCTTCAATACTTCCTTGATGTATTTTGATTGAGTAATGTAGATGCCTTCAGCCCGTTGTAAAATTTGCAAGCCAAGAAAAAATTTGATCTCTCCAAACATTGATATTTCAAATTCTTTCCTCATTTCATCAGCAAATGATGTGCATAGGTTATCGTTTCCTCTAAATATAATATCATCAAAAAAAATTTCAGCAATAAGAGTCTTATCATCATTTCCTCCTTTCAAATAGAAATTGTTGTTATCACTTTTTCTAATAAATCCAATACTGATAAGATAGGAATGTAGTCTTTCATACCATGCTCTCGGTGCTTGTTTCAAACCATACAATGCTTTGTGTAACTTATATACCATTCTTTCCTAAGTAGGAACAACAAAACCTTCAGGTTGTTCAATGTAAACCTCTTCTTCGAGTATCCCATTCAAAAATGCAGACTTAACATCCATCAGATATTCTTTGAATCCTTTGTATGAACCATATGCAAGTAATATTCTAACTCCTTCAAGTCTAGCAACGGGTGCAAAATTTTCTCCATAGTCAATACCTTCTTCTTGTGCATACCCTTTGCATACCAGTCTTGCTTTGTTTATGGTTACATCTCCATTCTCATCCAATTTGTTTCTAAATATCCATTTGGTACCAATGACATTCTTATCACTCGGTCTCGGTACTAATGTCCATGTTTTTTTGTTTTTTTTTTCTGTATCTGCTCAATTTCTTCATTCATTGCAATAATCCATTCTTCATTTTTAAGTGCATCTCTAACATTTTTAGGTTCAAATTCACAGATCAAACATGTTTTGTCTTTCAAATTACTTCGTGTCATCATGCCAGCTCTCTTATCTCTAATAATATGATTCTATGGATGATGTCTTCTTACATATTTTGCAAGTACATGTTCAATTCTTTGTTCTTCATTGTGTTCTCCAGTAGGTTCATTGTGATCTTGATCATGATCTTTAATTGCTACATTCTCTTGATTCTCGGTTGGCGCCTCCTATTTCTCGTTAACATTACCCTGTTGCACGGTAATGTTAGGTATCTTCACGGGCAAAGTGTTAGGTTCTTCAATGTAGACAAATCTACTGTAATCTTCCAGTTCTTTTATGCTTTCCTCTTCATTCTTCTCAGCAAATTCATCAAATCTTACATTTTCACTTTCAATGATCTTGTTAGAAGTCTTGTTCAAACATTTATAAGCTTTTCTCTTAGTAGAATATACAAGAAACATTCCTTCATCACTTTTTTAATCAAATTTCCCATTTCTATCATCTTTTAGAATATAACATCGACTTCCAAATATTCTAAAATAACTCACATTAGGTGTATAGCCATACCATAATTAATAAGGTGTCTTGTTAGTATCTTTCTTCAGTTGTGCTCAGTTCAGTATGTATACAACAATACTTACAACTTCTCTCCAGTATGTTTGTGCAACATTCTTTTCAATCATCAATGTTCTAGCACAATCCACAATTGATCTATTTCTCCTTTTAGCAATTCCATTATGATGTGGTGTCCTCGGTGCAGAGACCTGTCTCTTAATTCCATACTCATTACAAAAGTTAGTGAACTCATCAGAAATAAATTCACCTCCTCTATTAGATCTCAAACATTTCAATTCTCTACCACTTTCTTTTTCCACTTTAGCTTGGTACCATTTGAACATCTTAAATGCTTCAAATTTTTCTTTTAAGAACATGACAATCATCATTCTAGAGTAGTCATCAACAAATAAAATAAAGTACCCGTCACCATAATAACTCTGTGTTCTCATTGGTCCACATAGGTCTGTATGAACTATCTCCAAAATATCATTAGATGAAAAATTCTTTCTCTTAAAACTAGATTTTGATATTTTTCCCATTTGAAAATTCTTGCACATTACATGGTTAGGTTTAGATAAGCTCGGTAAGCCTCTAACTTTTCTTTTCTTACTAATCTTAACCACATTGTCAAAATTTACATGACAAAGCCTCTTGTGCCACAACCATACACCTTCATTCTTAGCCATCAAACAAATAGTTTCAGCAGTGTCAAGGTAGAATAGATTACCTTTTGATTGTTCACTAGTCCCAATCAACTTTCCTGTTTCATCACAGATTCTAGCTTTTCTATTTTCAAATGCAACTTGGTGACTCATGTTATTCAACTGTGAAGCACTCAACAGATTATAATTAAGTCCTTTCACCCAATATGCATTCTCACATTTGATTTGATTGTTCAACAATATAGTATCTTTTCCTTTCACTTGACAAGGTGTATCATTTCCCATTCTAACAGATCCACCATTATAATGCTCAAGAAATTCAAATTTTACCTCCAGTCATGTGATATGTGCATCCACTATCAATAACCCAAATGTCATGCTTACTAAATTTAGAAATAAGTGTTGTTTCAACATACCTTTCATCTTCTTACGAATCTTCTTTCAAAGCTACAAATATTGTCTCAATGTCTTCATTAATGTCGAAGTCAATGTCATTATCTTTATCTTTAGCAATGTAACACGCCTTCTTGCCTTTGTCTTTGTAATCTTGGGTATTTCTTATTTCATACTGTCAATTTCTTCTGTATTCTCGATCATATTTTCTGTCATTAGATCTTTCATTTATTTCATCATTCTTAAAGGGAAAAATCACTTCCACAACAATCATACACATTAACACAGATTTTTAACGTGAAAACCCTGCTAAGGGAAAAACCACCTGGGACTGATAACCCAAAATATTTCACTCTTTTGAAGTGAGCTCAGTTAAGAGCCAAACCTGTTAATGGTTACAATGCACACTATTAAATGTGACCTAGTTAGAGGATTTAAAAATAATAGTTCTCTCTTGACCAATCATTCACTATGGGATCAACAAGAAAACACTCAACATTCATTAGAATGTCATAATAAAGACTTTCACGTCCTACTCGGTTAAGAGATTTATTTGTAACAATGGTTAAACTGATACAGTAATGATCCGATTCAAATACAACTCTATTTATAGATTTTCAGATCTAAGCTAAGTACATAATACCTCTGATCAATTTTGACTTTTGTTCATCTAATTCTTCATACTCTATTATGCTCAGTTAATGTTCTTTCCTTTATCGCTCAGTGTTGTCTGCAGAAATGCTCGGTTCTGTATTTAACCAGTTTGATCAGTCATGCATGAAATTTGCATGTGTGAGCATCATAACATCATTGTTCATAATGAATCTCTTGTCTCTTATATAGACATTATAACTCATTTAATTTCCATCCTTTAGATTTTTCTGATTAATCTCCATTGTTGGTTTTTCCGCTTAAACCTTCCTCGACAGTTGTGTTAAAAATACGTTTCAATCTTCTTTGTCTGATCTTCCTTGAATTTTCATAGTCATTTGATCATCATAACAAACCTTATCATTTACCTCAGAATCATCAATTTCCAGCTCATCATTTAAATCAGCCCCAGTTTGATTTAATTGCTCGGTCAATACTGTGATGTGTCGGTGATCCCTAGCTCGGTTATTACTATGCTTGGTATACACAGTATTTACTTAGTGTTCACTGGTACTCGATGTATACAAAACTCTTCAATTACCGACCACATAAACTTTGTTTGTTCTAGATATTTAATCCATAATAGATGTTTGTTACCATAATGATGCTCAAATAAGTTGACATCAATGAAAATATATTAACTGATTAATGTCTATCATCATATTTGTAACTCGGTTGACCATCAACAAAATGACTTCAAACATACAATTAGTTGCAGTTCATCAGATACACCTACACCCTATTCTTTTCTTAATTTATATTATTTTCTTGATATGAACATATCCTTCTAGAGAAGATGATTTTATATAGAAATTATATTTAAATTGATGAATGTGTTGAACTAGTTTTGGCGTGGAAGTAGTTTTTATTTGCCTTCTTGTAAACTAATTCTATTATTCTTTCATCTGTAATTTCTTTGTGCAAACAATATTAGTGAGTTCAAAGCCCTTATTGTTGTCTTGTATACTATATTATTGCTACACATTAAACATATTTAAATTTATTGTGATTCTTAGTTAATTATAAATCATATACATGGAATTAAAAGGATATTCAAATTAATTATATAAATATCATGATTTAGCCTTATCTTTACTACATAATTATTGGATAGAATTCAAGAAATGATCATATGGATAAAATGGTAAGAACAATTACGCTTGTTCACTTCACTTTGTGCAAATGTAGACTTTGGCAAATGGTATTTTCACATTTCCAATTATCTCAAAGATGGAAAATTTCTAGATAATATTACTAAAAATGATTGCATTAGCATTCAAAATATTGCAACACATTATAATATCCTTCCAAAAATTCTTATACAATATATTTCAATGATATGTTTCTCTAATTTCTTAGTAATTTTGGCATAATACTTTACCTAAAAGAAGCCCATTCAAAATTTGGTGGTAAATCCTTTGTTCATGAATTATTAAGAATGAGGTGTTATTAGAAAACAATGGAAGAAGATTCCTTCACTTCTATCAAGAAATTTTTTCAATGCCAACATCATAGAAATTTGATTTAATCCCCCATGCAGAAGCTTCATGCCCAAGCATCTTCATGGCCTTTTTTAGTTTGGGTCTTGAATACCATAGGATAATATTCCCACCTTCCTCTAAAGGACACGCATTGATTATCACAACTAAAAATAATAGTTTATGAAATGGGTGGAAGAAATTACACTTAGATAAACTACTACAAAATAAATCTAAAGATTCCTCTAAGAAAATATAACGTCTTTCTAACGTCCCATAAGGTGAGGAGAGAATATCTCAACTTCTAAGTGAGATTAAACATAGCGTGAATAGGACTTGATTAAGTAGGATAAAAGGAAGCTAGTTATGAAAAATACCTTTTCACATTAACAACTATGTAGAGAATCATGTGTCACTTTAGCACTCTCTTCTCTCATTAGAGCCAAACATCTCTTTTCTATCAGGACTTGGACCTTGAAAACTCACTAATCCATATTTCTAGTCACAGTGGCTAGATATATCTTGCTAAACCACACATAGTCAGATCTCATCATATGCAGGCTTGAGCTATATACTGGACTTAAATATTTGGATATGGAAACATATAAACAACTACAATTTGTATGATTATAGCACCATTCCATAAAGTTAAACAATTTGGACCATCTCAACAATAAATCAACTGATAAATTTGAGCCTCTCTTATATTCATCCTATAAACTTAAAACATAACAATCATTTTTAACACATCATAAAAATAAAAGCATATACAACAATATCGACATCATATTCTATTCTTTCATAAATATAAGAAAAATATAAGCATAAAGTCACCTAGCTCTCTGAGGTCCCAATATGAATCTCAAGGCACAAATGGACTATTGGAAGAAATATTAGGGCTAGTGGTAGCTCTCAATGATGGTCATATAGTGGTGGCTACACTACTCGGCTCACCCCATTTCATCTTGCCTAGAGGTGATATAGATGGAGAAGATGATATTATAAATACTACTCTTGGAGGGTATATCATTTTTCTCACCCTCAATGTCTCCTCCTCTAGATCCTCAATGAAAAAATCTACCTCCCCATTGCTACTAGCCTCCTCACTCACCTCCTATGCACCAAGATCCCCTCCAAAAATATCCTCTTCGAAAATTGAGGTTGGTCAAGTTTTTTTCATCGTAATATATAGCCCTATTTCATGCCTACATCATCGACATCAAGAACTTGATGTGGGTCCTCTCCTCACTATCTAGGTATCTCAATACAACCTCGATGATGGTAGGAATGAGGAGGTTTCCTACTCTAACAATATTATAATGTAAGAAGTGTTATCGTTAATTTCATTTTAGTGAAATTAAAGACCACATGAAAAATTTAATCATTGTTTCAATTAAGAACGATATTTTTGTACTCTAAGTACGTTTGTAAATAAGCCATGTATTTTTATTAGGTGTTTTATCTTTATAGTCTTTAGACGTTGGGTTTTTTTCCTATTTTTTTAAAAAAATTTATTAATATATTACATATAATATTATGTATAAATAAACATGCCACGAGTTCGTAAATTTAAATACATTTATCATTGCATGATTATTTATAAATAATAATTTGCATAGTATATTATTAAAAATTCCGTTAAGCCTCAGTGATTATTTTTCCTAGTTATAAGATTGATGGTTGACTTTACAAGCATGTGTTACAAGTTTTTATTAAAATTTAACTTGTAAAATATTTCATAAAGTTTGATGTCCCTTTGTCTTTGATTATTGATTTTTAGGGTTTATATTACATGTATTAATATACTTATAAAAGGACTTTATAAGATCCAATGCACAAGTCAATATCAATATTTAAGGCACATATTACAAGTTTAATAAACTTGTAAAACATTTCATGAAACCCGGTAGGGGAAAGGGCCCAATAACCATTAGGGGGTCCAATAAGACTGATATTTTTGTCATGTTGACCCCCCAATTACAGTATTAAAGGAGCCCCAAAAATGATAACCTTTGTACAAATATCTGATCACATGTACTAATAATCGATCTTTTTTTAGTTTTTTGGTTGGTAATTGGCCCATTTGTGCACCACTATTGGGAGTTAGGACATTTCATAATGAATACTAAGACATTTTCTCATAGTACTGGCATTTTTTAGTGAATGACTATCGGTGCAAGAACATAGCAGGTATCATACGACCCTTTGAAATGACCATTTTTGACTGCTCTATGTTCGACGATCTCTATAGAGAGATCCACAAATACCCAAAAGCTAAACCTTAGCTTTAAGAAGTTAATTGACATACATAGACATACTAAAGTTGTTTTTTAGAATATGACATACGGTTTAGGATCTGTAGGTGCACGAAGTTAGGGTGTGTGGCTACTAGGTCCTTTCCCTACTTGTAATTGCAAATATGAAACCCAAATTTAGTCTTTAAGTTATATTTATTTTAGGCATATTGGCTTTTAAGGCCCATATTACATTTTTTAAACATAAAATCAACTTTAAAAGGCCCGATATGCATTTTCCTTTTTGTTTTAGCTATACGGTTTGACATTTCAAGGAGAGCTGGAGATATTTCGTGTCGTGTCTCTTAATGCACAAATGTAGGGATTTTTTGATTGTCATTTGCCAATTCGAACTAGTAGTTATAGTCATGGATTCAAAAATGAATTGTCTTCCTCAAGGATGACTTTAAAAGATCATATTTGACTGATTTACAACTTGTTTTTGTACATTTGAAGGCATTTTTGGAGATGTTTTTTCTTCCTTGCTTTTTCTTCAACAATGACACTTATCTGGTCACATTTTTTATCTTTTTCAATTATGCTTTTTATTGAAATGTTTTGTGTGTAGTCACCTAGGGTTGCTTTTTGTATTTGTTTACAATTTTTGTTATTTTTCTTTGAATTTTGGTTTTAAAACGTGGTTTCTCTTCTCTTCCTAGCTTTTTTTAAAGGTTAGATATTTTTTTGTATCATGCGGTTTCTTGTATGTACAAATATGAAAGAGTAAAATATTCACAAATACTGTAGTTTTCCCTCATTATGAGCTTCCAAAGAGAGAATATAAAAGTTCAAACAAAAATGAACCAAAAGTACAAACCTTGATGCATTCATTTATTCGTGGAATACCTATAGATTTGCCTACATGATAAAAAAAGAGTTTTCAAAACCTACCAAAATGAAAGCATGAAACTTATCCATCCTAAAGAGATCCTTGTACTGTCATAGTTCTACCTTTTTCATTTGTAGCAAAATGCTCTTCTCGAAATGCTCAAATATGTCCATGACGAAATTTTATAGTGACATTGCAAAACTTCAAAATCATATTCCAATGAATAAGTTTTTTTCAAGATTATACAAAATTGCAAAATGATGTGCTAATGAAAACATGAAGGCTACAAAAAATATGAAATCCATAATGCTCCTAGATGCTTTTAGAAAATTCAACTAAGAAGTCAACAATATTTAATTTTTTCCTTTCAAAACATTGTGAAGTTGTGTACACATATTGATTACACAAGGTTCTTCCCCTCACGTGAAAGATGTGAGGAATTAGTCCTTCCACTCAAATATTGCAAGTTGAAGATGATGAAGTAATTCCCATGTGTATGCAAAGTGCAAAAATTTATTACCAAATGAGAATGTTCTTCCCAGCCTATAATCGGGATTCTAAATCCTAATCACAAATTCATTTCTCAAAAAAAGATATACTTCCAAATGCTACTGCAAGTATGAAATTACTAGATGATGTTCACATTTGAAATGTAATTCCCAAAACCCAAATTTGGATATTGAAGCTATTTTGAAAATAAAAAATTGAGGTTATTCCCCTACCTACAATCAGGATTCTGAAACTTGAATAAAGGTGAAATTACTTCTAAAATGTACATGTAATCAAGTTTTTGAATCGCGATTACAAGTAAAAGTTATCCTCCACGATATGTATACGCATTTGCAATTTGAACTTCCCATTTCTGAGTCTAAATGCATATGTTTTATCTATCTACAATGCCCATCAAAAAACCCAAAATTCCTCATTGGCCTCACTTTGAAAGTTGATTCTGTCCTTTTTCCTTAAAATTTTTCTCGTCTAAAACCCCTTTGTTCTTGTTCTTCACATGCATAGCTCCAAATCTGCAAAGTAATAGCTTGAAATATTGTGCTAAGGCTTCTCCGGTGACTAAATAATGATATGAAGCAAGAATGGAAACATGATAGAGAAGAAAAAATAGAAGGATAAGTGATGAAATCATTGAGAGCATAAAATGCTTTCAAGACTGAAATGGTCATGAAACATTGAAAAGATTATTTCCAAATAAAGGTCGTTGCGATGCAAGACAATCAAGGATGAAGATTCCTGATCCAGTTCAAGATGCTTCCACCAAATCTAATTACTTCAATCATAGAGTATCTTGTAGAAGCAAGAGGAATGTGAAAAAAGATGATGTAAATAAAACCGTGTCTTATCAAACACTTAGAATAGTTTTCAATTATGCACTTGTAATTTATTTTCAAAAAATTATATGTAATTGAAAAACAAGTTTTAATTGCAAGTGACCTTTTCACTTGTAATGTTATTACATGTAATCAAATTGCAGATTAGATACATTAGGACTTGCCATTTGAATATGTCAAAGTTAGTTAGATATTAGTGTTGGCAAGTGGTTCATTCAGGAGTGTTATGGAACACTTAAGGGTTTTCATTAATGGAAACACACCTGGTATGGAAGTGTTGAGCGTTGTTTTGACACAAGCCAACTCGCTAGGATCTCAAGATTCAATTTCCTCTCTTGAAAGAATAACGGGGTTATTCCCAAGGTTCTCTGGTGTCAAGTCACAACTTGCTTGGTTACTCAGTTGAAGATAAATGTGATCTTGTTCACGAGGAGGCCTTTTCTGGTTCATTCAAGACATCAAACTGTGAAACACTTTAGTTCTTTTTTGGTATTTTCTATTTTAACATATATGGGTGTTTGTAAATAAAATGCAATTTTGGTATTTTTAAGATGTTTAGATTTTTAGAATTTAAAATATGGAAGAGATTAGGGAGTAGAGTAACGAGAAATAAAAAAATGACTGAAAATGAAGTCCTATGGGCAAATGCCCATTGGGAAAAGGTCTAGCTTCGAAGACCGACTGCAAGGGCATAGCTGGGTTCCACTCATGATGTGCCATGGTTTGGAAAGTATGGCTCTTTCGAACGTGAGTGTAGACATCCTTAAAGATACAGGGCCAATAGTATCTGGCCCAGAGAATCTGATGGGCAGTGGCATCAGCAAAGCCATGCCCGGTTTGAAACTGCCTGTGGAATTCTTCGATTATCCTCATTGCTTGAACCCTATCAATGCACAGGAGGTACACTCCCTCATAGTTCCTATGAAAAAGCATGGTTTTTTTTTATCATGAAGTGTGTGCTTTTCAACTGTAGGGCGCGATGTTTATTTGAGGGCAATTCCTTCGGGCATCTGTTATTCAACAACAAGTACACCAGGTCTGTGTACCATGGATCCTGAGTGATGGACTCCACTGTATATGTCTGACATTCGATGTGGGGAGTCTCTTCTGCCATCGCTCTACATAGTCCCTGGCCTTGGACTATCTTCATGGGTTGCATTTCCAAATTGTATTCCTAGAGGATGGCCATCCATTTCCCCCGTCTCTCACCCAATTCACTCTACATCAGCAGAGATTTTACTGCCTGGTTCGGGATGATGGCATGCACTTTTCTCCGGAGGATATAATGCCAAAAAAATTTCACAGTGCGAACGAGAGAAAAGGCCTTCTTTTCCAATGGTGAATACCAGAATTCAACATTCTTAAAGGGGGAGCTCATGAAATCTATTGGTCGTTCTTCCCCCTCGACCTTCTGGGTCAAAACTGCCGCGGCCGAATGTGGTGAAGCAAAGGAATAAATGTAAAAGGGGAGGAAGTAGTCTGGACTAGCCAAGACTAGTGCCTCCACAATTTTCTGTTTGATCTGGGTGAATGCCCGCTTTGCTTCAGGGCTCCACTCAATTTTAGTATCTTTCTTCATCATTCCATTGAGTGGTTTTACGATCTCGGTGAATTCAGTGATGAACCGCTGGACAAAGTTGATCTTCCCAAAGAAAGATCTCATTTCTTTCTTACTACCGGGCATTTGTAGGTTTAGCAGCGCTTCAACTCTCTCAGGGTCAATTGATATACCCTTCTTGGAGATAATATGCCAGAGCAACTTCCCTTCAATGACCCCGAATATGCATTTCTTAAGGTAGAGGGATATTCCATACCGGCGACATCTCTCACAAATCTGGGCGAGGTGGGTGGGATGATCACTGCTGTCCCAGGAAAATATGGTCAAATCATCCATGTAGATGATTATACACTAGTTCACAAGGCTGTCGAACTCAATGTCCATAGCCTTTTGAAATGTGGCCCCTGCGTTGATTAGGCCAAAGGGCATTCTCTGGTAGGAAAACATTCCCCACTTGGTGGTAAACATTGTTTTGTCTCTATCCTCATATTTAACCATGACTTGGTTATACCTAGAGTACCCATCCAAGAAGGACATCATTTGTGATCCGTTCATGATTTGCAATACCTCATCCAGTGAGGGGAGATGGTGATTATCTTTCTTGGAGGCCTTGTTCAAATTTTGGAAATCCACGCAAAGGTGGATCTCACCACTTTTCTTCCTCACAGGGACTAGGTTGGCAACCCAAGTAGTATGTCGAATTGAAAAGATTATCTGGGCTGACAGTAGTTTTTGAACCTCCTGATGGATCAGAGGTTCGATTAGTGGATTTCCCTGTCGTTGTTTTTGTCGAAAAGGTTTAGCATCAGGTTTGAGTGGGATAGTATGGGTCATGATGGATGTATAATAGGTTTTTAAGTCCTCATACCCACACACAATTACGTCAATGTATTCTCAGAGAATCGCGAGAATCTCCTCCTTCTCCTTAGGGGAGTAGGAGGTGCCAATGTGTATCATTTTCTCTTCACCGGGCTAGCCGATGTTCACTTTCTCAAATTTTCCTCCCTCAGAGGAGGATGATATCTTTTCCCAGCCTTGAGGGTCTGAGTCGAAGATTCGTTCAAGTGTGACCAACCCCTTAGGGATGGTGTTGGTTGGTAGGTCCATGATCCCGTCATCTTCGTCACCCTGTCTAGTATCATCATGATCTCTTTCTTCCACTATCTGGTCCTCAAAGACACCAACATTGGCCATGAAGGCCAGGATATGTTGATCATCCTTAAAGACCTAAAATGGGTGACATTGTCTGGAATGGACAGGGTGGGGATCATCTCAACCGAGAATCTCTGGAGTCGTGAGCCAGCCATTGGCTCAAGCGTGCTAGCACAAATGGCGAGGGCATCCAGGACATAGTTTCATCTCCGGGGAATAAGATCAATGCCAAAGGCATCAAAATCCTCAATAAGGCTCCATGCCTGATTGCGGTATGCAGACAACCTTTTGTCATGACAGGTGTATTGACTCCAGACCTATTTTACAATCAACTTTGAATCACCCAGGGCCTGGAGATGAGTGATTCCTTTCCTTAGTGCAAATAGGAGTCCAAGGACCAAAGCCTCGTACTCCATGAAATTATTCATGCAGTTGAACTGCAGCCTATAGGAGGTAAGGAATGATTTCCCCCATGGGTTGATTAATTCCACCACGGCTCCACAACCTTGTTTGGATCAGGACCCGTCGAATTTAAGGGTCCACAAGTCATCATTTGTTTTCTGGGGCTGGGAAGACAAAGTGGTCTTTGGATTGTTTGTGGGAGGGTTGGGAGGAGTTTCCTCCGGCGCTGATGGTACGCAGGTGAGGTTTGTTTCTGGAGGGATTTCTGATTGGGATCCCCGGACACATGGCACCAAAAAGGCATTGCCAGTAGAAGCACTGTGTCCCAGGGAATCAGCTGTGTGTTCTTTCTTCCAGAGGGCATTGATGTGCCGGGTAGTAGCGGCAAGGCAAGGTTCACACTCTAGCTCTGAATGTTTCTGGTAGTGCACCCAACACCAGGTGTCAGAAAAAAGTGTGGTGGGGGTCGCTGCGGTACCCTAAGAGTTAACCTCAACCCTCAATTTTTCTTCCAGGTCCTGGTTTCTCTGTAAAACTATGGGGTCCTCCCCGGGGCTGAAATCAAATGTTAAGATCTCAAGGGATTGGTACACCCTGGGGGAAGTCTCAAAGAAGAGGACTTCATTTACCCTCCCAACTTCTGTAAGGGCCTATTTCATCCGGGGTTTGCTTTCAACCCAGATCTGATTAGATTCTCCTTCCCAGGGAAGCCACAAGTGGGAAAAGTCGGTCTAGAAGTATCCGTTCAGATACTTGGACCAATTGTGACTTAGTAACATCCCATAAGTCTCTAGGATGTCCACCACTTGGACGTCGATTATGCTGGCTATCCTAGGGTCCTAGATGAGTTGAATATGGATGTTCTTCAGTTCACCCACCATTTTTACAGCAATTTTATCCAACTGGATTACTGCACCGTTAGACGGGGTGGGTTAAAATCTGAGCTTCTGGCATATGGATAAAGATATGATGTTGCCCGATGCCCCAAAATATACCAGGAAATTGTGTATATTCTTTCCTTGTATGTTCAAGCCTAGAGGGAAGGGAGGATCCTTAGTATTTCCCTGGAAGACAGCCGCATTGGCATCCTCAAAAGAGACAATCTTGGGTGGGCGACTGACGACTTTTGGGTTTCCCAAGAGCTTTAGAAGAGACTTCTTCTGCTCGAGACAGTTCAGAAAAACCTCCATCAAGGTCATGGAGGTGGTCATTTGTTCTAAAACCTTCGTGATGTCAAACCTTCCTCCCAGGAATTGATGGCTTCCCTCGGCCGGGTCCTTAGCTTGGTTAGAGCTAGGGCCTTTTGGAGGGACAAATCGATCAGTTGTGTTGTCCCGAGGAGGAGTGTCTTTGGGAGGTGTGGGCGTGTAAATGGGTCCTTTTCCATCCTGACTTTGAGTGTTGTAGGGAGTCTGTGGGTTGGTGAAGGCATTAGCCTCAAAGGTTGGAATAGATTCATCAAAGAACCCCTATAGTTCAGGTTCCTCTTTGTCTTCTTTGCCTGTTCCAAAGAAGACGGTCTCACAAGTGAATGCACGGTGAGTGGGCTCTTGTATAGGAGGCTTTGGGGGAGTAGGATCAAATGCCTTTTTTCTATCAAGTTGGGAAATTATGATGACTTTCTCCAGCGTAGCACAATTTACCTCATTGTGGGAGCCTATGTCGTGCAATCTACACCAGTTGGTCATGGGCTGGAAGTCTATGACAAGCGTAAAATGGGAAGGTCCAGCACCACTGTGATTGGTGTTTTGGCTTAGAGGAGGACCTTTGGTACTAGCATTGTTATTCCATTGTTTTTGGTTGGGCCAAGGCCTGTTGTTGAAATTTCTTCCTCCGGCATTATTATTTTGTTGACCAGAGAAAATATTCCCTCTCTGGGAATTGGTGTTGTGGGGTGCAAAGGACCCCACCTTCAGTTGACCCATGTCCACAGTCAGCATAGAAAACATTCACCAGAGGGATTCAACCTCGGTGGTCAACTAGGTATTCACATCACAGTGTGACAGTTATTGTTGTTGGTTTCCTGGGAAAGCGACAACATTCGCCAGAGTTGAGGGCGGCAATCCTCCAGTCGCGGACGACTGAAAGAAAGGCACTCTGAGTGGTTGTGTCTGTGGTTGTTGCATTGGCTGTAGTTGGTTCCAGGGAAAATATTCTAGACTCAGTGTTGTCTGAACTTGCGAGGGGTACACGTATCAGGCCTGCTAGTCTATCAGCGGTGGTGGGGGATTCATGGACATTGCAGGAGCACCCATTGCCTGATTGGGGTTATATCCCCTGGTGTAAGAAGTTCCGTCGGGTATCATGTTAAATGGCATGTTCTTCCCAATCCCACCTAGGGATTTGTTAAGACCACGAGAAAACTCTAAGGCCAGGTTGTATACCTTCACCAAAGTATCCTGGTCACCCGGGGTGGTATTTCTCTAGAGGAGAGTGGCAATGAAAGGGTCCATCACGTTAAGAAGGATCTGGATAGTTACATCCACGGATGGGATGAAGGGACCCATGCATTGCTTCAAGGCACGTTGGAACCTATGATTGAATGCTGCGAGGGGCTCATTCAGTTCCGTCCTAGTAGAAATGAACTGGCTATGGGACCATCCTGGGTCCATGTGTAAGTAGAAGGCAGCTTGGAAGGCATCCTCCATGTCCTGCCAACTGTTGATGGAGTTGGCGGGAAGGTTAAGGTACCAGTTTAGCTCGTTCTATCCCAGGGAGAGAGGGAACATCCGGTCACAATGTCCTAATGTTGGATTCAATGTCGGTTCATGGCATATTTGTATGCCTATAGATGCTCTTCTGCGGTTCGCTAGCCTAAGTGCTCATATCGGGGACAAATCTTCTCTGGGTACGAAGGTAGATCGTTGGATGCACCTATAAAAGTTCCCATCGGGGACCCGATATTTCCAAAATATGCAGCCATTGGGGGTTTTAGGTATTGACTAGGTTGAGCGTTAATTCCTAGAGTTGTCTGGGGGACTTGGGTATTGTGGGGTGTGCTAGATCCCTAGACAATGGTGGCTAACTTGGCTTTTGGGGTCCATTTCTTTCGATCAGGAGGCTCGAGTTTGACAAACCTTCCGGGATTGGGGGTTGATCTAAGGACTCTTTCGAATCTGGTTGGTGAAAATGATCCAATCCCACTGAAGGCTTGACTCTTAAAAATATGGCTTGGGAAACCCTCGGGCGGTGTGAAATCTAAATCCTCAGAAGGGGACGAGCTCATGCCCTCCTTCTAGAGCTAGTTTCTGTTGATAGGACTTTGTGATCGGGTCTGCCAACAGATGTAAGTTGTCACCGGGTACTGGGGTACCGACCAACTTTGCCTGTAAAGGTTGTCCAGAGAAATGAGATTCCCTGAGCCTTCAAGCATGTGAGAGTTAGGTCTCGACAGTGTGGGAGCTTAGTTGGGAAATGTGACTATTTTGTTTGGGGGGGATAGTTGGTTATCTTGGCTCATCTTCTCTAGGGATTTAAGTGAGTGAGGTTTCCTGCAAGTGTCTACTAACTTTATCAAATAAACTTCAAAATATGTTGCAGATTCATAAATATTCCATCTACCTATAGTTATACTAAACATCCAAAACATCGATAATGCTCTAACACGCTACACTAAATATCAAAGAAATAAAAAACCATCAGCTCATATTTAATCAATAGCAAAGGAAAGGAGGTCGTTAATCTACTTGAAGTATTAGAGAAAAGGACATAAGAACATAAAGCATAAAATACCGTCAACCCAAAGATCAAAATGCTAACAATGTCATTGATAGAACTCGTCCTTCTTCATTAACATATTTCCTTCAAGCACTGGTGCATATCACAATGGTGGCTCCAGGGGAGCATTTAACTACTGAAAGCTTCTAAAACTAAGAAGCATTTAGCTCTATAACTAAGAACTAAGAAACATGAAATGCTATTAGCTATGGACTGCAAAACCATCAATTTCATCGACCCTTGGAATGAGGCCAGACTTATTATTTATACACAAGTTTTGACCTAAAACTAACCTAACTTATTTTACACTTAACAATATAATACTATTTATGGTGGCCGGTACTACTTGTGCCATGCTACAAAGACCTCGAGATGGAAAAGGTCTGACATGTTAGAAGAATAAGACAAGAAAAGAGGAGTGGAAGAATTGGCCTCAAGAAGAGAGTCGGGGGGAGAAAAGAAGAAATCTCATCCTCTGGGGATCGAGGCTACATGCCTCATAAATGGGAGAGCGGCTCACTATCCCTGATGCGCCAGGTGTTATGTTGAAGTGACGCCTTAGGAAGACCACCTGTCAGAACCCTCTTGTCAAGCTGACGTGCCTTGTTGCAGTTACCATCTTTCTGACACCCTTCATTAACTGCCTCGAAAGTGACTGGTCAATTTTGGGAATCGGGACACGGGTCACTTAAAGAATACAAAATTGTAGGATCTGGAAGCTGGCGCCTCAAAGAATAAAGGATACAACCAATACATGGTTGGTGAGATTCTCCAGACTCCGGAGAACTTTATTGTTCCTTATGATTTTTCCCAAGCCTCCAACACTTGGCTTATGCTTTCTTCATCTACGTCTCTGATGTTGTCCCATCGACTGCAAATATCCTCCAATGCTTCCTCAACATCTCCGGCCCCGTTCCAGAATTCATCCACCATCTTGATGGCGTCATGCAACTGGATCATTGTCTTGGACAATCTGGATATCCTACCCTGGTCAAAATCTCTGGCAGGTGGATATAGGGACTCCATCTGTTCATCAAACTTACTGAGGATGTAGTCCTCCATGGTACATGTTTCGGTGGTGAAGGGATCGACTTGCGATACTCTAGCCACAAATGCTTGAAATAGGCCCAAGGGGTATTGGGTCACTGTCACCTTCTCTTTCAAGGCCTTTACCAGTTCCTTGCATACCTCAATCTTGAGGACAAGTCTGGAGTACTGGGCCTGGAGGGAATCATATGATTCATCTCCCAAAATCCCCACCTTTATAGTGACTTCTTCTCCTATGTTGTGAATTTCTTCCAGCCCAACCTTCCACTTTTCATTCTTTGCTAAATCTTGCTCCCTTATAAGAGTGGAGCCATTTTCCTAGCTAAGAAGAGTGTCGACCCAATAAAGGTCTGGGAGGGATGCTGCTAGGAATTTTCTCATGGTGGCTACTTGCTCGGTGGACCACCCATCTACAACATGCACCTTCTTCTTCATGATTCGTAGAGAATCCACATCACCCTGTGCAAGTGGCAATCTAGAGGAAGGGGTTCTAGGGTGGACCTCGACCAAAGGCAATGTCAGTTTTGCCAGAAGTGTGAGGAGATTGGCATTAGTTTCTCTTTCCTCCTTCAGCTTCTGGCCCTGCTTGATGTATCTGGCCTCCATTGCTTTTGTTGCCTCCCTCAGCAAGTCAATTTCACCTTGTTTATCTCTCCTCCCCAGTTCCACTTATGTTATGTTATAGTCTTCGGGCCTTACGATTGCCGTATTTGCACCTGGAGGGGGTGTTGCGATAGTTGCAACTGTGCTGCCTGTTGGACCAGTCTGGAGAGTATGGACTGTCTGTGCTTTCTTACATTTTTGGGCCTCTGCATTTCTAACCATCATTTTTTCCAGCAAGAGTGTAGCGCTTGATGCAACTGTTGGGGCCTTTATTTTCTTTGATTCTACCAGCCATTGGGGTGGCTGGGATGGCTTCACTGTTAAGACCTATTCATCGGGATTTCCTTTGGAATCTGGAAGCGTGTTCCCAGAAAGTACATTATCTTCAGGCTCTTTCTCTCTCTCTTGCTCTTGTTCCTTTTCTTGTTCTCCAGAACCTTCAGTATTTTCTGCCATGCTGTCGTCCTCTATTGTAATATCTAGAACCTTTTCTCTGGCCTCAACATTGCTTGTTTCTTCAGGGACTTTCTCATCCATCCTGTCATCAGTTGATCCTGCATTTCATTGTTCGGGGCTTCCTGATCAATCTCCTCCACCAGAATATCCTTTGGGGGTGGGTGAGGTCTCTGGCCAAATTTTAACAATGCGATCGCTATTACTACCTCACCAAATGTAATTTGAGGCACCTGATCACCCGGAGTAACCAAAGGTGTCTGAAACATAATGAAAGAGGGCAAGGTTGACCCCGAAGGTACGGGTTTCCCAATCATTGGTTGTTCATCTATGGGTTTCCTTGGTGTGTCTTTGGTCCCTTGGACCGAGGTCTTCTCCTATTTGGGCCCCATTTGTACTTCCTCCCGGGCCTCTTTTTGTGATGTATCCTCTTCTTTCGGGATCCCTTTTTCTACGGGGGCCTCTTCCTTATCCTGAACAACAATTTCCTCAACCGCATGACTTATACCTTGTTGGAGGTCCATGAGCTCCTTCACCAAGAAAGTGTAATCATAGTCATCGTGCGGGGGGGTGAGGAGTCAGAAATATTTTCAAGTTCGGGAGATTCCAAACTGATATCCACCGGGCACATCTAGCACACCGAGACTGGTGGTTGTGCTTGGTGTAGGGGTCACCTTCTTCTTCTTCTTTCTTGCCAGTGGAACCTTAGGATCTAAGGTGCTGGTAGAATTTGCCTTGGTGAAATTCTATCTACTCATCATTGCAGCCAAGGACGGTGATCCTTCCAGGCGAGCATACACCATTAGAGTTACAAGGAGGCTGGAGGATATTTGCGTACTTATCTACTGGATGGCCATCCTTACCAACTCCATTTGTTGTTGTAGTTGGGTCATTAGAAGGGTGGGAACTTGGGGAGGTTCCTTGGACGGAGTGCCCTCTTTTTATTTTCCTTTGCTTGTGCTTGGTCCGGCAGCAATGGAGGATGAAGAAGGTCTAGCGCTGATGGAAGAGAGAGTGGCCTTAGGAACCACTAGTTTCTTTTGGGTGCTCTTGGAACACACCCGGGAAAAATACTGGTGAATTGCTTCCAAAATAGGGTGACATACCCCTTCAATTTTTAGATCCTCAGGGGTGGCCTAGTCCACCAGAGGGAGATCTAACTTGTCCAGTCCTTGTCCTTTATATGTTGGATCCTCCAGCGACCCATCATCTAAAAATTCCTTCAGGAAATTTTGAAGGTCGAGTGCCTTCATGAGCCCTTTGCTCATCTGTGAATGTTGTTGGGCCCAGAGATCAAAACTATCTTGGCAGTCCGCCCAAAATTCTTCAATGTCTACTTCATGTGGTGGGGATGCCCATGGAAGCACTGTGGCAATCTTGCCTAGTGGGTCATAGTTTTTCCTGGTGTGCTGGAATTCCACCAGTCCCAGGATTTTTAGTTCATTATCTGCCTCCCTTGCTGTGGTGAGGCTGCATGTATAATTCAGACATAAAAATGGGAATGGGACATTGATGACCTTCTTCAATGTAAAGAAGGCATGCAGATCCATCATCTACCGACAGAACTCTAAAAGAATAATTATGTCCCTGAAATACCGGGGAAGGAGATGGGGATTCCCAGAGAAGCCGGTCACCCAAATGTAAGTGTGGTGTTGGAATTGAATAAAATAGCGGCTATAGGTGCTGACCAAATTCATTGTTGCCTGTGATAGTCAGTACCCAAAATCTCGAGTAAGTGTTAGGATGTTGTGGTAAATGAAAGCATCATTTACCTAGCAGAAATTTGGGAAGTTGAGTTCACACTATATTTGAGGATAATGATCCCATGGTGTCACTTGACCTGGCCTGTTTCCAAGTTCCCCAACTGTTCCCAATCCTAGAAAAGCCAGTCTCTATTGGGCAAGTTCCCATAGCACGTATGATGTCATGTAAAACTTGGAATGCTAGATGACGCCCTTCAGCTACGTGTCCATGTGATTGGCTATGATAGCCACCTAGTTGAAGGTCTGACTGTGAGTGGTAATGCAGTATAGAAAGTAGTACATCTATGCCAAAAAATCCTGGGCATGGGGAAATCCAAAGATCGTGCACAAGAATATAATGCTCGCCTGAATGAGCTCTTTGAACTCCTCGTGGGGAATTTCCATCTTCATCCTCCTACAATCCCTCTTTGGGGATTTTAGCCAGTGGCTATTGAGATGTTGTCGGGAGATAACGGCAGCGTCCTCAAACTCCTGCAATGTCTGGACCCAATTTTGAATAATGGATCCTTTGAACTGTGGGATCCCCAGCCCTGAGGCAAAATTTGTTGCATCCAGGGTGAAAATTGTTACTAGGTACTGTAATGGCTGGGGATCCGGGAGCAGAACGGTCTGAGTAGGTGCATTGTACAAAGTTTCCAGCTGGAGTATTAACTCTGGTGATTGCACCGAACAAAGAAATTTTTCTGCCTTAATGATGATGGATGCAGCTAGCTAGGTGGCCAAATTATCTCCGGTGGCCTTCAACCTGTAAATGGCTTGGATCAAGCCTTGCATTTCATCCCAAAGTCTGGGCTCCATGTCGGTTATTTCTTGAACTCTGGAATCCACCTTGGATCCCATGAGAACACCCTCCTTTGGATATTTGGAGGTCAAGGGCAGCTTATCTAACAACCTTTCATCCTTGGTTTTGGTGGCCGCCCGGGTGGAAGTGGTAGGTAGTTCTAGGTTATCAGGAGGGGTGATTACTTCAAACATCTTTGATCAACTTATCCGCAACCTGCAAGACTAGAGAATCATTAGGACATGATATATAAAAGAATATTAAAACTCTGGGGAAATCGTCACCACCTTGCACTTGTTCAATAAGTGTTAGTACATACCAAAATCCTAAAATAATTGAAATAGATGTGAACAGGGCTCTGGGGGATTGAACCAAATGACAAGGGGAACATAGGACAAGGGATTTCTCAGGACCTGGAGTCTGGATGGACTAGCTATTACCGTGTCGACGTGACCAGAGGGTAACCGTACTTGGCTAACATGGGTCGGCACGTGGTCACATGACGTGCGACATGAAGGCATTAATGGTGACAGGTGGGCGAACATAGAGTAAAATGAATGCCCGATGGGACATGTTTTGAATGCCCACTTGTGGGAAATTAATCCCTCCATTAAGGTAATGAGACAAAGGAGAGAGAAAGCTGCCATGGCTCAAACCAGTGAGGTGTCAAGTTTGAACCATGGTGACTCCATCTCAACGAGCTCGGTCTGGAGAGTGAAAACACATGATAGAGCACGAGGAAATCATCAAATCGAAAGGATATACATAAGAAATATACACAAAACCATAGAGGGCCAAAGGCCAAAGCATATATACATTAAAATACACAGTATTCATAAGCTTTTTACAAATTTATATAGCATTTACATAAGTGCATGAACTACCCTAAGATAATGGACATTATAAACACTAGCTTACAACTACACAGAGGGTGGACAACCCTCTGGCAGAGCCAACCCACCAAAGAGAGGCAAACTAGAAGTGAAACACGAAAAATGGAAACCGCAAAACCAGAGAAAATGAAACAGAAATGAAACCAAAAAGAACAAGAAGCAGAAACCAGAGAACCTACCTGGAAGCACAGAGGAAAGCAAGGGGAGAAGGGAACCAGGAACGCTCTGCAACAATCTCAACCTTCAAATGATCACTAACCAACACTGAAAATTAGCTTGTAATCAACCACTAAGCACAGAGTAATTCACAGCTTAATCACAGTTTAATCACCTAGGAATCTCTGAAAGGTCTAAGTGTTTTAATTGCGGTAACTGTAAAAATGGTAGGTAATTTCTATTTATACCCAAGGTAAAAGCAAGTTACACTCTCCTCCACAAACTCTGAAATAGGCAAACCTCCAGACTTCGGGCCCAGGGATTCCATGCAACCATACCTTCTCGCAAGAAGAAGACATCGTGGCGGAGAATCCCAGAGTCCAGAATCTGGATCTGGAAGAACAAAATCTGGGACCGAGTCCCAGAGACACAAGAAAATAGAAAGCAGAAAGAAAACAAACCTCACGGGTGCAAATCCTGGAGAAGAAAATAAAGAAAGCAAAGAAACAAGGCAAGAGCCAAAGCGAAAAGAGGGTACCCAACATTTTGCACACAAAATGTAGGGATGGGTATGCAGGGCATAACAATATCCACCTTGACTTATCTTAGAGGGTGAATCCACCATGACTCATCCCAGAGGGTGGAAACAAGGGCTTTCACCTTAGACTTCTCTCTCAAAGAGAAGAATTCAATAACATACAAAATAATAGATCACAGATGTTGAAACTCCTTTTCATCTAAGGCTTCATTCTCCAACATACCAAGTTTATCTCAAAAGTATACAACCTCGTCTCTAGGAAGAGACTTGGTGAGAATATCATCCATCGGTTATGTAGTGATAAGGTACCTTGAATAGAATACTTATGTACTATATCTCTTATATAGTTTGCATCACTCTTGGTGAACCCCAAGTCGTCCAGGAATATCATGATGTAGGAGTTAGCATAAAGGCATTTCAACCATAGTCCTACCATAGTCCTCTGATTGTAAAAACCATATCCATTATTGGCTCCCTCTGAACCAATATGACCAAATTCCTTGGAGATCAGAATGAATCATATCCTCTAGATACTCCCTTTAAATTTTGAGGTCTTGCAACAACCTCCTGACCTCCTTGTCCAAGGTTGCTTTTAGATGAACTATCTGACTCCCTCTGAATCTAATATCAACCCTCTGCGAGCAAGTGATGTCTTTGTTCTTTAGTCTACATTAAGCTCTTTTCTTAAATGCCCTTTGATCCAACAACTTATCCATCTATCTAGGAGTATCATGACCTAGATATCTACATAAAATCCTTCTATCCAACATATATGGAACTACATCATTTGAATTGCAATCCTTTGGCTTTTTATAGTTTCCTGGTCACTAGGGAAACCATCTCGATATGGCCTGCCCTTCTAAATTAGAATGATTAAGATCCTTGAAAAATAATTTTGGGAGATCCTCTAGTAGCTCCCTCTATTACGGAACCATGCATGGCCCCAATCATGAAAATATCTTGCTTCAAGAGACTCTCATCATCTGGTACATGATCAAAATTTTGATTACAACATTATTCATAGGAGTAGCTTTCCATACACAAAAGCACTTGTCTGATTCCATAGTAACATAAGTGAATGTAATAAACTAAGGATTGATCCCTAGGCTTGGAAACACCAAACATTCATGATAGTAACTTTGTTAGAAATAACTGAGAGGGGGGGAGGGGGGTGAATCAGTGGCCTAAAAAATATTCCAATAAATCAACCCAAAAACTTAGTACCACAATATTAAGCCTCTTGTTATCTTTAGTCCTACAAGATGTATGCCTTCAAATAAATTTATCAAATAACTACTGCTTGGAGTTCACTGTTAAACCTTATTATTTATGTTTACTGAATAGCAGTCTTTCATTTACCGAAAAATAGTAAATTGCTTAGTGTATACTGATTAATCTAGATTAATTGTGTGTAATGAAAACACTAAAGTAATGACTCATAAATACATTGACACATGGATTTTTAATGTGGAAACCTTGTTAAGGGAAAAACCACTTGGGACTAGTAACCCAAAATTTTCACTCCTATGAAGTGAGCTCGGTGAAGAGTCGACCCTATTAAAGGTAACAAACACACTGTTAGGTGTGACCTTGTTAGAGGATTTAAACATAATAGTTTGTCACTTGATATCGGGCATCTCTATGCTACCTTCTATGACCAAACCCAGTGTAGTTTGTCAAATGGTATCTGACATCTCATGCTATCTTCATGATCAAACTTTTTGATACTCCTTGGGATGTATCTCAATATACAAAGGATTGTTAAGTCCTGCTCGGTTAAGAGACTTTCTAAATCAATGGTTAAACTAAAACAGTAAATGATGTGTTCAGACATACAACTTAGACTTGCAAATTTTCAGATCTATTGTAAGCTCATAATACCTTTCTGATCAATGTCCTATTTTCAATACCTTTTCTCCACTTGTTTCTACTCGGTGATGTTGTGCTTCTCTATTGCTCAGTTTCCATAGAAATATTTAGCTCTTTCCTTGGCTTGATTGATCAGGACTGTATGAAGTTTTTCTTCACCAGTTTCTCTTCAACATCCTTCTTTTCCATTCACTCCCCTTGATTCATAATGAATTAGGTTGTCTCTTTATAGACATAATATCATCATTTCTTACTTCTTGATTTTCTTGTTCTTGGTGTGATCCGCAATCCATGCCAATCTTTCTTTAAAACATAACTCTTGTTTTATCTCATAGAAATCTTCTTGCCAACTAGATAAAACATCTTTAAATCTTTTACTTATCTTTGGCCTTAACTTGTTGATTAAAACAATGTCAACAACCAGTTAAGTCTATCTTTAGCTTTACGAGCTAGGTATTTTGTCATTTCTGAACTTTGGTTCTTTTCATTGTTTTAACTCTTAGATAGTTTCAGTCAATACTTCAGTTCTCCTTGGGCTTCTCCGTCGGTGTTTTCTCTTCATTAGGGCTGTCTATCTTTTAGGGTTGTCTGTCCATCAGTTAAGACTGTAATTCTGGCCATCGGTAATGCTTGTAGTTTTTCTCATTGGTAATGCTTGTGAGTCTTCTCGTCGGTAATTCTTGTTGGTCTCTTTTCTCAAGAATCACTATGATCACTTTGCTCTTGATTTTCTCTGTCCTTCAGGTTCCACTAGCCGTCGGTGTTTGAAGTCACTTAGTGAATGCTAGTCTTTTATGCATTAATGAAAGCATAATCTTCATCTCTCTAAATTATTTGACACTTTGAATATAAATGATAGGATTATATCAAGTTGACATCAATTACAATACTATCCATTAACTTATTTAATGTCTTGCATTATCTTTCTGCATTTCGGTGATCAACTTTAACATCTTCAAACATTCTATCAGTTACATGTCATCAATCTCTCCCTTTTGTATTGATGGAAATACACTACATTATCACACTATATTTTACTAATACAATATGAAATATAACAGTTGAAGTTCATCAATCTCTCCTATTATAACAAATACAAATGTAAGGATTTTAGTAAGCTCAAATATCTTATATTTGTTTCTTGCATAGTGAGTTCTTCAAACTTCAATCCCTTTACTGGATAGATGTAGCAACTTATGTCTATGTTTCTGATATGTGCTTTGCCTTGTCTATTCCTCTCCTTGATCATCTCTTTTCCCTTTGACAACAATCTCTCCCTTAGTATGTATTCTCTCTGTCATGTTACTTCTCTCCCTTTGATGGATATTTTATCTGTAATCAATCTCTCCCTTTGGATAATGATTAACTCTCCCTTTGAATTCTTAGGAACTTCTCTCCATGGATAATGATATAATCTCTCTTCATGATGATTAGATAATCTCTCTCCCTTTTTATTTCTGATAATGAATTCCTGATAATGGGATAATCTCTCTCCCTTTGACAACAATGCCAAACAATTCTTCTATATCATCTTCCATTCCCTTTTTATAATATACTCCTTGAATTTCCTTGTCCATTAGTAATATAGTGACTATGGTGTTCAATGTAGGTGTGTACCTTTCTATGTACAGATGTATCTTTGCAGTCCATCTCGGTGCTTGCATTAGCATGAATGATCTTCTGATTGTGTGTAGGCTGATGCAGCATCGTAGTCAGCTTACTGACCGATAGACAAGGGTTGGAACCCTAGTCTCTGTCTTAGGTACTCAAATGTATCTTTCGGTAATGGCTTGGTAAAGATGTCAGCTAATTGTTCCTTGGATTGAACATATACCAGTATCACCTCTTTTTCTTGCACTTGTTCTCTTAGATAGTGATACTTGATTGCAATATGCTTAGTCTTAGCATACATGACTGGATTCTTAGAAATGTTAATTGCATTGGCATTATCACAATATATAATTAATGGTTCAAGAATCTTCATATTCATACCTTCCAGCAATTGTTTTATCCATGCAATATTAGAGCAATTTGCAGCAACAACCACATATTCTGCTTCTCCAGAAGACTGTGAGATATATTAGTTTCTTCTTGTTGATCTATGTGACAAGTCTGTCACCCATGAAGAATGCTCCTCCAGTTGTGCTCTTTCAGTCATCAATGTTTCTAGCCCATCAACATATGTATAGACTTGTAGCTCAAATTTTCCTTCTCTTTTATACCATAAGATATTTTAGAATTCTCTTGACAACAATCATATGTGATTCTTTGGGATTAGTAGAGAATATTGCAACTGTTCCAACTACATGTGCAATATCTGGTCTAGTATGAACAACATACATTAGTTTTCCAATCATTGATCTATACAAGGTCTGATTTACCTCATTTGACTTATCTTCCTTTGTCAGCTTACATCTGGTATCCATAGGTGTTCCAACTGGTTTGGAATCATCCATCTTGAATATCTTCAACACTTCCTTAATATATTTGGACTGAGTGATATATATGCCTGCATCTTGTTGAATAATCTATAGACCAAGAAAGATTTTGATCTCCCCAAACATAGGCATTTCAAACTCTTTTCTCATTTCATTAGCAAAGGATTTTCATAACATTTCATTTCCTCCAAAAATGATATCATCAACAAATATTTCAACAATCAAAATATTACCATTGATGTCTTCTTTTAAGTACAAATTGCTATTTTCACTTATTCTTAGAAATTCAATGCTTATGAGATAGGAGTGAAGTCTTTCATACCAGGCTCTTGGTGCTTGTTTCAATCCATACAAGGCTTTATGTAGTCTACATACCATGTTTCTCTTGTCTGGATCAACAAACCCTTATGGTTGTTCAATGTATACCTCTTCTTCTAATATTATATTTAGGAATGCAGATTTGATATCCATCTGGTATACCTTGAATCCTTTGAATGTAGCATAAGCAAGTAAGATTCTAACTCTTTCTAGTCTAGCAACAGGTGTAAAGGTTTAACCATAATCAATACCTTCTTCTTGTGCATACCCCTTGCATACTAATCTTTCTTTATTCCTTGTGACTTATCCATTCTCATTCATCTTTTTTCTGAATATCCATTTGGTATCGATGACATTCTTCTCATCTAGTCTTGGTACTAGTGTCCATGTATTGTTCTTTTTAATATGTTCTATTTCTTCATTCATAGCACTGACCCATTCCTCATTTTCAAGTGCAGTATTAACAGATTTAGGCTCAAAATCACAAATTAAACATCTAGTGTTTAGTGACTTACTTCTTGTCTCCCATGATCTGATTCTATGGATGATATCTTCTGACATTCTTGGAAATTTTTGGTTTAGCTCTTTGTCCATCATTCTGATATCCATTGCTTAGTACATCATCTTGAGTATTATCCTAATTTTCAGTAATTACAGCCTGATGCTTGGGTGCAATGTTATGTTGCTTGGGCGTGATACATTGTTGCTCAGGTAGAGTGTCAAGTTCTTCAGTGTAAAAAAATTTGTTGTAGTCTTTTGGCTCTTTTCTGCTTTCCTTATCATTCTTTTCTGCAAATTCATCTATTCTTACATTTGCACTTTCAATGATCTTGTTAGATGACTTTTTAAGACATTTATAAGCCTTTCTTTTGGTGGAATACCCTAGAAAAATAACTTCATCACTTTTGGATTCAAGCTTTCCATTTCTATCATCTTTCAAAATATAACATTGACTACCAAAGATTTTGAAGTAACTTACATTGGGTGTGCAACCATACCAAAGCTCATAAGGTGTCTTCTTTGTGTCCTTCTTCAATTGTACTCTATTCAATGTGTAGACAACAGTACTGACAACTTCCCTCCAGAAAGTTTGAGTGATGCTTTTCTCAATCATCAATGTTCTTGCACAGTCAACAATTGATTTGTTTCTCCTCTCAACAATTTTATTTTTCTTTGGTGTTCTCAATACAAAAACATGTCTTTTAATTCCATGCTCATTACAAAAATTAGTGAATTCATCTTAAATAAATTCACCTCCTCTATCTAACCTCAAGCATTTCAATTTCTTACCACTTTTCTTTTTTACCATTGCATTATACCATTTAAACATCTTGAATGCTTCTAATTTATCTTTTAAGAATGTGATTGTCATCATTCTAGAATAATCATCAAAAAAGAGAATGAAATACCTATCTCCATAGTAACTCTTTGTCCTCATTGGTCCACATAGATTATTATGGACTAATTCTATAATTTCATTAGATATATGGACTTTACTCTTGAAACTAGACTTTTTCATCTTACCTTTTTGACAATTCTTGCACATGATATGTTCGGGCTTTGACATGCTCTGTAAGCCTCTGAATTTTCTTTTATTGCTTATATTTATCATGTTGTCAAAATTCACATGACATAATCTCTTATGCCACAACCATATTTCTTCTTTCTAGCCATCAAACAAGTGGTGTTAATGTCATCAAGATAGAAAAGGTTACCTTTTGTCTGTTCACCAGTTCCGATCAACCTTCCTGATTCATTGAGGATCTTTACCTTCTTATTCTCAAATGATACTTAGTGATTTGTATTGTTTAGCTATGAAACACTTAATAGATTATAATTCAGTCCTTTTACCCAGTAAGAATTTTCACATTTGATCAGGTTATTCAACATTATGGTTCCTTTTCCTTCAACTGGACAAGGTGTGTCATTACCCATTCTTATTGATCCACCATTATAGTATTCAAAAGTTTCAAAATTTTGTTTGTCACCGGTCATGTGGTGAGTGTAGCCACTATCTATAATCCAAACATCATTCTTACTAACCTGCACTAGTACATTTGACCTCATTTTTCTACCAAAATTATTGACCATTAATTAAAAAGGTTTAGGTTGGTCAGATTATAGAAGGAAAAAATTGTTTTTTTTAATCCATGCCCGTGTTGGTCAAAATTTTGACCAATACCATGTCGGTTGAAATATCGACAAACACGGGCATATAACTTAAAAAAAATATTTCAATTCTCATTTCATTTTTATGGGCAAATTATATGAAGTGTTGCAGTGCGCGAAGGAGGACTGCAGCGCGTGAAGGATTTCCATCTTCTAAGCTACACACCAAGGGATATAGGAACGAAGCTTATTCCAGATTGTGAAGAGCCAGACCCTACGCTAGTAGCATATCCAACACCCGAGGTTAATAGCATATTCCATCTTTTTATGTTATCAACACGTTAATGAACAAAGGGATTTAATAACCCTGTTAATCTATTTGGCATATGTGGCTATAAGATTCATTATGTATCTACAACATCGGGTATGTGGTTGAACAGTCTGTATGTTGTGTGTTACAAAACCAGTAGAAGCATTAATGTCTCATTTTAAATCCCTTCGATGCATTCATAGTTAACTGCCATTTAATTAACTGGTCTTCATCTTACACAGTCAGTGTGGAATAAACAAATACCTTTGAATGTTTCTGTCACATGATTAAATCCATTTGATTTTGTTTATCTAGTTTTGTTTTAAATTTACTTGGACTCTGTCAGACCAGGATTCAAAACCCATTACCCTCGGCTCTGATATGAAGTCCGGCCCTAACTTGTAATTTATCCATGAGATTTCCAATGTCATGGGTTGAAAGACAAGTTAGGGTAATGTTTGTGCATATACCAAACACTCGGAACTGCGCAAAGTGTTAAAGTTGCTTCTTGGTCGATGCCCTAGTTGGTATATGCGGTGAATGAAACAAAGAAATGTTGAATCAATATAATAATTGGATATGTTCCATGCATATCCATCTCTTTGAAAGACATTATGACACCTCTCATTACATACACTGTGGCCCTGTAGCTGACTGTCATATCAGTGGGTAAGATTCAAAACCATTAAGGTTACATGATCCATTTGTGTCGCTGATGTGATGGATTCCTGACTTTCAAATCCATAAAGACTAGATGATCATTGCATTGGATGGAGGAGCATGTAATCTGAATTATATTTCCAACTTCTTGTTAAGAACATTATTCACACCTTCTAATGAATAACCTTGATCATTTTATGTTTTTCCTGCTTTATTTAACATCTCCAATAAATGAGATCCTTCCATTAATCAGTAGTACAATCCATGGACTCCTTTCCGAGAGAAGTCCTTGTTTGCATGGTATGCTTCACATTATTTCCAGCTGAATTTACTGGAGCAGAACA
>MU228410.1:2241462-2271912 GCA_018584345.1 Thuja plicata | reverse complement strand
GGGTATACCACTCAATTACATTTTCTCCAAAAAAATGTGACCATGATGCCTACAATTATGTTTCTCAGAGAATGTTAAACTATTCTCGAAACAAAGAGAAGCTCAAAGAGAAGCTGGCAACAACCAATAGAATGAGTGTGGACACCTGAAGATAAATATCAAATAGGGGAAAAGCACCTGCAACAATAGAGGCAATAGCTGTAGATACAGATGAGGATATCGCAGAAATCCCTAATTTAGTGTTTTATAGAACAAACGATAGACTGTGAATTAGGGATTTCTGTGATATCATCATCTAAATCTACATCTATTTTATTTACATTGGAATGCAACCTGCCGATATTGATATTGCACCGGTCGAGCACGATGGAGGCATCGATCGATTCTAATGTGAATTGTAGTACTCAAGGTATACATTTTCTATTCCAATTTTGATTAATGAATATTTAATACAAGAAAACATATTCAATTGTTTAAGGTGGATTAGTTGTGATGATGAGATGTGCCATTGTGATGAACACCAATTTTATTCTTATCAAACCGTCAAAAAATTTAAATAGCCTTTTAAACTGCTATTAAAAATAAAATATTTAATCAACATTTACTTACAGATTTGTGTGCTTGTCTGAGTTTGATATGCAGATCTGCGTATCAAACTCAGACAAGCACACAAATCTGTAGGTAGAAAAAGCTTTCTTAGTCAGTTTGATTTTTCTTGAGGCTGTGAATATACAGTACAATGAAAATGCTTTGTTCAATCACCGTCATTTTTTTTAACCAAAACTTAGTATTGGTCGCTTTTTCGACCCAGACACATTAGTATGTTCGACGAGAATGCTATGCATTTGATGGCCATTTCTACGAACATTGGTAGATATTTCTACTGACCAATGGTCTCAATTTTGACCTTTACATTAGTATGTGCGACGAGAATGCTATCCATTCAATGACCACTTTGACGAACATTGGTGGATATTTCTACTGACCAATGGTCTCAATTTTGACCTTCTACAGCAGTAGAGTCGACGAGAATGCTATGCATTCGATGTCTTATTCTTCAAGTTCCAAGGGATTGATTCAGTGGATAATTTGACCACTTGTATGGTCAAAATTTTGACTATAATTTGTCCCATCGATTAATCGACTCAAAAAGAGCGACGATAGTTTTGGTCACCTGTTCGACCAATTTGTGTAGAAAATTTGACTATTTCTCGTCAAAAAATAGGGTGAAATTTACTAGTGCTTAGATATGAGTGCAATTTCTACATACCTTTCTTCTTCTTCATCTAAATCATCCTTCATGGCTCCAAATACCATCTCAATGTCTTCTTCAAAGTCGGTGTCAGTATCATCATCTCTGTTGTCAGTTAGGTAACAAGCTTTCTTTCCTTTGTCCTTGTAGTCTCGGGTATCTCTTCTGTCATATTTTCGGTTGCTTCGGTAATCTCTGTGATCACCTTGGTCAAAATTCTTTTCATATGTTCTATCATTACTTCTGTCATCTTTTCTTTTGTTAGGACATCTTGCAACAAAGTGTCCAACCTCTTTACAATTAAAACATGCATGTGGCAATTTACTTTTGTATCTACCTTTTCCTCTCTACAATCTTCTTGCAATTAGTGCTTCAATCTCATCAATTCCTTGATCCTCATTATCACTTTCACTATCATTTCTAATTGTGTGTCTATGACTTGACTTACTTATTTTCAAAGAATATTTGAATGCAGACTCTATAGATGGTAAGACACTATTATCAAATTTATTCATCTCAAATAAAATCAGTCTACCAATCAGACTATCTAGAGTAACTATATTGTTTGCAACTACTCTCATTTCTTGTATAGCAGAAAATCTAATAGCATATACAGGCAGTAAGGTTCTTAATATTTTACTTACCACTATCTCTTCTTCAAGTACACCTCCAACTCCTTGGATAGCATTGACTACCTCTTTGATTCTGCAGTTATACCGAGTGATATTTTCTCCTTATTTCATCCTTAGGTCATCAAACCTCCCTCTTAGGATTTTTGCCTTGGCTCTTAGTACATTAGCATCTCCTCCATGTACCAGCTTCAATTTATCCCACATTTTCTTTGCAGAGGTGCAGGTTTTGACATCTTCAAACTCAGAATCACAGAGTGAGGAAGCAAGTTCTATCATCATGCAATTATGCTCATGCTTTTCTCTTAATTGATCAAGAGTGTGAGGTCTTGTAGGAAACAAATACCTAATAGGTGGAGTCTTATTATGCTTTTCCATGATGCAAAGTTGTCTTTATTCAACTTGGGAACATCTCACTTGTTTATCTTGTGACCTTTTTCTTTAGCTATCAAACTCCCTTTCTAAGCACACAAGCTCTGATACCAATTGTTATAAAGAACTGAGAGGGGGTGAATCAGTGGCCTCAAAAATATTTTAATAAATCAACCCAAAAACTTAGTACCACAATATTAAGCCTCTTGTTATCTTCAGTCCTACAAGATGTATGCCTTCGAATAAGCTTATCAAATAACTACTATTCAGAGTTCACCGTTAAACCTTATTCTTTATGTTTACCGAATAGTAGTCTTTCATTTATCGAAAAATAGTAAATTTCTTAGTGTATACCGATCAATCCAGATTAGTTATGTGTAAGAAAAACACTAAAGTAATGACTCATAAATGCATTAACACATGGATTTTTAACGTTGAAACCCCATTAAGGGAAAAAACCACTTGGGACCGGTAACCCAAAAACTTTCACTCTTCTAAAGTGAGCTCAGTGAAGATCCAACCCTGTTAAAGGTTACAAACACACTATTAGGTGTGACCTTGTTAGAGGATTTAAATAGAATAGTTTGTCACTTGATATCGGGAATCTCTATGCTACCTTCTATGACCAAACCTAGTGTAGTTTGTCAAATGGTATCTGGCATCTCATGCTATCTTCGTGATCAAAATTTTTGATACTCCTTGGGATGTATCTCAATATAGAAAGGATTGTTAAGTCCTGCTTAGTTAAGAGACTTTCTGAATCAATGGTTAAACTGAAACAGTAAATGATATGTTCACACATACAACTTAGACTTGCAGATTTTTAGATCTATTATAAGCTCATAGTACCTTTCTGATCAATGTCCTCTTTTCAATACCTTTGCTCCACTTCTTTCTTCTCGGTGATTTTGTGCTTCTTTGTTGCTCTGTGTTCGCAGAAATCTTTAGCTCTTTCCTTAGCTTGATTGATCAGGACTGTATGAAGTTGTTCTTCACCAATTTCTCTTCAGCATCCTTCTTTTCCATTCACTCCCCTTAATTCATAATTAATTAGGTTGTCACTTTATAGACATAATATCATCGTTTCTTACTTCTTGATTTTCTTGTTCTTGGCATGATATGCAATCCATGCCAATCTTGCTTTAAAACATAACTCCTATTTTATCTCGTAGAAATCTTCATGCCAACTAGATAAAATAGCTTTAAATCTTTTACTTATCTATGGCTTTAACTTGTTGATTAAAACAATGTCAACAACCAGTTAAGTCTATCTTTAGCTCTACCCACTAGGTATTTTGTCATTTCTGAACTTTAGTTCTTTTCGATGTTTTGACTCTTAGATAGCTTCGGTCAACAATTCAGTTCTCCTCAGGATTCTCCATCGGTATTGTCTCTCCATCGGGGTTATCTGTCCTTCAGGGTTTTCTGTCCATCAGTTAACACTGTAATTCTGGTCATCGGTAATGCTTTTAATTCTGCTCATCAGTAATGCTTGTCATTCTTCTCGTCGGTAATGCTTGTGAGTCTGCTCATCGGTAATACTTGTTGGTTTCTTTTCTCGGGCATCACTGTGACTTTTCTTTCAGTTTTCTTTGTCCTTTGGGTTCCACTAGCCATTGGTGTTTGAAGTCACTTAGTGAATGCTGGTCTTTTATGCATTACTGAAAGCATAATTTTCATCTCTCTGATTCTCTAAAGTTTTTGACACTTTGAATATAACCGATCAGAATATATCAAGTTGACATCAATGACAATACAATCCATTAACTGATTTAATGTCTTGCATTATCTTTCTACATTTTGGTGATCAACTCTAACATCTTCAAACATTCTATTAGTTACATGTCATCAGACTTCCATCTAAAGCTCCTATTACATGCATCAACCTGTTGACCTTTTCATCCAAGGTTGCCTTAGATGAAATGTTAGACTCCCTCTGAATCTGAATTCTTCCTCTTTAAAGAAATGTCTTCAGTCATTAACTCAGTCCCATGACTACAAGCATCAATTTATTTCTCCCTTCAATGTAATCTCTTATGTTTCTTGATTTGTCCTAAAATCATTTCAGAGAGATTACAAATAGTTCATAAAACTAAACTATCTCGAAGAGAAATAACAAAGATAGATGCATACAAGATTTTACTAGCCAACATTATAGCATAAATTTTAAACTCAATAATTCATGTGCATTAATAAAACATGGAATACTTATCTTAAGTTTTAGATATTTCCTTTTGTAAAGTGAGCCCATGTAGGATATATCACACATAAATCAACTCTCATTAACACGACCTTTCTTCTCTGGTCGATACATAAAACCACATCACTATCGTAGCTGAAATAATTCAAATTTGTGAGTTGGCTACTATCAAACAGTAACTTCGCCGATCTTGCCACTCATAAAAATTTCAACTTCTCGAATGGCTTATTGCATTTTTCCAGTACATCTGTATCATTCCCTAGCGACAAAACTCAGAGTGTCCCACTCATAAGCTCTATCTTTGTAGCAATTATTTCAAATGTGGACGTCGACTTCTCTGTTATATCATCTAACCATATTCCTTTTGATTTGCTTCATAGCCTCATTAGAGGAACCCAAAATTGTTTTGAGCTCATCCTTTCCATTGAACCTCACCACCTTTCTATGTGAGCACCAAAAGTCACAAAGCATTTCTAAAACTATAATCTGGTTGTCACCATTTCTTTTCCTTGGGTACTTTCTTCTAGAACTTCAAGCTCTACCTCTCCTAGGATAAATAAAATCTCATCCCAATCCTATTGTGAGAAAACAAGAAAATGTCCAGAAATGCATCCCAAGATGTGGTTGGAATATTCATAAATGCTATTTCCATGGTAAAGTATGGTTACAGGATGCATTAGCACAAGTAGCGGTGAAGCCAGGAAGATAGAGGCTTCTGGTACAAAATGATGGCATCTCTGCTATGCACATGACCACCATAATTAGGTTGTAAGATTATGAAGCTCGATAGTACCTTCTCGAGAAACCCTCTTTCAATGTAATTTTATTTTAAAATGCACGAGTACACATGCCATGAGTAGGAGTATGAGACTTTGTACAATTGACACTACTGGCCTGGAGCAAATTAAAGTTGTGGTCCAAGTCCCACAGATATTTGTGTATGAATATGAGAGTTGCTTAAGCATAAAGCTAGCCCAAGCCATGGTCCCACTACTTGGGAGTATGAGGTAATCTAAATGTCTTTGTGACTTATGTATGGAAATTTTCTTCCAATTTTAATGTCCACAAACTCTTGATGGAATTTTATTTTTTAAGTTTTATTCCCCAACTATGCACAGAAATCACAATACCTTCTAAATTTAATATTTCTTCTTCCTATATTCATCCAATGTTTAGAATTCTACTATCTCACTTTCTTCTTACAACCCAAGAATTCTCTCATATTTAAAATAACAGTGCACCTCTATGACAATATGTATAGCTCTTTACATGAAAGACTTAGACATTGTGTTGTAGCAATACAAGGAGTTGTTAATGTCAGGGTTGAACCGTTGACCAATCCGGATGCATTGTTTTCATAAATTGACCATACATAGCCACAAATTTATATAAATTTCCTTTCTAGAAATACCTAGACACCGATTCAGGCTTAAAAATTCACCACTCCAAGTATGGATACTTCCTATTATGGTGTTATTGTATGTTATTATAGATCAGATTATTGTCAATTGTACCCACACTTGAATTCACAATATTATAGGTCTTTATTGGTGAATGTCTTCCACTGTTCGTTATGATCATTACCTCTTATAGTTTTAATGATCTTCAATTCAATATACAATACATAACTGTAATACTCTTGTTCGATGTCTGATAGTGCAAAGTGTATGCGGCATCGTTTACCACCCACACCAATTCGATGACCCAGATTTCAACACTGCAACATTCATCTTGCACTCTTTCATTCTGTATTGTTTGATGCATCTATATTAAAAAGATAGTTGGTTTATCTGGGAAGACTGTGTGGTAACCAAATTATTATATTTTGTTGGTGTCATTTTTTCATTGTTTGGATCAGGATTCATCATGTGGAGTCATTGGCTCTAGCAAAGATTTTATTTTCCATTGTTTTTGTAGTCGACCAAGATTTTGTTTATCATTTTATCACCATTTCATTTGTGCCAGATTGGTAAATTTGGTCTTCATTGTCATTTTTTAGCACATTCACTTGTGTCTTCTTCATCATTGGCAGCTTGGGTCTTTTTGGATGTAGATCGGCTAGTTTAGTGACGTCATGAACATAAAGGTTGAGTGCCTTGGTTTGATTTGCCTTTTTTTTTATTTTTTATTGAAGTGGCTGGTATGATCTTGTTTGCAGCAAGTATAGGATCATCACTCTGAATCAATATCTAAGTATTATATGTATTCTAAATGATCATACGACTGAAGCTACAAACATTAACACTCCCTCTTAGCTAGGGAGGATGATCAAACAGAATGTGTAGTGGTCTCCCTTTTCAACACATTTGATCCTCACCATAGCTACAGAAAACATCAATAGAGAACAACAAGTTGAAAATATGTTACCTGTTGTTTCAGTTAAAGAAATGGAAACGATTTTAAAATATTTAAAACCTTTACTGAGAACTAAGTCTAGATTGGTAAAGATAATGGGAGAAGATATGATGAAGTGATTGAGGAAACCCAGAAGGTTGTGGATAAGGTTCTGATGAATACTAAACTTGAGAATTTCTCACCACCAAAGTCCACTAAGCCTAAATGTATTGAAAGAGGTGTGTCATCAAGGATGGCTGAAATAATTCTTGATAAGTCAATGGGCGAAGACAATGGTGAACTTGTGAGTATAGTGAAGCAACCATATTTCTTTGTTTTTGGTGTGCTTGTGTCTTTGGATACCTCGTAGGATGATAATGACCCTTTTGGGAAGGATACCAACATAGAAGGAAACATTGTTCCTAAAATGGAAGAGAAAGATGAACAAAAAGTGAGTGAAGTTGAAGCAGTGAAGGAGACAGTGATTAAAGTTGAAGAGAAACAGGATACTCATACATCTATTTCTTCATCTTTGTTGTTGGAAAGTGGAGATAAGACTCTAAAAACTAATGTTGAGAGTATGGGTTAACATGAGTTGATGAATCTATCCTCCATCACACTTGCTAAAGAAAAGGAGAGATCTAAGAAGAAAGGAGAGAAGAAGTCAAGGGTAATGGAAAGAGAAGTTGATACTTTCAACAAACGTTTACCTATATCTTTTGCTTTCCAATCAAAGGATAGTGAAAATAACTTGAACAAAGTATTGGATGAATTTGAAAATCATTGTGAGTCCTTGGAGAAGATAACTGAAGAGTAAGAAGAGAAGATGTACCTTGCGAAGAAGCTAGAGGAAATATGCAAGTTCATCTCATGGGACTTGGGCATATTGAAAAAAACCATATCTGAGGCAAGAATTTTTGTATCACATGGAAGGAAGTTATACAGTTACTGTATAAATCTTGTCAGACATTTGAAGAACATTGAGGAGATTATAGAAAAGGACATACTAACTTTGGATAAGATGATGGACAATTGTGAGACCTCCTCACACTCTATATTGGAGTTAGATAGAGAAGTGTCTAGGATATTGGAAAAGATGAGTTTCTTGGATACAAAGAAAGGGAGAGTTGTGGGAAGACTTGGTATGCTGAAGAGTTTAATCACTCTTAAGTTATCAATTCTAGAGACACATCTTTCTGACATGGAGAAGACAATGCAGACCTTGACAAAACATATGCCTACTAAGTTAAAGGCAGCAGAGACATCTTCGTTTGCACTAAATGGGCTGATTCACGCGAGTCAGATACTGGTGAAGACTTGGTCAGAGGAAGTAAATATTTTGGAGAGGAAGTAAATATTTTGGAGAGCTCATTCCAAGATGTATTAAAGATGGTATAACTTTTTGGTAAGCAGTGGCACAATTTTGCTATGTATTCTATGTTTTTGTATACCTTTGCCATTGATGTCAAAGTCGGAGAAGAAAATAAAAATGTATGGATAAGAGAAGAAAAATGTATAGAGTAGATATATAAAGGAGATAAAGGATATTGTGTATATCTTTTGGTATTGACACTTAGTCATTTTTCACTAAGTGTTGCCATCAATGCCAAAGGGAGAGATTGTTGGAAAGTGGTTCATTTAGGAGTGTTATGGAACACTTGAGGGTTGTCATTTATGACAACACCTATGGTATGGATGGTCTCTTGGAGTGGAACACAATTTTGGAGTTTGTAATTGCAAAATGACTAAGTACATGAAGTAGAATTACAGAGTTTGGAAGAATAGTTTTGATCAGCGAAGATAGTATATGATGGATGAAGACATGTGAGCTTAGAGGAAGCTATTTTGGGATATGTCAGACCTTCTATTAAGATCACTTGAGTTTTGGTGTTGATCGCAGTGAGATACAAATAGTTAAAGACATGCGAAGATAGAGTAACAGTGATATAGGGTTGATGAACAATCACAATGATTGAGGGAGTATAAAACGAAATCCAAATGTGCTAGGTTGGATTTGGATTATGGATTACCTATGTTTTGATAGTGTATGGTTTCTGACTTGGTAATTACTTTTTGTATAAGTATTAATTCTATTTTATGATGTAATTGGAAGTCGACTGGGTAATGAAATAAGATATATATATATATATATCTTTTGAGAAGCGAAGTCTGATAAGTGTGACAAGTGTGTGATGAGTATATGTGGCAAATGAGATTATTTGGATGTGATGCATGGATGCATTGTGATTTTAGAATCAGACAGATACCAATGCGAGCTACGACTGGAACTACCTAAGCATAAAAGATGCTTGTATTATTCATTATGGAGAAAGCATTGTAACAGACTTATATTTCTGATTGTATGAGCAGTGAGGTAAGTATACCTTTAACAAGGTTTTGTATTCCTCTAATAAGGAAATGTCCTAATGTAATATTCAGCTCCTAACATGGCTAGGTCTCCTAATAGGGACACAATACTTTTAGTGCATATTTGTGGGTACCATCCCCACTAAGGTTTTCCCTTGGCCAGGGTTTCCTCGACAATAATTCATGGTGTTATGAGTTATGTGTTGTGTGTTTATGTTCTTTTGATTTCAGTATTTATTTGCTTAAGTTGGAAATTAATTGGTTCATGTTTAAAGTGTTGTAATACTGATTCACCCCCTCGTATTATTACTTAATCCTAACAAATAGGTCAACTTTTTTTGGGTTTCTCCCATCTTTTTCTCCTATCTCCTCACCTATATATTTGAGTGAGCTTCATTGTAAAAATCATCTTTTGGTTTTATGAAAGTAGACTATGATGAAATTCTTGTAAGGTGAAAACTTTGTGTTTCATAGTTGTGAGATAAGAATTATAGTGTGATTATATGTATGGTTGTTTTAGTTTGTTATTATCTTATCTTACATTTAAATGAATGTGTTTGAAATGTAGGGGGTAAATAAGATGCTCTCCTTTTATCCTTAGATACACAAATGAAGGATCCAAATTGATTAACCCAAAAGGAAGGATCAATGCATAAATGAATCAATCATTTGGAAATAAGAGCTAAGAGGAAGATATTAAATACCAGTTTATTTATTTGAATGTGTAATATATTTAGAAAGATTGATAAATTTAAATGAAATGGATAGGAGAAAAGTACTAACCTTGAAATGTTTGCATATCCAAAGAATTCTATTTTCAGGGGTCTGCACTCAGTTTCTATAAAATCTGAGACCGGATCTAGAATAGTAAGGCAGAGACGAACAAAACCCAAAAATCATTTTCTATTCTAACATAGTTTTGATTTGTACCCTCCAGTCAATGTCACCATTGACCTAGAATTTTTGATTTCGACCTAGGGCAGAATTGACCTAAAAAGTCTCAAAATGAAATTCTATTTTTGGATCCCAAAATTTTGTCGAAAAGGGTATCTAAATCTGCACTCTGATCTGTTGTTCTGAACCTGTACATGCAAGAAAAATGGTTTTGTTTTTTGGGGGAGGGGGTTCCCTTGGTCAAACCCTGGGTTTGGAATTAACCTTATAATCGAATTGAAATTGCATAAGTAAACAAAGTAAATAAATAAATTCACCTTGTTTATATAGAAGCCCTTGTGGTGGATTTGAATCCGTGGATCCACAAGTATGTATGCACCAAATGGATGTAGAATGTAGAATGTAGGATGTCTTCAATCAATTGCTTGTAAATCTTCAACACCAATCTTGAATGGGTTTTTGAATAGGAAGAGGCTTGGAGGAATGTACATGGAGAAATCTTCAACAAGAGGGCTCCATGGAGCTTGAATCCTTCAATGTCCACCAATGGATCTCCTTGATGAAAATGAGTGCTTGAGAAGTGCTTGAGAATGGATGAATGATTCCATGGCTACTTGGCTTGCTTAAAATATTTTTTCTTCACCTTTGGATCTCACTCTTAAAGTCTTTGAATTCTTGCAATAATGGCTATGGTTGCTTGTGATTATCAAGTCTTAGGTTGTTAGAGAAAATGAGAGGAGAAAGCTTCCTTTTATATGAAACTAGGGCACAATATTCTAGAGAGGCCTACATAGGATAATTAAATTCCAATTAGACCCATGCCCCTAGAAGAGGACCTATACTAAATATAATTTAATATTTGTTGTTACGAAGATGGAAACAGTCGACCTGGAAGCGGGAATTAACTTTTTCCAAAGATCGACATCTGAAAACCCTAAAATTCTAAAATTTGAATCCTGGGCCTGGAAAAGGTTGATTGTGACCTAGGTCAAGGTTGATGTCAACCTTGACCCTGAGGTCAAAGTCATAGTTTTTTAGTCTGGGGTGTCAGAAATAGGCTAGAAAAAGTGGAAAAGGGGTAGAATAGGGGGAAAAAGCCAGATCCAAGTCAGGAACCCATTCAAGGCACTTGACATGACCCCAAACCACTTACTCGGAAGGATAAACCAGTCTACAATGGAAGTGCTTCCATTTTTTGACTATACATTTAGCCCCCACTTTAGCAAGAGTATGACTTGACACAAACTCTTGGTAAAGGAGATCATAAAGAATAGATAAACTTATTGAAATAAAAAGGGACAAATAAATCCTCAAGCCCCCAAGGGAATTAAGTCTTTATCAACCCTAAGATCATGATAAGAGAGACATCACCAGTTAAGGAGAGAGAGAGAGAGAGAGAGAGAGAGAGAGAGAGAGAGAGAGAGAGAGAGAGAGAGAGAGTGTGTGTGGTTACCTCACCTAATGAGAACTTATGTCCCATTGTGAACCACACAAGGAAATAGTGAAACTGGCAAGATGGAGTTGAACCGCCTAGTGAATGTGGCTACTCATTAGTCAACCCATCAGGGAGATTCATTCTTAAGGACACCTTCTGACCTTAAGGGTTCAAAACATTGTAAATTGAAACTGGAGGGATCAAGAGATCTGTGTAAATTTAAACTGGAGTGATCAAGAGATCCTTAAAAAGTAAAATATCCACGCTTTAAGGATTAGTCTTTAATCCATAAAGGGAAAAAGTTTTAAGTTTTGAAAATATTTTGAACGTGTGTGTGTGCAAAAAGTGAGTAGAGCGTATGCCCCCATGTGAAAGTCATTTCTAACACTTTAATAGGAGCAATGGATTTGATGGAAACATAAACAACTCTACTGATTATGTTTCCACTATGAGATGCCCCAAACAAAGACAAATCAAGGGAAATATCACATAAACATACAAAGAACACTAAAGGGATCTACCTAATGTGGGGTCAGTATGATCATAAGATAATATGTATATATAGATATGATATTATTGCAAATGAATTGATATCATTCCCCAAAGAAAGTAGAACTACAATCACAATGGAGGAAAGAAAACTCAAGAGTTACAAAGAAGAGTCTTTTCAGACCACAACATGGAGACAAAAAAGAATCAGTGCTACCATGTCGTAGTTCCAAGCAGACTACACAAGGAAAACATTTACAAACAATAGAACAAGTACAAAATATAATGAAAACTACATATAGAAGAATAGAGATAAATATAGAGGAATTATACAATAGGTTTGATTCCTTTATCACCTTGCACCAACAAAGTAACAAGGGTCATATAAAAGAGTCTAACAAACATTTAGAAAAGACATTACGGGAGAAGCACAATACAACATGCAAACACATAAAGGGCTACCATAAAGGATAAGCCAATCAGGTACTTTGCCTACTCTCCCCATCTTGGTTTATATCATTTAGGGAAGGTGGGAAAATCAAAATATGGACTATATCCAATACAGTAGGAATAATAGATAGTTCCAAACAAGGATCCTCTTGAGAATCACGTTGCTTGATACTACGTGTAATTGTCAATTTAGTTGAAAGCATATGTGGTAAGTCAGTATCAATATCAATGGTCTCATATTCATCACTAAGATCAATAGGATCATCAAGAGTATCCTCCTCATCAAGATTAATTAAAATGGGATCGAAGATGCGAATAGGATCATCATACTCATTCGTCTTATCATCATTATGACTATTAACTTCTTTCAACACATCAGGCATAGGTTGGTCAAAAGAAGATAAAGAATTTTGAAGAATAGAAGCTCGGGCCCTAGCATTAGCTCTACACTTGTTACGACATTCATTAGCAGATTTATTACATTTTTCTTTGTTTGACACATGTGGAGAACTAGGAGGAATAATAACGGGTTCCTTCAAAGGTTCTATAGGAGGATTGGTAAGATTCACAGTAGGCTGAGAAGTGACACTGGGAAGTTGAGTAATAGATAAAGTAGGTTTAGAAGGAGTGGGAAAAAGACCATGGTTAAGATCTATCTGAGGCATGCTTAACTCGACTATCTTGCGATGTTTATAGGCTTGATATGAACAAAAAAGGTTGGCAGGGTGAGGAGGACATGAATTAGGTAATGAAGGCCAAAATAAATCAAGAGTAGCACAATCTCTAGGCCTAGAAGGTTGATACAAACTATGGTTAATCATTTTTATTTCTCCACTATGAATGAAATTAAGACATTTATGAATAGGAGAAGCAATAGCATGCATAGCAGTTATCCAAGGCAAACCAAATTTGGCTTGAAATTGGTCAGAAATGGGAATGCCAATGAAGGTAGTCTCTACAACCTTGCCACAAAGTTCAATAGGCAAGTTAATAGAACCAAGTGTAGGATAGAGAAAACCATTGCAATTTTGGATCCATGCATTTGATGGATCATAACAGTCACGTTGTAGGTCTTTCATAAAAATATTTTCCTCAGTACTAAATTTTATTAAAGATTTGGGATCAACAAGACAACCATGCGTATGTATCTTAGCAATCCTAGCATAGATATAAAGGGGACCATCGAGAGCCTTAATAGTCTCAGAATCATCAAAGGTAATTAAAATTTATCAAGGTCGCTTATCCTTAGTTTGTTTCTGAGGTTTAGGTGGAACTTGAAGTTGAGGTGGAGGCAAAGGATCTTGAACAGTAGGTTGAGATGAAACAACGCTCTCCACATGATTAAGATCATCCATCTTCGAATCGTAAATAATATCCATAGAAGATGGTTGAGCGATAGTATTAGTATCATGTGTAGGTAAAGGATTCGTATAGATTTGAAGGTTTTGATTAGGAGGAGAGACACATTTTTTCCCATTACCATAAAAAATTATCAATAGACAAAGCATTAGAATCAATTAAGTCTTAAACTTTATGCTTTAGAGAATAACATTTTTCAGTATCATGGCCATTATGGCGATTGTATTGGAAAAAATATTTAGAATCAAAGGATTTTGAATCTATCATAGTAGGAAGGAGAGGTTGAATAGGAGGAAAGGTAATCATATTGGCACTTAACAGCCTACTCATAATAGAATGTAAAGATTCAGAGAGAGGAGTAAATGTACGATTCATACGGAAAGAAGTGGATGCAGAAGTGGCATTATGGGATGCAACAACAACTTGATCAACAACCGCATTCATCTATTTATTAATCTTGGTATAGTTGTTAGGTTTTTGAAAATTATTAGGATTAGGAGCAGTGTCACTCTTATCAACTGGAACAGGAGCCATTGGAGTGTTGCTCTCAAATTGACTCACTTGTAATTGATAATGATGAAGTGTTGCACAAAGTTGTTGGAAAGAGGTAAATCCTGTAAGAAGAATCTTATCTCTAATATCCTTTTGTAAATTTGAAATAAAAATGTGTTGAATATCAATATCAGGAACAAGATAAGAAATCTGAGCATACAAATGCTTAAATCTACCAATAAAATCAGTCAATTTTTCTTTAATGTTTTGTTTACAATGCATTAAATAAGTTAAGGAAACTTCCGGACCAATGATATTTTGAAATTTTTGAATAAAGTTATTAGCAAGTTTAGGAAAAGAATCAATAGAATAAGGAGGTAAAGAATAATACCATTGCAAATCCTTATCACAAAAAGTCCTAGAAAACAATTTAGCTAAAATCCTATGGTCATGAAGATAATCACTACAAAGGATTTGAAATGTTTTAACATGAGTAACATGATTGCCTTTACCATTGTAATTCTCAAGACAAGGCATATCGGCTTATTGAGGAACAATAGCATGAATAATGTCTAAGGATAAAGGACTACCCATGTCACATGTACGAATGCTAAACTTGGATTGAGTTAAGGATGCAAGTTTTTGTTGTAAAGATGACACAGCTTGAGCCAAACTAATAATTGTGGAATCATTAGAAGACATAGGTGGCATAGAAATATTAGGAACACTAGAAAAAGTGTAGGAAGCGACAGGAATGGAAGACACAACTGGTGGAACACTTGGAACCACGGTTGGAAGGGGATTATAATAAGTAAAAGGCACGCTATGATATGAAGGTTGTGAGGTAGGTAGAGATACCGGTGGAACACTCACGGGAATAGATGAAATTAGGAGAGATGTAGTCATCAAAGGAGGAGTATAAGTAGGAATGATAGGTAAAGGAACAAAAGAAGGTCCCTCACTAGTGATAGGAGGAGTAAATCCTAGATCTTGAGCCTCTTGTGCTAAAGGTTTAACATTCAATTGCACAAGATGAGTGATACCACACAAGAGATTAAAACCTTGATCATTATCACGAAGGACTTTCTTAAGAGCCTCTATAGCTTGGATGGAATCTTGATTATGGTTTTCTTGAATAAGCCAATTTCCCATTTTATCAAGTTCGGTTGAAATTTTTTGCACTTGTTCAGGAGGAACTCTTAAAGCATAATCCTCCTCATGAGATGAGTGAGAAGAGTTATGCTCCATTGAAGGATTGGAATCATGAGTGATCAAATTGTCATCCAGGATCCTAAGGAAAGGAGATGAATACTCAGGATCAAAGGAACCCATAAGTCTATGGCTTCTTCTAACCAGGATACTATAAGTAGGACTAGAAGTGGTAAAGCTCATACACTAATGCAATGCAAATCAACTAATTTAGGAACACAAGATTTTGATTTTTAATTTTTGAAATGTAAATACAAGAACATAAAAGAAAGCTAATCTAATATGCATGCAAGATCTAAAATAAAATATGTAAATCTAACACCAAAAAGAAAGAGTTGTCTATCGCGAGTTCACCAAAATGTAAGATAAGAATTATAGTGTGATTATATGTATGGTTGTTTTAGTTTTTTATTATGTTTTTATTTATTTAAAGGAATGTGTTTTGAAATGTAGGGGGTAAATAAGATACTCTCCTTTTATCCTTAGATACACAAATGAAGGATCCAAATTGATTAACCCAAAAGGAAGGATCAATGCATAAATGAATCAATCATTTGGAAATAAGAGCTAAGAGGAACATATTAAATACTCGTTTATTTATTTGAATGTGTAATAGATTTAGAAAGATTGATAACTTTAATTGAAATGGATAGGAGAAAAGTACTAAACTTGAAATGTTTGCAGATCTGAAGAATGTTGTTTTCGAGAGTTTGCACTTAGTTTCTAGAAAATATGAGACCCGATCTAGAATAGAAATGCAGAGATAAACAAAACCCAGAAATCTTTTTCTGTTCTACCATAGTTCCAATTTGAACCCTCAAGTCAATGCCATCATTGACCCAGAATTTTTGATTCTGACCTAGGGCAGAATCGACCTAAAAATTCTCAGACTGAAATTCTTTTTTTGGATCCCAAAATTTTAACGAAAAGGGTATCCGAATCTACACTCTAATTTTCTGTTCCGAACCTCTACCTGTAATAAAAATGGTTTTTTTTGTTGGGGGGAGGGGTTTGCCTTGGTCAAACCCCAGTTTTGGAATTAACCTTATAATCAAATTGAAATTGCATAAGTAAACAAAGTAAATAAACAAATTCACCTTGCTTGTATAGAAGCCCTTATGGTGGATTCAAATATGTGGATCCACAAGTATGTATGCACCAAATGGATGTAGAATGTAGAATGTAGAATGTAGGATGTCTTCAATCCCCAGTTTTGGAATTAACCTTATAATCAAATTGAAATTGCATAAGTAAACAAAGTAAATAAACAAATTCACATTGCTTGTATAGAAGCCCTTATGGTGGATTCGAATATGTGGATCCACAAGTATGTATGCACCAAATGGATGTAGAATGTAGAATGTAGGATGTCTTCAATCAATTTCTTGTAAATCTTCAACACCAATCTTGAATTGGTTTTTGAATAGGAAGAGGCTTGGAGGAATGTAGATGGAGAAATCTTCAACAAGAGGCCTCCATGGAGCTTGAATCCTTCAATGGCCACCAATGGATCTCCTTAATGAAAATGAGTGCTTGAGAAGTGCTTAAGAATGGATGAATGCTTCAATGGCTACTTGGCTTGCTTCAAATCTTGCTTCTTAATCTTTGGATCTCACTCTTCAAGCCTTTTAATTCTTGCAATAATGGCTATGGTTGCTTGTGATTATCAAGTCTTAGGTTGTTAGAGAAAATGAGAGGAGAAAGCTTCCTTTTATATGAAACTAGGGCACAATCTTCGAGAGAGGCCTACATAGGAGAATTAAATTCAAATTAGACCCATGCCCCTAGAAGAGGACCTATATTAAATATAATTTAAGATTTGTTGTTCCGAAGACCGAAACAGCTGACCCAGAAGCGGGAATTAACTTTTTCTGAAGACCGACATCCGAAAACCCTAAAATTCTAAAATTTGAATCCCAGGCCTGGAAAAGGTCGATTATGACCTAGGTCAAGGTCAAGGTTGACCTTGACCCTAAGGTCAAAGTCCCAAATTTTCAGTCTGGGGTGTCAGAAATAGGCTGGAAAAAGTGGAAAAGGGGCATAACAGGGGGAAAAAGCCAGATCCAAGTCAAGAACCCATTCAAGGTGCTTGACATGACCCCAAACCACTTACTCGGAAGGAAAACTAGTCTACAATGGAAGTGCTTCCATTTTTCGACTATAAAATAGTGCAAATAGTTTCAAAGTGAATAAAAGAAGCAAGTTACTTCAAACTCTATGTTGGAGAGCTTGTGAGTTGTTTATGTATTCTTATGTTGCATGAGTGATTCAATCTTGATTTCATTGAATAGTATTACTCCTACTGTCATAATTTCACAAGTTGAGGTAGTTAATAGTGACTTTTAGATATGAAGAATTGAGTGAATTTGTGCCTTTATTTTAAATATCTTTGTAAACTTTTGAAGGTATATAATTAAGGACTTTGGGCTTTATTGTATTCCAAAAATGATAGTTTATCTCTTGGAAACAAGTGTAAGAGACTTCGGGTTTCTATAACTATTTCATTAGAAAAAATTGGTATACTCTTGGTTTCTCTCACGTCAACCAGAAGGCTATCAATATTAGTGAAGAAATAAGCTCTTTTTGATGTAATTTTATTTTAGTGCTTTGAAAAATATCTATAAATCATTGATAGAGAGTACCACCCTTTTTTGTGAATATCAGCTACATCCTTATTGAGTCACATATGATAAGAAGTGAGCCTCCCCTATTTTTGAGAGGAGAGATAAATCTCATTTAAAATTTCCTAAAGTCATAATTTTATAAGTTGTTCTCAAATTTACTTACAAAATTTTTAGCCAACAAGTAGATATAGTCGCGTATTACTAATGATATCTGTTGCATAGTCTAAACTATTGTATAGATTTTTTTTATATCAAAGACACATTTTGATATTCATATAAACTATCTAAAGGATGATCTTTTTGCATATGAACCCTCTTACACACATCACTGACCATGCTCTCATGCTTCTATAAGACTACGATAATGTCTTTATACTCCATAACTGATCAAAAGTTTATCTCCAAAATCAAAGATCTCAATATCTACATTCTCTAAAAATTGGGTAGGTATATGCTCACGGGGTCTCCTATGAGATTTATGATAGATAGCCTCTTGGTCTCATGCATGTTATATGCTCAAAATACCATACTTGTAATAGTGCACATGTCATGAGGTTCAAACCCTCATGATAGACAAATCTATTGAGACCATGATATATTTGGGTGAGGATGGTTCACCACCATGAAAAAAAGGTATCCCTCTCCTCCATGTATCTAATGGTGTAAATGAGGCCCCCATGATGCTATGTGCATTTTCCATATATTGATGCTCTCAATACTATAATAGAAATCGCAATCCTATGCACTAATGGGATGGCAATAGGTCCGTGCATGGGCCTTCTCATGTAAATATGTCTTGTAGTATCAGTCTTGATGACTTGACCAAGTGCATAATGTTGTACCTCCTATACTTAAGCCATAACTTTGTCCCCTCAATGATCACTCATTGACCAAATACTAAGAGTCCAATAATATGGTTTACACTCATCAAAGTGATGATCATTCCTTTATACGAAGATGAAATATTGAGGTATTTGAGTCCCACTCTCCATCAATTCCATCAAAATGCTAGAGAGAAACCACATATCATGTAAGTTAAATATCCATCACAACCATACCTACATAGGGAATCCTAGTCCACTTTTGTGAGTTGTTGAATGTAACTTTGTAGCAAAAAAATTGCTCCTTTTCCATGCTTGTGCATAGTGGTAAATGAATAAAAAAATAACAAAAGTAACTTTATATCACCAACTTTAACTATTATAAACATCTAAGCATTCTAAAACCTAAACATTTTTATTTTTTCTAGGAAGCTAGTGCATACCTAGATGTTAAAACTCTAAACATATCATAATGCATGATTTAGACACTAGCATTTGGGTTGGATTCTTGCACGAGGGTCAAAATATTACATGACATAGAGAGGATAGCATGCCTATTAGATGCTAACAAGTATCGTGGTGCCCACCTACTCTTAAACTAACTAAAAACAACCAAAATTATAAAACAAATTATGTAACTCTCTCAACGTAGTGCCTTACATTACATCTAACCTCGACTTGTTGATCTTAGGCACTCAAAAATTAGATTTTTGATGTATTTTATCTACAATATCTCTAGTCTTGACAAAATATCCTCCCTGAATAGTAACATTGAATGATAAGAATGCCATATTTTATATATTGTCAATTTTTTTTAATATTTGGATTAATTTTTTGTGTAGGTGGATTAAACACTATGTTTTTGCCTCTACTAGAGGAAGAAAAAACTTAAGGGGCATATATTCACCCTTTTGTATCAAAATTTTCTTTAGGGAATATTTCTCTTATCACTCCCCTATATGTGGTAGTTTCCTCCAATTTTAGGAAAACTATCACTTTCAAAAAAATTAGGATGTTTACAATAACAATACAAATATGTAAAATTTCATGTGAGATGTTGTAGAAATTCATCGAAATAAAAATTGGGGGGATCACGATTCAACTGGATAAAATTTTGTGCCTCTACTATATCCTTTTTTCAATTTCAGAAATTTATTTTTACATAGATTTTGTGTGTTCTTTATCCACTTTAGAAGAGCTTATTCCTTTGTGTAATCAACTTACTAATGTAGCATCAAAAACTATATTTGTGGCAATTTCACACTCAGGCATTACTCCTTTGATTTGATAAATTGTGATAGATTTTAGATCTTGATTTCAAATATTTTGAATTTTTAATTGACAAAGATGAAGTATTAAGGTTCAAAAATTAACAAAATTATCTTAGACTAAAATGCTACATGCACATATTGCACAATGTGTTGGCATTCAACAATTTATTGAGATTCAAAAGTGCATCTTTTGTGTGGTTTTGATTAAGTAAAAGCAAGATTTGAAAGGTCCCAAAACCTTATACAAAAGATTAGAAGATAGGCATAGCTGATCATTCAACAACCAAAAAAAGAAACAAGGAAGAGGCTAGGGCCCGAGGCCACACAATACAAAAATAGAAAAAGGCAGCGCTTAGCAAAAAAAGACAGCAAACGGGGAGAGTACAAAAGACAACAACTAGCTAGTTTCCATTAGTTCTTTGGGCCTGCTCTGCGAGAAGCTCCATGTTGCCCATAGAGATCCTGAGGTCATCAAGCTCCATGTATTTCTTCTTAATGCTTGCCCGAGTGAGGATGCTAGAGCACGCGCCCTCTTTGGGCTCCTATTCTCCTCCCCCCTATTAACCTCAATCCTGTCCGTTAAGCTCTTGCACTGTTCAATAGAGACTTTCAAGATATTGAAGCTTTGTTCACTTATCTTTTTGAGCATCAGTTCCATTTTCTCCACTTTCCCTTGTAGAGTATAAATGCAAGCCTCACTATTGCTAATCTCTGCATCTTTGCTCATATTGTTGATCTTTTCCTCCATAATCAGCACTTTAGTCCCCAGCTCCCCAAAAGCTTCCCCTTTGTTGATAGCTTCAGTCCAATTCTTCAGACTGGTTATCATTGATTCCTCGCCAAAGGTTACAACTTTAACCATATTCATAATCTTCCCTTGTTCCTGAAGCTCAGCCTTCATATTCACAGTATCCTATGCAATGGTTGCCATAAACCTACCAAAGGAAAGAATTCTATCTTTCTAATCTGTGCCAATGCTAAATCTGTCCTTTTTATCCATAGTAGTGGCAACATTGTCCTTCCCCTGAGTACTATCATCTTTTTCCTCAACCTTGCTCTGAGTGTTATCTTCTTTCTCCATATCCTTGTCCTTCTTCTCCTTGTTCTCTAGGATCTCACACGTAGGTTCCTTGTCATCAGAGGAAACAAGGATACCCTTATTCTTCTTAGTCCTCTTAGTGAAAGGGGTCTTATCCTTGAAACAAGCTTTCCTTTTTTTGTTCTTCTTAGGGTTGTTGTCTTCGTCGTTAGTTCTAGAGTCCAACTCAGCATACTCCAGTTTGTTCTTAGGTATCCTCTTAGAAGAGCTACCCTTCATGTTTCCAACCCCTCTACTACTAATGGTATTCATCTCGTCCTCAGTGTCATCTTCAAATTTTTCTCCTAAGTCTTCATCGTCGGTTTTCACATCATTAAGAATCTTGCCCTTAAACACAATTTTCTCAATTTTCCTGATTTTTAACACATCATAAATCAAAACCATCAGGCCCTGATGAGAAGCATGATCCCCAAAAAGGTCTTTCTAGAAATATCTCATCGTAACATTCAAAGAGCTCATGAGATAAAAAGGGATGCTCATATACTCATTATGCCTAAAATGGTTCAAGATAACGAAATGATGCCCGTATGCTCTAGAAAATCTCTCATCAAGGGTAAGATAACTGATAGAAACATATAAAACAAAATTCCATGGGTGGCTGATATTATTAGGACTGAAAAAACCTCCTGCCTTCTTGGCCAATCTGTCTGCCTCTTCATCATTCTCCAGGAATCTCTCATAAGCTTTATCAGAGTAGCTACGGTCATGGTAGAACTTCATCCCTTCCACAGGTAAGCCCATGGATTCTGTGATAATTTCCTCATTGATGAAAATCCATTGATTGTTGAAGTAAATCTTCCCTTTCTTCCAATTTTGCATGAAAAAATTGGTGATGGCAGGGTTACACCTGTGCAACTTCTCCATGTAAGCTGCAAAATTCCTCTTCTGAAGAATTTCCCAGACTTTCACATTTTTCTTCCACTCGCTATAGTCTGATGGCTCATTTCTTTTCTCGCTTCAACCCATTTTATTTCTACTAACCTTGTCTCTCTGATTTTTTTGTGCTTAGTTTCACCTATTTTCTCCTTTCCTATAATGTGATCCATAATTTTTGAAAAAACCCATAATCTGTGTGAAATAGTATGTCGACAACAAGTAGCATTGAAGAGGATGAACACATCATAATTAGACCTTACAACACTCGTATTAGCTGCAGTAATTTAATTAATTGTTTTGCACTTCTCTGAATTTTGTAGATCATCTCCTTGTGCATAAGGGATTTGATATCATACGACAAGCTGATTTCATTCTGCCATGGAAAGATATGATTATTTTTACACGCGTAATTAGCCACCCAATCAACACTTTCATTACCTTCATGGTACACATGCGTAATAATACATTTATTCATGGTCTTGATTATAGATTTAGCATTATCAATTATATTGCTAATCAACCAAGAAGGGTTAGATATATTATTAAGGGCCTTGACAATATTCAGGGAATCCCCTTCAAGACAAACATTATTGCATTTGTGTTCTTTAGCCAAAAGAAGACCATTGAGAGAAGCCAAAGCCTCCACCATATGGTTATTTTGAACACCAATTGGGATAGCCCTCATCGCTTTACAGTGTCCTCTTTCATCCTGGAATGCCAGGATTACCTTTTGATTCCCCATCAAAGTTGATCTTAGTCCATCCCATCGTAGGGCATTCCCCTATCACCCCCTCTCTATTGTTGTTATGATCTTCTTTAGTCAATTGAATTCCCCATCTTTTTAGAGTAGCACAGTCCTCTTCCCCTTTTGAATCACCTTTAATCTTCATGATTTTGAGATTCTCAATTATCATACTCTTAATTTTTCTGTATAATATTTTTGAAGGAGTTGCATTTTCTCTGAAAATTATTTCATTTATTTCCTTCCATATCACCCAAGTAATGTGGGGGAGGGCTATATTCCATATATTTCTAATACAATCATTCTTGTTATTGATTTCCCACCAATTGAACATATTCTGAATATCAGAAGGTAATACCCAGTCCATATTAAATGCTTTCATCCAATTTGACCAAATCTCATTAGCATAGTTGCAGTGAATAAACAAATAGTTAACTGATTCTTCCTCCCTACACAGAACACACATGTTAGTAATATACATCCATTTACTCTTGAGGTTGTCAAGAGTTATGATTTTGTTTTGTATCATAGTCCAGAAAAAGATATTGATCTTAGGAGTAAGCCCTTTGATCCAAGCCTTAGCCCAGAAAGGTTTTTCACAATTATCATAATTGAGGTTATAGGTCATTCCCACTGTAATACAACCATTGGGAGTATATTTCTAGATTAAGGAATCTTCCTTAGAGTTAAGAATCATAGCATTAAGGGTATTATTCAAAGATAGAAGAGCATCCTCAATAGTAGTTAGGTCCCTCCACTCCCCATTACTTCTATAGTCCATGACCTTAGTTCCAATTCTATTTTTACATATTTTAGCAAGGGGACCCCATAAAGGATTCATTGCTAGAGCCTAATTGCCAATCCAAATATCATCCCAGAAGTCCACTTTATCCCCCTTACCCACTTTCCATTTAACACCTTTCCTAATGGTATTTTTGGCTTTTATAACATTCTTCCATATGCAAGATCCCACTGGGAATTCTCCAGAATTAAGAAATCATTGATAGAGTTAGAGTTCCTATTATATTTGTTGTGCCAAATAGTGTTCCATTCCCCTTTCAAGGTGAAACTCCTCCATCCAAGTTTAGCAAGGAGAGCTTCATTCATACTTTTAATTTTTCTTATTCCCAGACCACCTTTACTTTTAGGCATACAAAATTTGTCCCAAGAAATAAGAGCAAATCTGTTAGTTTTTTCCACTCCATTCCAGAGAAAATACCTTTGGATTTTCTCTATTGCCTCAGAAAATTTATTAGGTATTCTGAATAGGCTAAGAGCATAAGTAGGCATACTTTGAAGAGAAGATTAAAGGAGCTGAACTTTACCATCTTGACTTAGCATAACCCCTTTCCACCCTGCAAGTTTCTTATGAAATTTATCCACAAGGGAGCTCCAGAAAGAATCGGGAGGATTAAGCCCGAGAGGGAGACCCAGGTAGGTAGCAGGGAGCTGGCCAATTTAGCATCCCATAATTCTGCTTATTTTGTGTTGTCTATAATCAGGGGTATTTATGAAATAAATAAAACTTTTATTCCAATTGATGAACAGACCAGTAGCCTTACCATAATTGTTGAGGATATTTCTAAGATTTCGAGCTCCATCTATAGTGGCTTCACCCATAAAAATAGAGTCATCCATGAATTGCTGGTGGGAGAAAACATGATTGGAAGATGAAGGCTTTATCTCTTTAAGATCTCCATTTCTAACAGCACTGTCAATATATATCCCCAGGCACTCTGCAATAATCACAAACAAAACCAGAGAGAGGATCTCCCTGCCTCAAACCTCTAGAGGATTTAAAAAAAGGGGAGGGGGCACCATTCACAAAGATAGAGAAAGAGGGAGAAGTAACCAGCTACATGAGAAAATTGATACATTTGGGGTTGAAGCCAAAGGCCATCAGAGTTTTCTGCAGGAAATTCCAGTCAACTCTGTCATAGGCTTTGGAGAGATCAATTTTCAGGGTAAATCCATCTTTTCTAGCCATAGTCAATGAGTGGATGCTCTCATGGATAGTGATGATTGAATCTAAAATATGTCTACCTAGAATAAAGCCAGTTTGTTGATGAGCTATGATCTTACGAAGAAGATTTAGAATCATGGAAGTGATCACTTTTGAGACAATCTTATAGGAAGAGTTACATAGACTAATAGGTCTATAGAGATCCATACTATCTACCCCTATCTTTTTAGGAATAAGTGCAATAAAAGTTCTGTTCATTTCTTTGAGAATTCTCTTAGAGCCAAAGAATTATTTGACAACATCATTAATGTCCTTTTGAATAATTGCCCAATAATCTTGAAAGAAGAACATAGAGAAACCGTTAGGGCCAAGAGATTTTTCTGCCTTCAAAGGAAAAGATAGCAGACTTAATCTCATCATTAGAAGGGATAGCACTGAGAAACTGATTGTCATTCTCTATCATAATCTTAGTTATACTCTCCAGAAGGTTCAATTGGAGATTTTGGTCAAGTTGTTGATCCTGGGAAAGTAAATTATGAAAAAAAATCTTGGCTTCCTTGGAGATGTCCTCCTCCTTATCCATGTCTCTTTCTTCAACTTTTAGCTTAGATATTCTATTGGTAGCCTTATTCTTAGTTGTTTTCATGTGAAAGAACTTAGTATTTTTGTCCCCCTCCCTAAGCCAGGTATTTCTTGATCTCTGTTTCCAAAAGATTTCCTCTTTGTGCACTATATCATGGTATTTTGTCAGAATTTCACTTTCTTTTTCTTTGGGAATTTTGGTATACCCTTCCCTTTGTATAGAATCATGAACATCCTTGAGCTCATTCATGATATCCATCTTGGATGAGAAAATGTTGCTAAAAGTATCTTTATTCCATTTCTTAATGTTATCTTTGACATGTTTAAGTTTGTAGGTCAACCTATACATAGTCATTCCTTCTATCTTAATCTTCCACCATTCACTAATTTTAAGATGCATATCTAGATAAATAGTCCACATTTTTCAAATATGAATGGATAGTTCCTAGCTTTAGTTATTGGATCAACAATAAAAGATAGTGGGTAATGGTCAAATCCAGCTCTGATAAAGGCAGTCAGGGAATGGTTATAATGCTGGAACCAATCATTTGAAATTAAATCTCTATCTAATCTTACCTGAATAAGGTCATCACCCACCCTCCAATTAGTCCAAGTATAGTTGATTCCTTGAAGGTCAATATCAGTGAGAGCTTGACTAGAAATAAAATTCATCAAATCAATCCTGTTGTCTAGATTAGGTTGTGATCCGCCAATTTTTTTATCTTCCTTAAGAGGAGTATTGAAATCTCCCATTATAATCTAGCTATCATTTTCAAAGGACTTCCTGGCCTAATCCATTTTATTTCGGAAAGATTTTTGACCACTCTTAGTATTAGGGGCATAAATATTAGTAAGCATCCAAGAAGTTCCCTCCTTAATATGATAAAACCTAATACAAGCCATATTGTTATCATGTATGATTACATCACCCTTAATAATGTCTCCATTCCAAAAAGTTACAATACCACCTGGAGCCCCTTTTGAGCTACCTCCACTACAAAAATTATTTTTGTAATACTTAAGCTGTTCAACTTTTTCCTTAGCCATCTTAGTTTCATGAATAAGAATAACATCCAATCTATTATCTCTAACCATATTTCTAATGAGATTCTACTTGTGAGGGTTTTTTAACCCTTGAATATTCCAAGAGATAATCTTCATTTCTTCTTGTTTATACCCAACTGGGTAATGGTTTTCTGAGTCTCATCTTCTATATTTCTAGTCACCTTTTGGTTTCTTTTTCTTGAGCTTGGTGGTCTCCTTGGTGGTGATAGTTGGAAATATCCAACATCTGGTAGATATTTTTTAGCATTATTTTGGCCTTTTGCCATTGTACCCTTCTTTTGTTTAGATTTCTCTGTCATAGTGATTGGGTTCACTCTATCTTGTTTATCTAGAACTATGTCTATATCCTCTTGGTCTCCCCATTTTGGCTTGTCGATTTCCTCTGAGCAGATCTTTTCCTCATGTGATGAACTTTGTGTCATCTCTGAGAGTCCATGTCCCAACACAATATCTTGTTGCACATATGAAAACATATTATTCTCACAGCATAGCTCTGGCTCACCCTGATTTTTTAAGAAGTCTCCTGCACCTTGTGTAGTAGATTGATTGTCCTCCTAAGATATTTGTGTTTTCTCAGCTTGTGAAACATTGTTATCATCATTCTTGTCCTCTAGAGTATATTTGACAAAACCCACCATTTCATTTTTATCATTATCCATTTCATTCTTCTTCTATGTCTAGTCCTTCTTCATCTCTTCATCTTCAGATCTCACTGGCGATACTATGTCTAAGTGTGTCTGTTCTTCTCTCTTCTCTTTGACTTCATTCTCTTTTTCTTTAGTTTTCCCTTCATTCTCTTCTAACTTTTTCTCTTTTATTTTTAGTTCTGTACTAATTTCTCCTTCTGAATCTTCTCTGATTTTTCCTACCGGCTTCCATTCCTTTTTTTGGATAGTTTTCTTGGCACTTTTCATTGGACATTTCTTTGCCCAATGGCCCATTTTTTTACATCTAAAACAAGCAAAAGGGGCTGACTTATATTTAATTTTTTGGGCCCATTTCCCTAACCTTGATTCCAACTCTATCTGTTCTGGCATATCGATATCTGGGATAATTCCTATGCAAATTCTTGCATGTGTCAATCTTCTTCTTGAAGTAGTAACCGGATCTATAGATAGAAGTTCACCAAAGGAACTGGCTATACCAGCAAAAATGTCCTCATTCCAATATTCAAGAGGAAGCCCAGGAAGCTTAGCCCAAACAGGAACTTGGACTATAAAGTCCTCATGAAGGGTCATGTTTGGGTACCATTTCTGTAAGATCATTGTATTTTTACCTATACTCCATGGTCCACCACAAATAGTTTGATTTCTATCTTCTTCACAAGAGAAAAAGAAAGAAACATAACCCTTGTTCATAGCTATCACCTCCACTTGACCTTTATGTTTCCATCTCTTGTCAACAAAAGCTCTGATCACTTCAATATTAGGTCTAAATCCAATAAACCTCCCAACCAGGGCATTTTCCATTTTTTAATATTATGGTCTATTACTTGATCAGGAATAGCAATAGCATACCTCCCTTCAGAAATATTAGATATATTTCTCATAGGCAGATGAATAGACTTACCTGAAGGTTTTACCTTGAAAAGGGATGCCCATTTGACTGTCTCTTTTCCCATGATGGGGCCCCCACCTTGGTCCCTGCTTCCCGTGAGATCATGAGATTTACCGTCCTCGTTACCAATAGAGTCTGTGGATCCCTCTGTGGCAGAAGGACCTGCACCTCCTGTAGATTTAGAATCCGTTGGGGGAATCAAGTTTCCCGCACAAGAATTCCCGCTCCCCAGTCGTTCCCCACTCCGTTCCCGCTCCCTTTCCCGCACCATTCAGGTGTGGATGCATCTTTTGTGTGGTTATTTATGACGCATGTCACAATTCTGAAACAAGTAAAAGTAACAACCTCTCCTACTAATTCAGCCAAATCAAACTCTATTTTTCCTCATTATTTACAATACATTCCTACTATATGTTCTCAAGCTCCATATATTAGTAAAAACTTAAATAAATATATGCATCCATTGCAATAATTCTATAGAAAAGTATGTAGCTATCATGGTACATTCATATACTATAATTCAAGATTCCTTAGATTGGTTTTATATTGTATATCAATTAAAGATATTGAGGGGGAAGGCCATGGTTGTGGTAACAATCTTAGGTTTAAAGAAACTGAAATTAGATCTCTTTGATACCTCTCCAATGATTAAAGTAGTTTCAAATTTTGAGCATCGAGCATAAAGTTATGACCCCACCAACTTGGGGTGTCCAATTTTGTAGTTTTCTATATATTTGTAATTTTGTTTATTGTTTTATTCTCAAAAAAAATTTAGTTTGAGTTGGTTGAAATCCTAAGACTTTTGGGATTCCATGCATGTATATAAAACTCATTTTGAATAAGTTAATGGTGAATTTTGATGCATACAACCCTTGTTCAAGTTTTTTATTTTCCATTTTTCACAATGCTTGCAGGTTTTACTTTAACTCATATTTATTAACGAATTCTCTACCGAGTTTAGATAAAGGAGCATTTCTCTTTTCTTGTTGTGGGGAGGGGAGTCAAATTGTACATTTTAGATTCGTTCATTTATATAAACAATATAAGGCACTAGTACATTTGAGGTCAAATTTCGATGGCCATTTGTCAGATTTGCAATGCTCATTTGTCGGTATTTTGACACTTGAGTCCATTGCCATTTTTGCGTTGGAAATTGCGACAGAAGACATACCCGTCTGTTTACCGACACTATGTCATGTTGGAAACCTGCACATGACAACGACTTCATTATGGAATTTCCTATGATTATGGCACCAAATTCTGACAGATCTACCTGTCGAGGATATGTCTTTAATGTCGAAGTGTCTATCAAAACTTTTCTATTTACGACACTTAAACTGTCGGAAGACCGACAGTTATGCAACATTTCTCCAACAGGTTGCCCTGTCGAACGTATAGCATTACTGTCACAATAAATGTCATAAATTATTTTTCTCTAACATTTTGTCTGTCGAAAGGATAGCGTTGTTGTCAGAATTAATTATAAATTGTCAAAAAACCAACATATGGGCACATTAAAGTTCACATAGCTCAAGAGACCATCATAGATTGTCTCTTGCTTCGGTCTATATTATTGACAGAATATTTTACCTTTCATTAGCTCATCAAATCCGGGGATTTGAAAGAATTTAATAGAATATTTTCATGACAACGTATATTATTTAAGTTGACATTGCATGAATTTATCTACTTCGCGCACTTGTAGACTATGAGGATGGCGATAAAGAAGCATAGCCATCTTCATAGTATACAAGTGCGCGAAGTAGATAAATTTGTGCAACGTCAACTTAAATAATATACATTGTCATGAAAATATTCTATTAAATTCTTTCAAATCCCCAGATTTGATGAGCTAATGAAAGGTAAAACATTCTGTCAATAATATAGACCGAAGAAAGAGACAACCTATGATGGTCTCTTGAGCTGTGTTATCTTTAGCCCTAGCTACCTGTCGATCATCAAGAATAATCACCACCTTGCATTTATGTACACTGCACAAATTGATCACAGTCTCACAAAAAAAAAATTACACTTGTACATCTCATCAATACCTGAGGCCTAAAGTAATTTTATACGATCACTAGCACATTTTGTGCATGGATGAGAAACACTATCCAAAGTTTCTAGATAACCATTTTTGAGAAGAGGAATGAGTGGAGGCCAAAGGAGGGATAATTGTGAAGGTTTTATAGATGTAGGTTACTGAATCATCATCTCTGCACTGGTACTCAATTTGGCCTCCACTCCATATACGTCTTCTCATAATCTAAAAACTCTCCATCATTGATTCTTGTCATTTTTTCAGCATCTCCGTGGACTGAGACCTTAAATTATTGAGCTTCTCTTTGTTTCGAGAATAGTTTAACAT
>MU228410.1:2214445-2227297 GCA_018584345.1 Thuja plicata | reverse complement strand
TATATATATATATATATATAGTGCTTTAATAAAAATAAAGATAAAATATAAAACAAAATACTACTAAACATTTTTTTGAAAATGTTTGTTTTTTAAAAAATATATACTATTATAAAAAAACAATCCTTCAGGAGGGTGGTCGAAGCCTACCCTCGTAAGGGAGGCACGGGGGAGGCTCAACCCCCGCTATGATGGTCGCAGCTCGCAGACAACCACAGTAGTGATCGTTGGGCGTTGTCTGTGGCAGGGTCGTGGGGTGTTGCGGCTTGCCACGACGGTGGGGCCGGTAGTCGCTCCCCCACCCCGCCTTCACTCTTGGAGAGCCTGCGTATGGTTCAGCCGCGCAAGAAACATATACATTATGTATTTTTTTATCGTCATATAAATAATACACACACACACACACACACACATGTATATATATACTAATATATATGTACATTGTCATCTTTGCCTCCGCTCCACCTTTAAACCTGCAAGTTCATGAAGAACAAAAAAATATATATGTTAGGGTTTCAAAATGGGAGAGAGAGAAGAGGGAAGATAAAATAGGATTGGGCTTTTTGGGTGTTGTATATTTCCACCCTAACCCTAATTTCAAATTAGGGTTAGGGATAGGTTTTTGAGCTAGTTAATTAAATATTCATTTTTCTGTTGGTTAATAATGGACTTTTGGTGGGATTATAAAATGTTCCCATTTTAGTTGAGATATAAAGGTGAGCCTTTAATTAATCACTTATAAAATTATTATTATTGATTGTTTTAATATCAATTAATAGGTTAATTAATAAGGGGTTTTTGCTAAAATCAATCTATTAAAGTTCCCTTTAATTTTTAGGATTTTAAAAGAAAATGATGAACAATGAAATATTTACATTTAAGTATATTTAAAAAAGTATTCTCTTTGAATCTCGTAAAAATGAGAGATTTAGATTTTAAGTGATGGTTAATAATGTGCTTCATTAATTAAATGATGCTAATTAAATAAGTAATCATGTGACAATTCAAGGGAGATTATTTGTCCACTATTTTATTGAGGTCCAATATTTCCTTTTGATAATGTTAATTTAATATATTTAAAAGGTTCCCCTTGCCTAGCGATAATAATGAAGATATTCAAGTGGAAAGATTAATAGTGTTATTTAAAGAAATAATTACTATAGCTTTGGGGTTTAGTGGGCTTATTTGCAAATTAATTAAAAATTCACGTTGGTTATAGTGAAAATTTTACATTAAATTTTTAAATAAAGTAGCATGAAATTCATTTGGTGAGTAAAATTCTTATGACATTATAAATTAGACTATGGCTAAAAAGGATTAATAAAGACATTTTGTTTATTTTTATGGCAAATCCTCCCTCATGTGACCTTTAAGGCATTAATATTAAGAGGAAGCCTTTTGGTGGGACCCCATTCATATTTTTTTATGACTTTAGTGAAGAGATTAATTTTAGGTTTTGATTTAGGATTAAATTGAAATTTAATTTTGATGGGGAAATTAATTTAATGAATTTTTTTATGATGTGTTGTTTAAAAATTTATTTAATCAGGGTAATAACCTTATGGTTTAATATTGAATTAGTTAAATAAAAATCGTATACGGGAATAGTTTGAGATAATACTGATTTAACAATATGCAAATTATTAAATCTATCATAATTAAATCCATGCAACAAATATTGGTCTTATATGCTCTTGATGTGTTATGGATCTATGCTTTACTATTCCTTAATCAGATGTGAAGTTTAAGGTTAAAAGTTGGATAAAGTTTGAAGTGTTGGACACAACTGATTCACCCACCCTGAGTTATGTGCTGCCTTATTTCTATCAGTTGGTATCAGAGCTAGTTCCTCTTTGGGAAGTTTAATTTCTTGAGGAGATCGACGATGACAACTTTTAAGAAGGATAGTCTGATATTTAATGACACAAACCATTCTATATGGAAAGGTCTCTTGGAAACAAACTTGAGATGCATTGGTGAACAATATTGGGAGATTACCGAGTCAACATATAATCCTCTTGCAAATATTTCTACTGCTACTCCCGATGAGAAGAAGAAAGATGAATACAACATTAGAGATAAGGAAGCATTGTTGAGCACCCTGTCTGATATGTAGTACACAAATGTTACAAAATTGAAGACTACACATGAGATCTGGAAGAAGTTGGAAAATTTACATGAAGGTGATGTATATGTGAAGCTAGCTATGTTACATAGCCTAAAAGGAAAGTATGAGACATTGAGGATGAGTAAAGATGAAAATGTTACTTCTTACATGCAGAAGGTGAATGAGCTTGTATGCAGTATTAGATGTGCTGGTGGACAGTTAGATGAATCAGAGATTGTTGCTTAAATATTGAGATCCTTGCCTCCTTCCTACACACACAAGGTTGTTGCTATTAAGGTGATAAGAACAGTGACAAATGTGAAAAGAGAAAAGTTGATTGGTAAGTTAACTACTTTTGAGATGAGTGAATTTGGTGATGCCCTTCCTAAAGTTGAGTCTGCATTCAAAGATACTATTTCTAGGGATAAGAAGAGATATGATCCAGGAAAAATATCTTCTAGAATTACACCAAGATATACAAAATATTGGGAGTAAATTGAAGAAGAAGAGAAAAATATTGAAGAACTTGAATTGCTTATTGCGAAAAGATTGCCTAAAGGTGCTGGTAAGTATGAAGGAAAGTTGTCCCTTAAATGTTTTTCTTGCAAAAAGATTGGTTATTTTTCTTCAAGATGTCCACATAGAGAGCCTAAGCATAAACCTAGAAAATTCCAATCTAGCTATTAGAAGAAATGTTACTATGTTGTTGATGAAGGTGTGACAGATGATGAATTTTATGAAGGTGGTTCAAAAGATGATGAATGGGTATGTATTGCTATCAAGGAAGAAGATATAATTCCTTTTGAGACTACTAATTGCTTGAATGTGGAAAGTTCCCTAGCTACACATGTTGAAGAGAAATTTGGATGGGCGATTGATAGTGGATGTTCACATCATATGACTGGAGACAAGAGTAAATTTGTGTGATTGGAAAGGTATGATGGTGGTGTTGTTAGATTTGGTGATGACACTCCTTGTCTGATCTATGGCAGAGGATCCATTACTCTTGATGTTAAGAATAATACTGATGATGTTTTATATGTTGAAGGTCTAAAGCATAATATTTTGAGTGTTGGACAGTTAGTTGACAAAGGTTATGATCTGTAATTCAAGATTGGAAAGTGTAGAATCTTGGGAAGTTTAGGTATTGAGATTGCATTAGGTACAAAGACCAAAGGTAATGTCTTTCATCTGAATAGTGATAATATAAGATGTTTGATTTCTCAAATTGATGATAGTTGGTTATGACATAAAAGGTTGTGTCACATGAATTTTGGTAACATTGTCAAGATAAGTGATACTAAATAAATGATAGATATACCTAAGTTGTTGAAGTCTGCTAATGTTTTGTGTAAGGAATGTCAGATGGGTAAGATAACTAGATCTACTTTCAAGAGAGACACTTATTCTTCAAGTGGATTGTTAGATCTTGTGCATACTAATTTATGTGGTCCATCTAGAACTAGAAGTTATTATGGAGATAGATATTTCATATTATTCATTGATGATTATTAAAGGATGATGCGGGTTACTTTTTAAAGGAGAAAAACTAAAAATTTTGACAAATTAAACATTTTCAAGGCTATGGTTAATACATATACATGTTTGAAGCTGAAATGTATGAGATTTGACAGAGGTGGTGAATTTACATTCGATGAATTTAATGCATTTTGTGAAGAGCATGGGATAAATAGATAGGTGTCGGCACCGCGGACCCCACAACAAAATAGTATTAGACAGAGAAGGAACATAACTATTCTAGACACTACAAGGACAATGATGATTGATGGAAATGTTCCTTATGTGTACTGGAGAGAAGCCGCGAGCACTACAATTTATACATTAAACCGGGTATAAATCAAGCATGGTACTAGTAAGACTCCTTATGAACTATGGTATGGTCATATTCAAAATATTTTAGAATCTTTGCAAGAAAATGTTATATGAAAATAGATGAAAATCTATGGAAATTTGATCCTAGATGTGTTGAAGGTATCTTTCTTGGTTATTCAAAAAAGAACAAGGCATACAAATGTTATAATAAAAGGTTGAGAAAGATAGTTGAGAGTGCTAATGTCAAAGTAGATGAAAGAAATCAGAGACAAGCTAGATCTTGTGGATATGAATCATATGATCAGGATGATAGTACAAATTAGGGAATAAAATCAAAAACTCATAATCAAAATCAGATTGTTCCAGGGAATCAAGGTGGAGAGGTCATTGCAGATGAAGAAGAAACAAAAACACAAGAATATGGATTTCAAGCAAATCCTAAGAGTCCAAGGTATGTGAGATAGAATCATTCAGAAAATTAGATAATAGGTGAAAAAAATAAAGGTGTTCAAACTAGAAGAAGACTTGCAGAAGATAGAGTTGAATATTGTTTGATTTCAAATATTGAATCTAAAGATGTGAATCAAGCTTGCAAATATGAACATTGGGTGAAAGCTATGGAAGAAGAATTAGATCAGGTTGAGAAGAATAGTACATGGATTTTATTTCCTAGACCTAAGGAAAAATAATGTGATAGGTACTAAATGGGTTTTCAAAGGCAAACTAAATGAAGTTGGTGAAATGATCAGGAATAAGGCAAGACTTGTTTGCAAAGGTTATTCACAGATGTAAGGTAATAATTTTGAAGAGAATTTTTCTCCTATTGCTAGAATTGAATTTGTTATATTATTTCTTGCTTATGTTGCTTACAAAGATTTCATGGTTATCATATAGATATCAAGTCCACATTTTTGAATGGTGAGTTAGAAGAAGAAGTTTATGTAGAGAATCCAGATGGATTTACATTGACTAATAAGAGAAATATGGTTTGCCGGTTGAAGAAAATTTTTTATGGATTGAAGCAAGCTCCTAGAGCATGGTATGCAAGATTGGATAAGTATCTACTGAAGCTTGGTTTTAACAAAGGTATTGTCTATATTAACTTATACTTCAAGATTTATAATGCTAATATTCTGATTGTTGATGATATCATTTTTGGTGCGAATGATAATTTGAGTAAAGAGTTTGCTAATGAGATGCAAAAATAATTTGAGATGTGTATGATTGGAGAGATGAAATTATTTCTTGGTATGCAAATTACTCAATCAGAAAAATGAATCTTTATATCTCAGTCCAAGTATGTGAAAGAACTATTGAAGAAGTTTGGTATGGAAGATTCTAAACTAGTCACTACTCCTATGGTGACCAGATGCAAGTTGACAAAGGATGGTGAATCTCCTAAAAAATAAGACAATATATAAATCAATGATTGGTTGATTGTTATATTTAACTCAGATGATACCTAATATTATGAATGTCATTTGCATTGTTGCTAGATTTCAAGCAGATCCTAAAGAATCTCATTTTGTAACTATTAAAAGAATATTTAGATACTTGAAAGAGACAATTGACTATGGTTTATGGTATCCTAAAGATGATGATTTTACATTGAGTACTTTTACTGATGCTGATTGGAAAAATAATGTGAATGAAAAAAATAGTACAAGTGGTGGTGCATTTTTATTGGGAAAGACATTGGTTTCATGGTCAAGAAAAAATCAAAATTGTACTTCACAATCTACTGCAGAGGCAGAATATGTTACTGTTGTTAATTGCACATAGGTGATATGGATAAAGAAAATGTTTAAGGATATCAAAATTGAGCATGATGAGCCTATTTCTATCTACTATGATAATTCAAGTGCAATTAATATATACAGGAATCAAGTCTTACATTTAGAGACAAAACATATATCTATAGAGTTTCACTTCTTGAGAGAGAAGGACAATGAGAAGGAATTCAGATTGTAGTATGTGCCTACTAAGGAACAAATTGTAGATATTTTATTGAAGTCATTGCCTAAGGATAATTTTGAGTATCTCAGAGGTAAGTTAGGGGTGCTTACACCTCCTGATTAGAACTAAGGTGCATTTGAGTGTGTAATTTGAGTGGAATTAACAGAGATATCTTGTAATATGGATTGGTGTTTTTTGGATACTACTCAGGAGGAGGAGTTAGTCTTGAGTTGTGTGAGTTAGATGTTTAGATTTGTGTTCATATTTTTGGCCTCTATGGTTAAGTGCATATATGTGCCTTTGTCATTGAATTCAAAGGGGGAGAGATAGTCATGTGAAAAACAAAGGGGAGAAAATTCAAGATAAAGTACAAAGGAAGAGAAAGTAAACAAAGGGAGAGACAAATTTAGTATTGGGGAGAGATTCGACTAAGGGAGAGAGATTCAATATGCAAGACATTGTAGAGAGACTCTGAAGGATATTGTTGGTAGTACTATTGATTTGATTTATTTGTGCATTGATTATTTTTAACATCATATGTTTCCATAAATGCCAAAGGGGGAGATTATTGGTATATTGTGCATTTATGTGCTGGCATTGATGTCAATATATTTCTACTATTTGAGACAATGTTCCTGTGATGTTTAGTAAGATATTTGGTTTGGTGTAGCTACTGTATTGAATATCAGAATCTATGGATGATATACTTGTGTTGAGGGATGTATGTAGTTGATTCATGTCAACTTACAGAGGTTTGCATAATGATTTTAGTGAGTTATTGGTTTCTATGTTGAGACTAGTACTTTTGGATGTTTAGTGGTGACAATGTTTCAGTATTTAGTTCGGTATGGTTTGACATTGCAATATTTTCATATGTGGATCTATGTTGTATGTTTGGGACATTGATTTGTGTCGTCAACTCTATTGGTTCATGATTTGGAGACATACAAGCATTTTTTCTTGATTGACAGAGGTTACTGTTGTGTTCTTAAGTTTCGGTTTAGAGATGTTGATGATCTCAGAGATTTGAGTTAATGTGGATGTTCTTGAGGTTATTTATGATGCTTGTGAATGTTTCTAGATTGTGCTTCTATTGTGTTTATGGTTTAATTTATTGGTGTGACCGCATTTGGTGATTTTCTGTTGGTGAGATCATGGTCTTCATGCTCTTGGATGACTTGGTGATGTAGCGTGTTGTGAATGTTTGAGATCGTGATTATTGGATGCTTAACATGTTTGAGGATGGATTTAATGGTCTGAGCTATGTCTTAGCCGACATGCATTGGTTCACATTAAATATTGTACTGTGTATGATTGCAATTTTGTAATTTAGGTACTTGGATGACCTTGAAGAAATAAGTTGATAAAATGTATAAATATAATTGTATCCCTTGTGGATCGTGTACAAATGTGAGAGTAGATGTGAGTGGAAGTGTGCAAAGAGGTATGGGTGAAATATGTAATTGAGGCAGAGATTTGATGTGGAAGAGGGATAACTTTAAGAAACCCCCCTGAGAAAAAAATGTTAAATTTTGGCGAATCCCAAATTATTTTGGCGGGAAAAAATTAATATTGTTGGCGAAGATTTTTAATTTGAAAGGAAAAAAATTATTTTTACTCGCGATTTTTTTCAATCATATAAAAATTCTAGAAAATAGTGGTGAATATGTCTTTATTGATAGGGTAAATATATAATGTATTCGGAAAAAGTTTTTCCTTTAAAGGAGAAAATATTTAATGACAGTGCCAGATTTTTTCTACCGTTTGAAAATTGCATAATTTAATTGGCTAATCTTTTGTTATTTAAGGTAAAATGTATAATTTAATTGCAAATTTTTGATTCAATTCTGACTCGTCATGTTGGGCCAATGCCAAATGACAATTGATCTATTTAATGCAACATCGCGTCAAGAGAATATTTCATTAATCAATGTAACATCACTCTACATGATTTGAGTGATTTCTAATATCTATACGAGTATCTAGTCTGAAACTCATGCCTTAACCTGAATCGTCGATTAGAGTTGGTTAGTAGGTTGCATGGACGGTCGATAATGTTGCAGAGTTTGAGATTTGCAGTTAATAAAGAAATTTCTTGTTAGTGACATGAAATAATAAAGAAATGTCTTATTAGTGAAATGAAATAATAAAGAAATATCTTATCACCGTCATTCTTTAACTGCGATCCACTCAGCCTGCATGACATCCAAATTTCTAATTAGGTACTGTCGATGCTATTTCCAATCTCATAGTCACACACTCTGCATTTAATATGAAAGATTTAGATAATTTTGAAGGGAAAATGAATTAATAAGGTTAGAGAAAAAATTGAGGGCTATTTATAGACGATCTACGCTTCTTTCTTCTTCAATTTCTACTTTTTTTTAGGTCGGCCTCTGCTAAGTGCTTCAAAGTCTACCTGTGGAGTCTGGTTTAGGTCTTTAGGCTATATATTTTATCATTTTATGATATTCTCACAGTGTATTTTTGAAGATGGACACTCCTATCCATTTGATTAGCAAATCTTAGGAGGGCCATAAGGCCTTTTTGGGCCTAGTCTCAGACCCCAAGCTTGGAATCAGTTTGTGAGGAGGTTGGAGCATTTATAAATGCGGCTTCAAAGATGGTGCTGGGTTGCGAGTTTCTAAAAAATGTTTAAAGGTACCGAGTTAACATGTACATTAGGTCTTGTTTCTTGGCATTTCTTCTGGACCTCGGTGGAGATAAGGTGGATATGCTCATGCTTTTAAGGAAGGTATTCAAAAAAGAATTCTTGGGTGACAATGTTCAGGTTGCCATTTTTGAACAAATAGGGGTGGGGATCCCTTGGGCAAGTAGTTTACCCAAGCTTCTCTAGCCAGGCCAAAATGTGGCCATGCAACCTTTTCTTTTGAACCTGAATGCTGAGCAGTTGACATGCCAAAGGAAATGGGCGCAGATTGGTAATGATTTTCTCTGGAAGAGGTTTCTTTTGGATGAATGAACTCAAAATTGTAGAGTCGCAGATAGATAGAGGTGAAACCTCAAGTGAATTCAGAATAATAATCACTTACCTTTTCCTTAATTGTAGTCGCCAATGTGCTCAGCAGTCTGAAACTTCACTATCGATCAAATTGAGATATCAGAACCAAATTATGTACAATAATACTGATCTATGAATATATTTATACCAATCCTTTTTGGCAAATTCAGTGGGAGGTATTAGGTATACAAATATTTGGTGAAGCTTGCATAATTATAACACGTCTTATGTTATTTTCAAGGTGATTATGGGTCGTCCAATAACTTGCTATGATTAATAGAGTTGGCAAAAATGTGTCAGTTTGAGACACGCAACTGTACAATGCTAGGAGAATTTGGGGCCACCTCTAAATATATATGTATAAAACCATTGGAAAATATAGGCCATCAATTTGGGGCTTCTTTGAAATTGTAGGCAAATTTTTAAAATTTACTGTATCCAAAAAATAGATTCGATTGGCATTATTGTAAAAGAAATGGAGAAAATTAAATAAACAGATGAGCAATGGGCCCGAGCATTCGAACCAATATTTATAAATTTTGGACGAAAGGGCCAACCCAATATATGCATTATATTCGCCAAATATCGGATCACCGATGTGAGACATTCGCCAAATGGCGAATATTCAGCACTAAATTTATCGCTGGTGTGGAAAAGAAAATTGTATTTGTACTTTAATGGAATTAACCCATGCATATTGAAGATGCTATTATCTAGTTCTTGACTTGTGGATTTTTGTACACTGTGGATTTTAGTCCATGATTGTTGTAAGACAATGAACCTTCCTTAGGGTTATATCCCTTCTTGTATCTGAGAAGTGACCTCTAGGCAGTGTGCCTGAATGCATATATCTTCTCATTGTAATACCATTAGCAGGGTATAGTGCTTTTGACAGAGTACATCTTGTGGGCTCACCCTCACTGCGGTTTTCCCTTGATCAAATTTTCCATGCAAAAAATCCTAGTGTTATGTGTTCTTGATTTGTTTTGGATCTACGCTTTAATGTTCATTAACCAAATCTAAAGTTTAATCTTAAAAGTTGGATAAAGTTTGAAGTTCTGGACACAACTGATTCACCCCCCCTCTCAGTGTGTTGCCTTATTTCAATCACAATATGCTATATATTCTCTTGCTTCCTTGTTGAAAATTGTATCATGTGAACCAAATGTCATTGATCTCTTGTTTTTGGCTTGCTAGGGGGTCAATTAGTCTATGTTTTCCCAACATCCTATACCAAAAGAATCTTTCCTCTCATTTCCACTCAAGCTTACTTCCCCCAACCTTATCTCGAGCATTCTCAATCATGTTAAAGTCACCCTTAGAACCCACGACACCTCTTCTAGATGAAATACCCACTTCCATAACTCTGTTATCTGTTTATAATCGTTGGAAGAATATATAAAGAATACTCCTAACTCTCTATCTAAATTTTAGGATGATCTAGACCAATCTGTTGTAGGAAGAGAACTCCCGTCTATCCACATACTTACTCCACTTCATGCCCACTAGAATAACTGCTCCCCCTTTCCTTTCATATGACTGATTGTAAAGAAAGATTCTTCTCTCTGTTACTGGTTTTCGGTACCAAACTCAATCAGGTGGATTTTTTATGTTTTAAAGTGAATTAAAGTAAATTTTTAGTTCTGCTGGATCACATTCATATGCATAGACAAAATAGAAAAAGATTACATTGTTACATTGCATCATGCAGTGCTGTCATAAAAGAGTGCAAAGATAAAAAATTGTGAAAAAAAATCTTTTTTGACAAAGTAGTTGAATATGTCTCACACATGTCGTGAGACTAACCGTAATATGCAAATGAAAAATAACATATAGATTTACAGATGCTTTAAAAATTAAAGGCATAGGTAGTAAAGGGTGACTCGTCATTGCCTGGATGACGAGCCAGCTTGTTTTGCATTACCTTGTCTTCAATCCTCTTGTTTGCCTTGCACTAAGCCATTACTTCCTTGCTGCTCCATTCCTGCGTATGAGAGAGAGAAAAAATGACATTAGATCTCATAGATCTAAGCAATGCCAAGTCATCATATACTATATGCACCCGCATCTACAAAAATACAACATGCTCTTCACATGCATAATGACATCTAGCTAATCATGGATGTATGAGAAAACAAGAATTATTAGCAAGATTCATATACATTTGTTTTTCTAACTTGTTGCTTCATGTGCAGACATAGGTAAAGATCTTGCTGCTAAATTCTTCATTTTTAAATTTACAGCATGTGGAAAAAAATGGGCTCCCACGACGGTAAAGCTCAGCATGCTGTTGAGTGACACAATTGTGCTATAAAAATGAGAATAAAGAGATAGAGCATCAAATATTGTTAGTGGATGCAACCAAAATTTTGGATGGCGAATTTGAAAAGAAACTAATAAGAATCCAAATAGTGTTGATTTGCAACTTCACTATTTTCTGTTTTTTACTTGGTCTATTCACTTTGCACACATGGTACAGCTCTATATGAACACATGAATGCACAAGACTATACTCAAAAGAAAGGTCCCTAATCCTACTTTAATTTAAATCAAGTTTGAGTCATTTTCATGGAGAAATGAAGAAGTTATGTCCGTTTTGTTTCACAACACCCTGTTTAGAAACATTTTCTAGAATTGGAAGCCAAAGAAAATAGCGGTACGATTATATATGGACTAGTACATCTCTATAAATTGGTGAGGAGTAAGATATAGGTGTTACTAATAAACTTTATTCTTTCCAAAAAATTTAATTTTGATGTTTGAATGGTCAAATAATTCATTTTTTGGAAACTACCCTGTTATTCCCTGTGTGAGAGCTTGTTACTACTGGTGAAGAGAAGCAACAAGATACTCAGAAATATCAGCTCTATCAGAGATGAAAACAATGTTAATCATCATGATACATAAAGGTCTCTACAATGTTGTAACAACAACACCAACTTCAATAATAGTCTACAAGAAGATCAAGTGAACATGAGCATGAACATCAATGAGTGCATATGCTGAATTTTATGAAGACAAGATCAATGATTCAGAACAGCTACATGGTTGTTTCCATACAATGTTTAAAAAGACAATATATGTGAAAAGTAAACACAACACTGAAATTCAATAGTAGTGTACAACTACATGATATTGCAATGGCAAATGTCTTTCAAAGAATTCTGTAGCAGCAATAACATGACAGATTTACACCATGATTGTGATAAAGACAGATAGTGAATCATAAGGCCATATCATAGTCATAGTTGTTGATGATTTCAATATATGATCATGAATCTAAATCTATAAACACTACCATGAGCAATGCCAATAGTAAAAGTGGATGAAATGACAATCAACGAGGAACAACAAGTAACAGGTCAGGCTAGCAACATTTTATTTTCATCATAAAGGGGATCATGTACAATAGTGACATGTTTAGTTTCAGAATTCCCAGTTCAAAAACATTCTATTAAAAAAAGATATGACTGTAATGAAAAGGTTACAAAAGGCAGCATGGACAAAATAATGGAAATGCATATCACAGAGCTATCACAAAAAGAAAACAATGCCAAATCTAGATGGCAGCATTACGTGCTATAGGCCCAATATTATTCCTTCAATCAAAGATCAACAACAAAACACTATAGCAGGGTTCTACAAGTACAAATGAAGCATTAAATCACTGTCATAATTAACAAGCTACAAAGTGTAGCATTATGTTTACCATGACAACAAGGTATTGGATCAATGAAAATAGAGATATGAATCATAGAGGTGTTAGCTACAAAGGACCAATAACAATGTTGAAAGTAAACAGAACAATCATGTCATCAAGGACAAAGAGAGAGCATGTGTTATGATAAATTTCTCATTTTGTTACAAGACTACATCACAAAGCTACAGGAAGAAATTCACAATGCAATGAGTAGGTGGAATACAATGAAGGAGT
>MU228410.1:2198946-2212274 GCA_018584345.1 Thuja plicata | reverse complement strand
AAAAGGAGAAATGCAGTAGAAGAGGAGCCACGTCTTGCTAGATAAAAGTCGTAGTCTGCAACCAAAGATAAAAATACATGAAATGTGCCATGAACCGCAACAAATAAACATAGATATGGCTCATTTTTGGGGATGGAATTAATATTTGTAGAAGAAAACATCAATGAAAACCTAGATATGTTATAAAAGATCCATGCAATACATAGCTTGAGTCCCTCAAATTCAAAAAAATTAGCAGATCAAAATCACACATTTTCATGTTTGTTGTTGAAAAATGGAGCTTAAAATAGAAGCGTTCTTTGCAGAAAAGAATGAAAATCTTACTTGTTACAGGCATAGTCTACAACTAATCTATATTTAGAATTTGTGGGCAAGGGATCTCTCAGAGCCTCATCAATCATAAAAAGGAAGAGTAGAATCGTTCAAACCCCTATCCATGGTGGCCACACATAGCAGAGGTTGTTTCTCAGTGATGAAACTCCAAGCAAAATCCATTCATGGCGGTGGCTAGAGACCAGGCAGCCCATAGCGTGAAAGAGCAAATGAACAATACAGTGTGAAGGAGGCGTATTTAGGGTTTGAATACCCTAAACAAAAAGTTTCGCATACTTTCATTGCCTTTTTTCTTCTCTTTAAAACTTTAGAAGAAATTCAAAATGTATGAGTGATATGTTTATCATTTATGTTTTTATCCAACTATGCTCAAATTTTTACAATAGTCATACAATTGATATAATTATAAATCATTTGGTATTGATATTGTTTTAAAAAATCAAATCTAGGCATAGGAAGTAGTAATTGATATCTTATTTTTATTTTTCTTCATTTATTTTAATAATAATTATTAATAACTTATTATTTATTATTTCTAATAAATGTTTTGTTATACTAATAACATTATTAAGTGGTTTAAATTATCACTTAATAATTGTTATTAATATAGCTAAATATTTATTAAAATAATAAATAATAAATTGTGTAATAATTATTATTAAAATAAATGAAGTATTAAATACTTTAGAATTCCTTTATTTAATTGATATCTCTGATATTTATTGGGTGAATGAGTTATAAACTATTTAATAAATTAAAATACAAAATAAGACATTTTATTTTACTTTTAGAAGTCAAAGAGTTATTTTGACAAAATTATGGCAAAACCTTAAGGTCAAATTATAGTTGTTAAAGTCTTCAGACAGTTATTGCTTTCCAGAAGCTCCTTATGGGCTGTTTGAAGGATAAGACTGCATTTATAGAGGGTATTTATGATGGTATTCATGAGGGATGACTTTGGGGAAACCTATATCCCTTTTTGAAGTCTTTTGAAGGGCTAAAAAGTGGCTGGATAGACTGAATCTGACCCAGGAGTTATCGCTTGCATTTATTATGCAGTTGGGTGAAAAATGTATAAGTATAAGCTGAGGCTTCATTGTAACCAGTTCTTTTTCCTTTGGCTTGTTGTTTTGTAACTGTTCTTCTAAGTTCTTAACAAGAGCAAAGAGATTTTGTAACCCATTTTCAGAGAGATATAGGTTCAGGACACCTTTTTATGTGATTTATAGCTTATGCCTTCCTCACTTAGTATATTATTGTGTGCTTAGTGTAGGTGCAGATTTCTGTGATATCATTTATCCTCAAATCTGTATTGCATGTTGGTGCTTTTATGCAGTATTTTCTCATATTTTCTTTGCATATTGTGAGTTGTGTTTAATCAGTTTTCAGATTGTGAGAGATCCTTTCCTCCTTTTAGAGGTTGTTATTATAAGCCTTCTTACAAATTGATTATGCAGAGATTATGAGTTAGTGGGACTGTGTAAGGAAGTATATGTTGCCTTTCTTATTGTGTGTCTGTTATACCTATGGATCTCAGAGCATATTTTTTTGGTGTATCACCCTTTAGGAGTTAGATTTATTTTTGTTCATCCTTCTATCTCTTTCCTTCAGCAAAAGGTTTAGTTTTAGGTGGTTTCAGGTGAGTTACCAAGCAGGAAGCCGACCTTCATCCAGAGATTCATTCCAACTATAGGTTACCCACAACCTTGGTTTGTTTCCATGTTCCTCAAAATTGATCAAGTATTCATCAAACTTGATTAGGGTGCAATTTTTAGCGATAATAGATTTTGGCACGCCCGGTGGGACAAGTGACTGATTTCCAGTCCTTATTTATGATATTTTGTTGTTGTTGGTGTGTACAGCAGTATTTTCAGCCTGAGAGAGGTTTGACAATTACACACTTGGCGACTCTGAGCTTTGGAAAAGAAGAACCAGTAGATTATAGCATATGAGAAGAGTGCAAACAAGGAGCTGCTCTTCATCTTTTGACAATTTACAGTTGTCTCCACCCAGGAGAAGAGGGAGACCAGCAAAAAAGGTACAAGAGACACTTGTTTATATAAGGAGAACCAAGTCAACACTTGCTGCAGCAAGAGTGCATACTGTTGTTCTAGTTTTTACTGCCCTAGGAGGTCAAGCCTCACAGATTCCTATGGCACTACAATGAAACCAACCTTTTGTTTCATTCAATCAAGGCAGCTTGCTGAATCTGGCTCAACACGATGTCATTCATGTTGCTGCATTAAAAAGTTTACCATATTTTAGTAGTGAAGATCAAACCACCCTAGTTGAGCACATAAAGGATGTAGCCAATCTTTGTGCCCTACATCATGTTATAGAGGATAATGTTGCTGTCAGGTTGTTAGCCGCATCATTCAAAGGAAAAGCTTTGCAGTGGTTCAGAAGGCTAGCAGTGGATTCTATTACTGATTGGGACCAACTGGGTACTGAACTTTGCAAGTTTTTTGAAGACAAATCAGACCATCTATCTTTGGTGGAGCAATTGTCAACTATCAAAAGGGCCCTCCATGAACAAGTAACAGATTTCAACTTCCGTTTCCAAAGGACATGGGAGAGAATCCCTTAAACGGTAAGACCCTCTGCTGATCATGCTTTCTTATATTATTTGAGGGCTTTCAATAGTGATATAACAGTTATGATACAATAATTGGGAGGGGTTACGCTTCCAGGTGCTTATGATATAGCCATTAGAGAAGAAAACAACCTTATACAGGCTAGAAAAATTGCCCCAAGACCTCCTATGCCAATTTTTCTGATAGCACCTCTAGTTCAGTCAATGATACCTTTGCAAACAACCCCTTTAGTTGTTATTCTGACTGCACCATCATTACCAGCACCTAATAATTAGTCCAATAGACATGAAAATTTTATGCCAACTCAGTCTGTCGAGTTGCAGGAGATTAAAGGTATTCTACAGAATTTTGGTAATGAAATTATGAATATGAAAAAGAAGCAAAGTCAAGGATATAGGCCTTACCAGCCTCCTTATCAGCCGCCTTTTCAGAAAAATCAGAATAATAGACCACCATATCAGCCCAATAACCAAGGTCAAAGACAAAATTTTAATACCAGACCAGATCAACCTTATAACCCCAACACTACTAGCTCTTTGAAAGAGCTCGTACCCACTCAAAATAATCTGGCCCAAGATTACGAATGGTGTTTCCCATGTAATCAACCACATAATCAGAATGCTTGTACAAATGACATTATTAGTCAAGATTTAATGGTCCAAAATAGCCCAATTTTGCAGTCAAACACCTTTGATGAAGCCTCTATTCATCCTCAAGAAGAACAACAGCCAGGGGCAACTCTTATGAATTGGCAGGACGAGGACTTCTGTGGTGTAAACCAAGTGGTTCTTACTATTTCAGATAATATAAGGAGCAAAAAGAGAGCAGTAGAGATGGAGCAACAAGTTGTTGGACCATCTAATACTGAGAATGTTCATAGTCTCCCAAGAGGACAGCCTTCAGCAAATAAGGGACATCCTATAAATCCGATACAACCAATACAACAAGTTTCTCCTAAGGTTGAGAATGTTGCAGCAAAACTTCAGTCTAAAGTTGGTATGGATTCTTTCAATATTATGGATCACATGAAAAAGGCAAACATATATATTTACATATGGGACTCGTTGACCATTCCAGGTCAAAAAGACCTTTTGCAATCAGCTTTATCAGATTTAAGTCTTTCTGGTAAGCCCAAGAATGAGGAGGCCAAAATTGTAATGACCAACATTGTTATAAAAGAAAAGGAACAACAAGTTCTAGTAGTTAAACCCCCAACTTCTTACGTATCTTTGATCATAGGAGACCACCTAGTCCATAATTGCATGATTGACTCAGGTGCAAGCAACTCGGTAATGCCCAAGAAAATTGTAGATAAGTTGGGTATCAAGTATGAGCCACTTTAAAAGGGGGTTGTGCAACTAGATGGTACTGTTGTTAATACTATAGGAGTCATTAGAAATCTTGATTTGACCCTACAGACTTGTCCAAACTTCTCTATTCCACAGGATATATATTTCATAGAGTTGCCTCCTTACTTTGCGATATGCTTGTCAAGGGATTTCACTGCTAAGATTGGTGGCTATTTGTCTTCAGATTGGTCCCACATGCTGTTTAGACCCAGGTATGGCACCAAATTTACCAAAAAATCTGAGCCTATTGCCAAGGATCATGTTGAACCTTACTCTCCAAGTCCTATTAATGCCAACTTGTTGGCAAGTGACCAAGAAGGGCAACCTGTTTATCAAGAAGGAAACACTCATACAGATACAATACCATATATACTCTTGGATGAGTGGGCTATTCAAAATCAAGCAGAGGGTCTTTGTGAACAACATCTGGGACATGTTGGTTTGGGTATGTATTTAATACATGAAGCTGATGCATTCATCCCTAACCTCGAAAAAGGTGCAAAACAAAAATTTGGGCAGCAAAGTGACGAAGTTTGGAAGTTGTTTTTTGATGGCGCAAGGAATAAATTTGGGGCTGGTGGAGGCTGCATGTTGGTTTCTCCAAATAATGACAGGTATTATTCAACTTTTCAATTTTGTTTTAGTTGTTCCAATAATACTGCTGAGTATGAGGCTCTTATTCATGGATTGGAATGCGCAAGAAGAAGAGGTATTGGCTATTTGAAGGTTTATGGTGACAACGAATTAATAGTTAATCAAGTGAGAAACATTAATCTTACCAAGAATGAGTTGTTGAAATCTTACAAACACAGGGTATAAGACCTAATAGAAGGCTTTGATTCTTTTAATCTGGTGTCTATACCCAGAAATCAAAATACAAATGTTGACAGATTGGCTGCCATTGGTGCTGAATTTGACATTCCAAAGAAAATCAGCAGCGAAAGGAAAAACCAGCATGTCAAGATCATTGTTAGACCTATTGTACCTGATAATAGTACTCATTGGTAGGTCTTTGAGATTGACCAGAAAATAGTCAACTTCTTAAGAGAAGAAGCTGAATTCTCACATGTCAACCAGGAGAAGTTTCAGCATCAATATGATGGCCAAATCATCCAGCTTAAAAACAACAAGGTGCCAAAAGGTTTGGTCACCCTTGAGTCCATTTCTAATACCGATAATGAGACTAGAAGGTCAAAAGCTAGCATGCAGGTGCAACAGGAACACTATGAGGAGGTTGAGGTGTTCAAAGGAAAGTTGCTTAAACTGGGTAAGGTATGTAGAGCAGAAGAGCAACATTCATTTATTCAACTTTTTCAAGAATTTAGTGACATTTTTGCATGGGAGTATAGTGATTTGAAGGGGTTTAATCCCCAATTTTCTCAACATGCTATCGAGCTTGAACCTAATGCAAAACCAGTAAGGTAGAAACATAGGCCCTTGAACCCAAAGTTAGAGCCAGTTATGAAAAAAGAATTGAACAAACTAATTGAAAGTAGTATCATATTCCCTATCAACCATACTTCGTGGGTCTCCAACCTTGTGCTAGTTAGAAAAAAGAATGGGGAGATAAGATTGTGTGTAGATTTTTGTGATTTAAATAGAGCCTCGTTAAAAGACTAACATCCCTTACCTTCAATGGAGAAGATCCTTCAAGTAGTTTCAGGATCTGAGAGATTTTCATTACTGGATGGGTATTTCGGTTACAATCAGATTCTAGTAAGGGAGGAAGATCAGTTCAAAATGACTTTTACCACCAAGTGGGGTACCATGGCATATAAAAAGATGCCCTTTGGCTTGTCCAATACTAGGGAAACCTTTTAGAAGGCCATGGACATGGCTTTTGACAAGTTAATGTATAAAATTGTTTTAGTGTACCTAGATGACATCACTGTCTTTTCCCGAGAGGCAAAAGACCATTTAAAGCATCTAAGGCAGATCTTTGAAAGATGCAGAGAATTTGGGATATCTCTTAATCCAAAAAAGTGTGTTTTTGTTGTTCATGAAGGCAGATTGCTTGGTTATGTGGTGTCTAAAAAGGGGATCACTATTGACCCTGACAGACTATCAGCAATTCTAGCTCTTTCCTTACCAGCACACAAGAAGGGTTTGCAAAGTTTCATTGGCTGAATTAACTTTGTTAGGAGGTTTATCCTAGATATTGCAAATTTGTTAAGTCCACCGACAACTATGCTAAGAAAAAATACGCCATTCAGCTGGACTAAGGATGGGAAAAGGAGTTTTGATTTGATTAAAAAGGTGCTTGCAGCAACACCTACACTCATAAATCTTGATTTTTCTAAGGATTTTGTTTTATACGCCTATGGAGATATTGATTCTATCTCATCAATGTTAGTTCAACACAATGATGAAGGACCGGAACAACCAGTGGCTTTTTTCAGTCAAGGACTTAAAGACTATGAGCTTAGGTATTCATTTGTGGAGAAACATGTTCTTGCTGTTATAAGGAGTTTGAAAAAATTTAAGCACATGTTATCTAATAACAAGATTTTTCTAATGGTGGCTCATTCGAGTGTGAAAGAGTTCCTTTTAAGTAAAGATTTAAGTGATAAGAGAGCTGGTTGGGTGACTAAAGTGATGGAATATGATGTTGAGATCAAAGTCAGCAAATTAATCAGGGGAAAAGGGTTGTGTGAATAGCTTGCTGATGACATAAGCAACAAAGAAAAGGGTGAGCAAGAAGTTGTTCTAGTTTAACAAGATGAGGGACAAATAGTTTCAGATTCTTCCAAGAGTCGGGTACAACAAATGACTCATTTTCTACAAACTAGTGAATGTCCACAAGGTTTGGATAAAGAAAAATAGAGGTATTTTAGACTGCAGTCCATCCCTTATGTTTTATTGAATAGTATTCTATTTAGAAAAGACTTTAATGGCGTCCTCTTAAGGTGTGTTGAAAATGAAAAAATGGATAAGGTGTTACATGAGTTTCATAATGGGTTAGATGGAGGTCACTTCTCACCTAGAGAAACAACTCTCAAGGTGATGAAGGGTGGCTATTATTGGCCCAATCTGTTCAAAGACACACACTTATGGGTTAGGAAGTGCAAGGAATGTGCACTATTGGTTGGCAAAGAGAAGTTGGCAGTCTTACCCCTGCAGCCAATACAGGTTGAGAAACCCTTTATGAAGTGGGGTTTGGATTTCATTGGGGTAATAAACCCACCATCCAGTGCTAGTCACAAATGGGTGTTAACAGCCACAAACTATTTCACTAAGTGGACTGGAGCGGTGGCACTTAAGGAGGCTAATGAAAGTGTTGTCCTAAATTTATACAAAGAGCTAGTTTTCAGGTTTGGTGTTCTTGAATCCATTATCTCAGATAATGCTCTAGCTTTTGTGAGTTTCAAAATCTCTGATTGGGCTGTAAAAAAAGGAATTTATCTTAATACATCTTTGAATTATTATCCGCAAGGCAATGGCCAAGCGGAGTCTACTAACAAAAATTTGATCAGAATCTTCAAAAGGACTATGGAGGGTAACCAAAGAGCATGGCATACCCAACTAAAATCAGCCTTGTGGGCTGATCAAATCACTCTGAAAAGATCAACAGGGCACTCACCTTTCAAACTTATTTATGGAAAAGAGGCTCGGTTACCTATCTCCCTTGAGCTTCCAGCTCTTGACTTGGCAGATCAGCTTGATATGATAGAAGAAGAGCCATTAATTGTAAGATTGACACAACTGGTTGAATTGGAAGAAGTAAGGACAACAGCTTTGAGAACCATTGAACATAATCAAGCTCAGATGAAAAGGTCTTTCGATAAAAGGGCATCTCTAAGAATTTTCCTGGAAGGAGACATAGTGTTGAAATGGGATGAATGCAAAAGCAAGCCTAGAAATCACTCCAAGTTTGATACTTTTTGGAGTAGGCCTTATATCATATCAAAATGTAAACAACATAATGCCTTATAGCTTTCAAGGTTGGATGGCAACATGGAGCGAATCCTAGTTAACGAGATTCATCTCAAGCACTGCTTCTAAGGTAGGATATCTCCTTGTACATACTGCAGCAGTTTCAAGTTCAATAAGTGTTGTGGCAGACTAGCTTAGTTGCGGTTTTCATCTTTCCCTAAGTGTTGTCCAACACATTTAGTTAGTTTTAGTTTTAGTTTTCCATCTTTCAATAAGTTTTTAGAAGGGTTCTCAGTCAATCAGAAGTTACAAGTGGGCAAGAAGATGTTGTTGTAGACCTTCCTAATTCATGGGGAATGCATATATAGCTCATGCCAGTAAATTTATGTTTTATAGTCACAAATCATACACCTACTCTCAGTGAATTAACAAGGGCTACAACAAAAATAAAGGAAGGTTTGAGTTATGTTCAAGTGTTGCAAATCCCGTCCAAACTGGCCAAATATACATATATAATTCATGATAAGGAAGTGTCATACTTTCCTATCACAAACCATACATCCATATTCAGTCAGTTGAAAAGGTTTAATCAGTTTATGCAAGTGGGATTCAGGTTTCCATTATGTTTTCTAAGTGACTCTGTGCCCAATGGACAATTTAGGTAGTTGGTCTTAATGTTTACCAGGCAAATATTTTGTAGATGTCGCCAAAAATGTTACCGATTTTTGGTACCAAACTCAATTAGGTGGTTTTGTTATGTTTTAAAGTGAATTAAGGTAAATTTTCAGTTTTGCTAGAGCACATTCATATGCATAGAGAAAAGAGCAAAAGATTACATTGTTACATTGCATCATGCAGTGCTGTCATAAAAGAGTGCAAAGATAAAAAATTGTGAAAAACAATGTTTATTGACAAAGTAGTTGAATATGTCTCACACATGCCATGAGACTAACCATAATATGCAAATGAAAAAGAACATATACATTTACAGATGCTTTAAAAATGAAAGGCATAGGTAGTAAAGGGTGACTCATCATTGCCTAGATGATGAGCTCAGCTTGTTTTGCATTGCCTTGTCTTCAATCCTCTTGCTTGCCTTGCGTTGAGTCATTACTTCCTTGCTGCTCCATTCCTGCGTATGAGAGAGAAAAAAATGATGTTAGATCTCATAGATCTAAGCAATGCGAAGTCATCATATACTACATGCACCTACAAACATACAACATGCTCTTCACATGCATAATGACAGCTAGCTAATCACGGATGTATGAGAAAACAATAATTATTAGCAAGATTCATATACATTTGTTTTTCTAACTTGTTGCTTCATGTGCAGACATAGGTAAAGATCTTGCTGCTAAATTCTTCATTTTTAAATTTTCAGCATGTGGAAAAAATTGGGCTCCCATGAGGGTAGAGCTCAGCATGCTGCTGAGTGACACAATCGTGCTACAAAAATGAGAGTAAAGAGATAGAGCATCAAATATTGTTAGTGGATGCAACCAAAATTTTGGATGGCGAATTTGAAAAGATGCTAATAAGAATCCAAACAGCGTTGATTTGCAACTTCACTATTTTCTGATTTTTGCTTGGTCTATTCACATTTCACACATGGTACAGCTCTGTACGGACACATGAATGCACAAGACTATACTCAAAAGAAAGGTCTCTAAGCCTACTTTAACTTAAATCAAGTTTGAGTCATTTTCATGAAGAAATGAAGAAGTTATGTCCATTTTGTTTCACAACACCTTGTTCATAAATGTTTTCCAGAATTGCTAGCCAAAGAAAATAGCGGTATGAATATATATGGACTAGTAAAGATCTATAAATTGGTGAGGAGTAAGATATAGGTGTTACAAATAAACTTTATTCTTTCCAAAAAATTTAATTTTGATGTTTGAATGGTCAAATAATTCATTTTTTGGAAACTGCCCTGTTATTCCCCTTGTGAGAGCTTGTTACTACTGGTGAAGAGAAGAAACAAGATACTCAGAGATATCAGCTCTATCAGAGGTGAAAACAATGTTAATCATTATGATACATAAAGGTCTCTACAATGTTGTAACAACATCAACAACTTCAATAATAGTCTACAAGAAGATCAAGTGAACATGAGCATGAACATCAATGAGTGCATATGTTGAATTTTATGAAGACACGATCAATGATTCAGAACAGCTACATGGTTGTTTCCATACAATGTTTAAAAAGACAACATATGTGAAAAGTAAACACAAGGCTGAAAATCAATAGTAGTGTACAACTACATGATATTGCAATGGAAAATGTCTTTCAAAAAATTCTATAGTAGCACTAACATGATAGATTTACACCATGATTTTGATAAAGACAGATAGTGAATCATAAGGCCATATCATAGTCATAGTTGTTGATGCTTTCAATATATGATCATGAATCTAAATCTGAAAACACTATCATGAGAAATGCCAACAGTAACAGCGGATGAAATGACAATCAACGAGGAACAACAAGTAATAGGTCAGGCTACCAACATTTTATTTTCATCATAAAGGGGATCATGTACAATAGTGACATGTTTAGTTTTAGAATTCCCAGTTCAACAACATTCTATTAAAAAAGGATATGACTGTCATGAAAAGGTTACGAAAGGCAACATGGACAAAATAATGGAAATGCATATCACAGAGCTATCACAAAAAGAAAACAATGCCAAATCTAGATGGCAGCATTACGTGTTATAGGCCCAATATTATTCCTTCAATCAAAGATCAACAGTAAAACACTATAGCAGGGTACTACAAGTATAAATGAAGCATGGAATCACTATCATAATTAACAAGCTACAAAGGGTAGCATTATGTTGACCTTGACAGCAAGGTATTGGATCAATGAAAATAGAGATATGAATCATAGAGGTGCTAGCTACAAAGGACCAATAATAGTGCTGAAAGTAAACATAATAGTCATGTCATCAAGGACAAAGAGAGAGCATGTGTTATGATAAATTTCTCATTTTGTTACAAGACTACATCACAAAGCTACAAGAAGAAATTCACAATGCAATGAGTAGGTGGAATACAATGAAGGAGTCAAAGTTATATAAAAAAAAAGGCTTGCAACAATAGATCCAATGGAAGAAGCCACATAGTAGCAATGGCATCAGCGTATCTACAAACATGAAAGGAGTAACTCATAAAATACAATGCTAACTGTGGTTGTTCAATAATTAAATAAAAATGATCTTCAAAGCATATATCAGAAAAGTAAATACACAACTCGCAACCATGATACAGTCAGACTATATTCAACACAAAGGAAGACAATGATCAGCTTGTGCTTCAAGGACACATATTGCATGTTATATTAAAAATGGAGATTGCCACTGTTATATATGGAAAATAGGACAGCAATCAACAATGCTGAAGAAATGCATTGTAAATAGTACAAATGCAAGCTAAAACACTAAAATGAGACCACAACATTTATTAATGAGGAAACTTTAATGAATCTCAAAGAGTTTTGTTTTCAGAAGCCACAGTTGCAAAGAGTCCGGGTTGAGCCTAGGAGTCATAAAAAGCTGGAATACTTCATTATTTTTTCACACAAATGGAGCGGGTTACCAAGGAATGAAAAGAATAAAAATACCCAGAGCCTGTAGCATACAAAAAAGCAATGGAGGTCATGGCCTGTGTATGGAAAAGGAGAAATGCAGTAGAAGAGGAGCCACGTCTTGCTAGATAAAAGCCGTAGTCTGCAACCAAAGGTAAAAATACAGGAAATGTGCCATGAACCGCAACAAATAAACATAGATATGGCTCATTTTCGGGGATGGAATTAATATTTGCAGAAGAAAACATCAATGGCAGCCTGGATATGTTATAAAAGATCCACACAATACATAGCTCGAGTCCCTCAAATTCAAAAAAATCAGCAGATCAAAATCACACATTTTCATGTTTGCTGTTGAAAAATGGAGCTTAAAATAGAAGCGTTCTTTGCAGAAAAGAATGAAAAACTTACTTGTTACAGGCATAGTCTGCAGCTAATCTATATTTAGAATTCGTGGGCAAGGGATCTCTCAGAGCCTCATCAATCATAAAAAGGAAGAGTAAAATCGTTCAGACCCCTATCCATGGCGGCCACACATAGCAGAGGTTGTTTCTCAGTTATTAAACTCCAAGCAAAATCCATTCATGGCGGCGGCTAGAGACCAGGCAGCCCATAGCATGAAAGAGCAAATGAACAATAAAGTGTGAAGGAGGCGTATTTAGGGTTTGAATACCCTAAACAAAAAAATTTGCATACTTTCATTGCCTTTTTTCTTCTCTTTAAAACTTTAGAAGAAATTCGAAATGTATGAGTGATATGTTTATCACTTATGTTTTTATCCAACTATGCTCGATTTTTTACAATAATCATACAATTGATATAATTATAAATCATTTGGTATTGATATTGTTTTAAAAAATCAAATGTAGGCATAGGAAGTAGTAATTGATATTTTATTTTTATTTTTCTTCATTTATTTTAATAATTATTATTAGCAACTTATTATTTATTATTTCTAATAAATGTTTTGTTATACTAATAACATTATTAAGTGGTTTAAATTATCACTTAATAACTGTTATTAATATAGCTAAATATTTATTAAAATAATAAATAATAAATTGTGTAATAATTATTATTAAAATAAATGAAGTATTAAATACTTTAGAATTCCTTTATTTATTTGATATCTCTGATATTTATTGGGTGAATGAGTTATAAACTATTTAATAAATTAAAATACAAAAGAAGATTTTTTTTTACTTTTAGAAGTCAAAGAGATATTTTGACAAAATTATGGCAAAACCTTAAGGTCAAATTATAGTTGTTAAAGTCTTCAGACAATTATGGCTTTCTAGAAGCTCCTTATGGGTTGTTTGAAGGATAAGACTGCATTTATAGAGGGTATTTATGATGGTATTCATGAGGGATGACTTTGGGGACACCTATATCCCTTTTTGAAGTCTTTTGAAGGGCTAAAAAGTGGCTGGATAGACTAAATCCGACCCAGGAGTTATTGCTTGCATTTATTATGCAGTTGGGTGAAAAATGTATAAGTATAAGCTGAGGCTTCATTGTAACCAGTTCTTTTTCCTTTGGCTTGTTGTTTTGTAACTGTTCTTCTAAGTTCTTAACAAGAGCAAAG
>MU228410.1:2179448-2193829 GCA_018584345.1 Thuja plicata | reverse complement strand
ACACTTGAGTGTAGTGGATAGGGCTGGGTGAGGATATCCACCTAGGAGCCGGTCAAGTGGCCGCTCACACGTGGGATGACCTCCTCAAAAGCCTGCAACAAACTCTCTTGCTGAGCGACTCCTTCATGCTTTTTCCCTGGTACGTTTTATTTAAGTTACTTTTAACAAGCTGTATAAAGTAAAATGTATGAATCTTAGAATGTACGGAGGTAGGGATAAAAAAAGAAAATGTTAGGTTAATTTAAATGCAAAAATATGCCATCATGCACATTGGTTAATGCCTTAAACCCAAGTTATTATGAGCAAAAATATAAAGGAAATGGGCATGTGAATGTACTTCTTACTATCACAACTTGATAGTTCATTTTATTTTAGCTTTTTTTAGCAAGTTGCATGAAGTAGAAGGAAAATTGAGGGGCTATTGATCTCCATATGCTAGCTTTGACCTTTGAAGATAAGGGTAGAGGGGGGTTCTTCATTAAAATTTAATGGTGAAAATAACATATCCATGCTATTTTTTTTAAAATCTCATTGGGGTCCTTTTTCATTGAACATGTAATACAATTATATATTGATATGTAGAATACTCTTCTATTTAAGTTTGGCTTACAACTCAATCCTTGTATTTTACTCCCATTTACACCAATTTCCATATATTCCTTATTTACTCCTCATTAGTAATTTTATGTTTCTTGCTCAATTCTATTAGCTTGCTACTTTCCTCAAGATTATAACTTTCTTGCCATAATTCATTTCTAGGTTAATGAGGATCAATCTTATGGCTCATAAGAATGAACCTCAAATTCAAAAACTTAAGTTTAAGTTCCAAGATTGTTATCTATTCATACTAATGGTTATGAATTCACTTGGTACATATTTGTACAACATGTTGCTGTGTGTGCAATTAATCCATATGAAACCACATGATGAAAAATCATTAGAATGCACTTATTATTTTTTCCAAAAGACAAAGAACCACATTTGCATGCAACCATCCACATGTTGGCAAATGCTCTCTTTGATCTTTCTCACTATGATTAACTTGACTTTCTAATAGAAGTGACCTAAAAGAACACAATCATGTATTGAGTCAACAAGTCCTTAAAGATGTTGTGTAAAGTTCCTTGAAATATTTAGATATTGAGAAGACGGAAATATTTTTAGAATATACATTCTACCAAATAAATTTTGTGATGCTTAAATTAGAACTCAAGCAATTTAACTCTTTTTTTAATAGCTTTATAAACATCAAAACATTCCTTTTAACAAAAATATTAATATTAAATATATTTAACATTAATTTGGAGCATACAATACAATTATCAAAGACTAATTTATATTTAATTTATCTAAATAAGACCACGAGATGCAATTATTTTCACAATTAACCATTAACATTTGTGATATTGCTATCAAGATTCAAGTGTGTAGTTATTGAGTCAAACTCATTGACCCATGTTTCATGAGTGTAAACACCTAGGTGCAATGAGTGCTAACAATTCCATTCATTCTCAGGAGAGATGGCTTGGGTTCTTATGAACCACTACTCATGAAACATGGGTCAATGAGTTTGACTCAAAACAAGTTGAATCTTAGTAGCAATATCACAACTTGACTTGCTATGGAAAAATATCTCCTACTTATGATTAACATTTGGTTTAATAACAAAAATCTATATTGTAAGCACCTATATGATAGTGATTCAAGTCTTCTATAAAGCATTGAAAAAAAAACATTAAAAAAATAAAAATAAAAAAATAAAAATAAAAATCAGTACACCGCCGATAATTCAAATTGTTGGTTATATAATTAGCTTTAAACTGAATTATTGAGTTCCTAGACGCTGTATCCGTTATCAATCACAAAATCACAAGAGCCACACAACATTTGACGATTTGACCTGCGCTTAACATGTGTACTGAATTCGCCGTGTTCATAAGTTTACTGATGAATGTATTTGTTCCCAATAATTCTTCACGAGTGATTTGATGAAGGCCATTCAGCATACCAACGGTTCAAGTGTTCTATCACTTGGCTCTGCGCGGAAACAGAATCACAAGAATGCTTTAAATAAGTCCAATAATGGCGGCATTCGTTTCTTCAGACCAACCAGCTTCACCAATTTTAATGTTAAAATTTTATGCAAAGCAATTACAAATTTGGAGGTGGAGGTAAAAGAAGGAAGCAACCAGTCTTTACAAGTGGAAGAACCCACTGTAGTACAAAATGGTTCGCAGATACCTATCAAAGAGCCATATAGCGAAGAGGAAGAGGAAGAAAGCATCTCAAGAATGCCAGTGCCAAGACAACGATACATACCCATTTCTAAAACAGACCTTCTTAATGCTCTTCTTTCACTTTTCGACAAGGAAAAGGATGGCCAGGATTTTTTGACTACAGCTTCGTAAGAATAATCCTCAAAACCTTCCTCTAATAGGAAATTTACTATGAGGATTCAAGGTTGTTTAAATATTTGGGTACGATTTGTGAGAACTACCGAGGACACTTTGATATGATATGGACCCTGTGATCAACTCCTGATAAAAGCTACAAATTCTTGATTCATTTTGTAATGTTCATATTATGCCTCTGTGCAAGCTAAATATGTAAGAAACCATCGATTCGATACCGTTACAGTTGCTTGTCAAAGTCCTCTTATTTGACACATAATATTGTGATTTTGAGCCTAATGCTTAGTGGAATGCCCCTGAGTTCAAAGCATGCCTGCGGAGAAAATCTACCTCGAGGCATGCACCAAGTTCCAGAGGCTAAGCTATCCTGGTAACTTTGAGATTATACCTAATTGTATGAGAAACAACCCACTCTGTGAATGGCAAAGCTCTGTAGCGTAATTTGCGTATCCTGCAAGAGGGTTTACTCTTTTCAATTGGGAATCGGCTCCATTATTTAATTCAGTTTTCTTTTTCAAGCCCTGTTATGTTAAACTCAAAGTAGAAAAATTTCCCTATCCAATTGGGCATCAGCTCCATCACGTAATTCGGTTTTGTTTTTTATGTGCTGTTATTTCAAAAACTAGGTAGAGTGTTTTCCCTATCTAATTGGTTATTAGCTCCATCACTTAATTCCATATTAATTTTCGTGTGTTGGTAATGCATGAGTCACTTATTAAACCTGCAAGGTGAGGATGGGCTTGCCGTTGTTTCCAAGTCTGTTATTACCATCCTTTAGAGGCACTGCTCTCAACTTTCATTGCTATCCTCTCTTTTGAATTTGGTTGACTAATTCGTGGCTTCAAGTCTGCAACATCTGGTCTATCCACTGTTACAGACGGACTCTTCTAGTCTCTGATTGCTGTAACTAAAATTTCATTAACACAAAATCTTATATTGCACCTCGGTCAAATCATATCATCCCATGCGAGTGAACTCAAGCCAATTGCAACATCTGTTTCGAAATCAATTGACAGGGTAATAATGCATGCTTTGGGTTATTATATTCCATTTGCGTCCAGTAGCTCAAGAGGGCAATCGGCCTTCTTTTTTATGTCCCCCATCTGGTTTTTAGGCATCTATTGTGAAGTTCTGGATACGCCAGTGACAAATTCACATGAATTGAAGCCTGAAACCGTTTACTGGCTTCCTAGTCTCCTGAGCACAAATGCTAGACAAATAATGCTTTCGTGGCTTTAGCCCTGAGTTTATTTCATATTTTTGTGACTTGTGAATTGTTTAAGAATTTGAACTGCACATTTTGGTTTCCTTGATTTTTAGACATGCCCATGAACTATGCATTGCTTTCAATGAAATCAGGTCTATCCTTAGTCTTACTGCTTTGCTTATTTTATAAGCTCATAAAAAAGAATGTGTTGTCTTCTTATCAGAATATTGTTATGGGTACCTGCGTCATTCTATGATTCATCTCTTTGTTGATTAGATTAGATCTCATATGAAGAATTCATGACATTCGTTCATACACCTTGCTTCATCTTCCATCACCATATCAATCTGCAATGATGAGATATTCTGTGATCCACTGGGATAATGACATCGATCATGTTAAACCTTTAAGACATTTATTGCCAATTCTATTTTCAGCTTCAATCTCTGCAAGCATGGCCTTGAAAGATTTTCATATCAATTCTCTGCTTAACCTTTATGTGAGTAAGTACATAATGCAAAATGTTGTAATTAGTTAGATCTTAGAATAATGATATAGAGCTGATAACCGCATCTGAGAATTGATTTTTCGTAGGTTTTATTTTCTGTTTTAGTGTTAGGTTCTCCGAAGACTGATATGAGAAACTTCTTACTAGTTTTTAATCCATTTTTAAATCAGTCCAAAGCAAAGGGATTACTCATACAGTCATACTGCTTCGTTTGTTGGTGATTTGAGTCATATGTCCCAAATACCTAAGGTTGGATAGTCTCCCAAGTGCTTGGGTTTCAAACTGGAAAGGATATCACAAAACCTATGTTTAGGTTGGGTAACCAAGGATAAGTTATTGAGGTGGATAGTACTTCCTTCACTTCTGGTTCTGCAAGACCAAGGAGGGTTTCCCTAAGGAGCTGAGTCAAATGAATCTATAGGCAATGATTAATCTCCCTGTTGCGAATCACATCTGTTGCACATTATACTCCCATACAGTTTGTCATGACGTATCTATGTGCTGGTTTGAATATCCAAGTTTACAACTTTATATGACAAAAAAAGAGCTTATCAGGTAAAGTGCTGAAAAATGGATCTAATCACTTCCATTGCTGTTATACATTTGTACATGAAAGCAGGGAAGAACAACACAACTGAAAATGTATATAAAGTTTTGTTTGTTCTACATGTGTTGAGATGATTGAAAGGGGAACAAATCATAGTTCGGTGCTTGTATCCAGTTGGGCACAGAAAACAGGGTTTATGCAAAACATGCAACTAAAATCAAATGGGATACCTTGATCAAGATATATCTGAAAGTACTACCTATTCAAAGGCACGTGTAAAGTAGGTTTTAAACATGCAATGAGTAAACAATAGACGTTGTAAAACTCTATAAGGGTCTACTTAATAACCTTGCAATGAACCTATATATTTATTTAAAGATACATTGCAAAATCTTTGGAATGGTTTTATGGCATTCTAACTGACCAACTAATTAAGAATCTGTAAGGATAATACACAGAAAGCTCTTGGAGACACTCAAACCATGTTGGATCTGCTAGTTCCACTCTTCCTTCAAGGTTGCCAAGAATCTATTACACATTTGGGGTAAACCCACATCAATATAATCACAAAAATACAATACCTAGAATTGAAAATTGAAACCCAAGGGCTTCTTGTGAATATCTTTGTTCTACTGGTTTTGCAATTGCTTTGTTTCTCTAATTTTACATCCCCTTTGATAACTTTTGGGTCCTTCATAACCTTAGAGAGAGACACCATATCAGCCATAAATTCCTCCACGATGGATATGTTGCAGAGAGTGCCCATGTTGCTTGGGCATTGTTTTCCCCAAATTGTGTTAGAGTGCAGCAAATCTGTTTGAATTGGCCACATAAATGTGGGTAATTATACTTCTTGGATCTGTAAACATTCTTTGCATTAAAGATGCCTTTGGATCTGGTGCAACAGGGCATGGAGAAGCCCGCAAAATCCACTACAAATGTAGCTCAGATACATGTTAACATTGGATCATGAAATTTTAACCACCATATCGATTAGGGCATCCTCTTTTCATTTGTTTATGCTTGTAGATAATTAAAATAGTTTTTTTGGGTGTGGACAGATCAAATTGGTGGTTGGCGAGCACTATAGATGCATTAATAGCATTTTGTTGTTTTCTTCCATACCACTGGAAAACAAATCTGCCCAAAAATGAAGTGGTTCCTGGGCAAGAAAGGGCCTTTTTTGACAATTGTTGACCTTTTGCGACTCATTTAATGCTTTCTAGGGCATCCATGAGGGTAGGTGGGAGTTGTAGTGAAAAATGGTGTGAACATCAGACTTTGGAGGTTGGGGGAACTCATGCTTCATGCTTTAGGTTGGGGTGTTGGGTTTCAGGGGTGGTGAGGAAGTCATACCATCGAGGCATGAGGAATGAGGAAACTTCGAGGGTTTAATTTTGATGAGAAAGATGTAGTGGAAAATGTTGAGGGTCAAGATTCAAGCTACCTCATGATAGCTACCAAGGAGAGGGAAGATCAATGGGTGGATGAATTTAAAGGAAAAGTGAGGGTTTTGAACGTGTTACTTGGGAATGGGAAGGGCCGATTGTCCAGTTTGAAGGACTTAGGAACCTTTTAGGCAAAGGACCGGGATGTCCAGGTTGAGGGGAAAGACATGACAAGGGAAGCCCCAAAAGTCCTCAACTCTGACAAATACAGAAAACAATAAGGAAACACCAAAAACAAACCAAACCTTGACCATTTTATGGATTTTTGGATTTGTTGACACTTAGGGGAGCCTCTCAGCATGTCTTAGATGAGTTATCAATAATGAGTCAAAGAGTATTAAATGCACAACATGGAAGTAGAACAAAGAGAAAAGAGACAACAGAAAATGGGGAGCCAACTCAGTAGTCACCAAAGTTCTAGAGGTATACAGACGGAAATCAGATTTTCCACATTTCTATAGTAAATTCTTATTTTTTAGAATATGATTCAATTTTCATAGTCAAATTTCATACAAGATGTAAAAAAATGCATACAATTAGGGATATCACCACTAATTTCTTCTTAAATTTTTTTCTTCATGTTTGCCAAAGAGGCTCCATATGGTTGTGGAAGTCGGTAGGGTTCAGCAGAACATGCAGGGTTAAATTAGCAGAATGTCATTTTTCATTGTTTGTTTAAGCAGGCAGGGGCGTATTGTATATCATGATAAAATGTCATGGACTCTAGAAACATCATGTTGTTATTTAAAAATGTGTTTAACATATATTCGGATAATATACTTTCCGTTCACAGTTTTATTTCTGAATTCATTTATACCTTGTGTTTTTAATGATCTTGGATTTCCAATGTGGTATCAGACCACAAAATGTTTCTCATGAAATGAGATTTTTCATGAGATTGTTATATACCATTATAGTGTTGCTAGGTCGACTAGTATTGTAGATTACATGGCACAGATTTCCTTAACACCATCAGAGTTCTTAATTCATTTCTTCCCCATCGGAAAGTCTTGCCAATGCTCACAACTTCATTTATAAGGCAAAAATGGCTTTATTGAGGAGTATTTATGGTTTCTGTTTTCTTGCTACATTTATTGTTGTTTATCTTCCTATCTTAGTGCTATTTCAGTTGTTAATCTAATAATTTGATTCTAACAGACCGACTCATGTCCCACATAGGTTCCATAGGCTTGACCATGACTTCTTTGCTCCAATTTCCCTTTGTTTTCATAATGTTGTTCAATCCTGAGCAATTTCACAATTTGACTAGCTGTGGAAAAAATCTCCTGCTTATCAATTCATAATGTATGTTTGGTTTGGTTAATTGAGGGTTTCAAGGGTTCCCTCAACCTGAAGTGGGCATGAAACGGATTTAGCTGGTGGAACCACAAACCAGGCCCTCCATTCCCTATCTGAAAGGAATATTCAGTCTAAACTTTGCAAGCATAGCAGCCCAGCAGGGGCATGAAGCCCATGAGCATGCTGGCCCAGCAGGGGTTAAACTTTTAACCCAGATTGCTGATGAAACAGTGCCACACCTTTACTAACAAACCATACCCTCAATGTCATTGTATTCATGAAATTAACCATACTTGAATTCGAATAATACAGAAGTTAGCAAAGTGCTTTTCATTGTGTCTACGCAAGATTTTCTCTCATGTATGAAAATTTGGTTTCTAACAGTGTCTTCAGGACTTTACCACACATTAGATATAAAAGGTATGTATCAAATGCATTGTGCATTGAAAGTGTTAAAGTATTTAAAGAAGTGAAAAGCAATTAAATGATACCTTAAATGAGCTTTTGACACTTATTTTTATCAATATTGCATGTGTTTGAGTTCTGACTTGTAGTCTTTTCTTTGATTTTGGAATAAAACTTTACAACTTTTTCCTTACATTCATTCTCGTTATATTTGCTTTGGGAGCAAGGGGCATTTGAAGTAGAAAATATGTAATTTCAGCCCAGGTTTCTTTTTGTTTTGGTATTGTTAAAAATTGAAGTTGTACTCTTTTGGAAAGATAGTTTTTATTATTGAATATGATAACTAAATTTTATCTTTATATTCATACATGTTATTTATTTGTCTGGTATCATAAGAAGAGAAGCATCAACACTTTTCAATTTCAGGTGTTTGGAATCAATTCTTCATGCTGAGCACAAAAGTGTTCTTGAAGAGATGCGCCTTGATTACAATCTCACTCGTGCATACAGGGGGAATGGATCTCAAGATTTTGAAGACTGTGTTCATGGTTCATTGTCAAGCCCAATAAAAGGAAAAATGGATTGCAATCAAAAGAAAAAAACTAAATATGCTATTAAAATTGAAGAGACATATATGTGGCTTCAAAATGAAATCAATCAGTGGAAGAATTCCAGCACATCCATTACAAATGATCCTCGTATTCCAGCTGGAGATGTGAGGTAAATCTTGGTAATTCTTGTTATCCATTCTCCAAGAAAGGAGATAAATTAAAATTTACATGGAAATATTAGATTATGACTTAAAAGCATGATTTTTTTCTGAACTCTTATCCATTCTTAAAGAAACTAGATAAATTAAAATTTGCATGGAAATATTAGATTATGATTTAAAAGCACGATTTTTTCTGAACTCTTTATGTAAAACAATATCATAGATCAATGTTAGACCTTGAGCCCAATTTTTATGTTTTTGAATCTTTATAACTTTTTCTGTTCTGTTCAGGGCTAAGGTTCACATAGTTTGTAAAAAAATGCAGTCTATTTTGGAGAGTTTATGAAATCCTCTAAGATCATGAGCTGTTATGGCTAGTCTATTTTGTGTAATATGTAGGAGTGGTTTCTCATGTTCCTATGTTGCAGTTAGAAAAACATAGCAATTGTAGAGGAAATGTAACAATCAATAGTACAGCTTGTTTATACAGCTCAACAACATCTACGCAACACACAAAAATAATGATAGGAAATAAAAGTCATTCTCTATCTCAGCATGGGATCCTCTGATATGTAGGAATGACCCTTAAGTAAGTTACTGGGAAAACTGGACTCTTAGTTCTCACCAAAACTGATATCTTTATACTCAAATATTTTTTAAAGAAACACCTCTTATATCACATCAAAGAACAATATTTATTATTTAATAAATTGAATAATTGAGTTATAAAGGCAATCTCTCTGTGATGCAGACAAAATTGAGGATAAATCCAATCTCGCAGCCTACTCTACTCCTCTTGACATAAAACACAAAGAATTGAAAACACTTTACAAAATTCAAATGTGAAATTAGTAATGAATTCAAATCCACACTTTAAAAAAAGATTCATGCTCTATGATTCTAGAGATTACACTGTTCTTTTTGTTGAAAATCTGCAAACCAACTATCTTTACTCTCTACTATGCCTACACACACCACCCCTCCAATCCATTCACACTGTCATTAGCAGCATGCTCTGTTCGTGTGATTACATGCTATGCATACTTTCTTTCTTTTACTTGCATTCCCTTCCTTTCATTTTAATTTAAGAGGTCCTATCAACCTGTTCACATTCAGCCTCTCTATACCATGCACACTATATTCTTTTTCTCCCTGCCCCTATACACTTTCTTCTCACACCAATATTCCTCACACACTTCACTGCTCTCTGTCCATTCTGTTCATTCTGCCTTTGTCCATGCCCTTTCACTTTAACACATTGCTTTCTCTCTTGCGCCCTCACTTCACAGTTCCTTCCTCCACTTCCACGTAATATTTTAATTTACTCCCTCTTTATACTGCGACTTCTCAATACTCCCTAAAACTTACAAATTAAAATAAAAATTTCATTTTTTTTCTTTTTCAACTCAATTGTCAGTATGTCCATGCAGTTCTTCAGCTGCATTCAATCTGCCTACTACTTATCCTCAGTGCCCAGCTGCTTCTTGCATTCCAGCTCACGCTTCTAACCTCTTCATGGTCTCTTCCCTCTGCTTTCTCTGCGCCATTTCACAGTAACTTCATTGCTCATAATCTTGCTTTCCTTCGTACCAATGCGCCCACTCTCTCTTTTCACTCCCTTGGGTGATCTTCTCCTCTCGGTGCACCTCCTTGTCTGTTTGCTGTTTATGCATTCTTTCCTGTTAGCACATTTCTCCTTTGTTTTATGCTGCTTCCTTTTCTTTCATCGGCTCTTATCTTCTATTCTTCTTCCCACGCTGAAAATCTCCTCCTTCAGACTTTGGCACAGCTATGTTTCTGTGTTCAATCTCTTCTAGTGCCACTTATCTCTTTTAATCTGTCTTTTCTTATGCCCACATGGTCTTCCCTTTATCACATTTTCTGCTGCTTTTACTTTGCAATCTAATATTTATTTTAATCTGTATTATGAATTCCTTTATGCTGCACTCTACACTTTCTTTTATCGCTGTGCGCCCTTCTCTTCACCTTTTTTTTGGCGGTCCCTATCCTGTACTATCTGCAATAACAAATCTTTATATTCTCCTTGTGTCCCTTCATTCTTCAAATCTGTCCTTTATTTATCTGCAACTGAAAATTTCTCTTTAGTCTTCAATCTCTTCAAATCCAAATTGACTTTATACTTGCTTGGTGTCTTATCAGCCGCCAGTGTTCATTTACATATTTCTGGGATGCTCCTGCATTACTCTGTAACTCTTTCAGTAAAAGAAAAGAAAGTTACTACTCAAGTCTGGACCTAGATGGGCAAGGAGTGTGCTGTGAACTAAATTGGACACAAATACAAACACAATGTCAGCAAATTTTTATAGAAAACAATTTTTTTCCCTTGAAACTTCTGAAGATAGGCAAGGAATATGCTATGAACTAAATTGGACACAAATAAAAAAACAATGATGGCTAAAATTTATAGAAAACTGAGTTTTATTTTTCCTCTTGAAACTTCTGAAAATGAACTACAACATTTGGATAACAAGCACAGCACTAAAAATGAGATATGACAACTGTTGCATATCAGGTGACACATTCAGATGGCAATCAAGACATAACACTTGCTTGAGAAGGTATGGGCTTCCGCTCGATCCAATCCAAGAGCAGTATGAGTACTACACTAGGCCACAAATATTCCTTCAAGCTGCTGTAATATCCCCTTCTAAATTTTGCTTGTTTTTTAAACATAATAAATCCGATCTCACAATAATAGTAGCACAATTAGTTATAGGCAATTCAGGTTTAATGCTTAGAATGTATCTCAGAAAATATAGAACTTATCCTCTTATCTCGCCTATAAGGCTTCCTCCAATCTGCAGAGATCTTTCTTTATCTAAATGCCTTTGAAATAAAACAACTGTAGTGGATCAGCTGACACATTCAGATAGCAATTAAATAAAACTTGCTTGAGAAGGTATGGGCTTCTGCTCAGATTTAATCCAATAGCAGTATGAGTACTACGCTGGGCCACAAGTATTCCTTCAGGCTGCACACCATTTTCCATCTGAAAGAAGCATTTTTAAATTTTTTTAAAGCATTTTTACAACTATTTCAAGCCGCTTATTCTCAATTTATCTGATTTAAATCTGTCATAGAAATTCAATAATTTACTCATTGTAATTTATGACACGTTTCTTGAATCTTAAGTGGAACTCAGTTAAAGCAGCTGAATTAATCAGTGCTGGGATATTTTATCCTATCATGCTTTGATAGACATCTCAAATTTCAGTTGATTTTGTTTCTTAGACAATAAAATCAGCCTATTCATGTTCCAATTTTGATATTCTCATATAAAATTAGTATGTTGCATGCAGAGTTATCTTTGGAACACGATTTCAGCGGAACTTCATGCAACTTTTACGAAATGCCGAGTTTCAAGAATTATCAACCCAAGATTTACAATTGACGTCTGCCTTGAACACTGATTACTTGCTAACTCTACCTGTTGATGTTGATTGGAAGCGCACGTCTGCGTCAAATCCAATCATTTTCAAGTAAGACTTGGGGAATACTATTCTAATGTGTTTTACACATTTCACTCATATGTCCATGTTAACTTTTTTTAATTAAGATGATTTTTTCTGTAACACAAAACATTTATTAGGTGAGGATATGGAAAGGAATTTGATTAAAAATGATTGGAAATTTCAAATAAGTATGAGTTCAAGCTTTCAAATGATCTTGAATTTGGAAATGTTGAATACTTGATGATTCAGCTTTCTTCTGTCCATTATTCGTTTCTTAATGACACAAGATGTATTTCCAATGCATTGAAAAACATAGACGTTTCTAATAGTTTCCAATCTTAAATGTACCAGTTGTTACCTGTCCTTGACAGAGATTCATTCCTTACGGGAGGCTGTTAGGATTTTGCGATAGGATTATTTACAGTTGGTAGCTGACCGAGTTCACTTAGTTGAGTGGGGGAGTACGGCATACGAGGCTCTGATGGACAGAGAGGAGGAGGTGAGTGAGCTTACTCAGGAGCTCACAACGTCTTCTGTGGCTTTAGAGGGCACTCAGTTGGCTCTCCGGGAGTCGCAGGGATTTTTAGTAGAGGTGACTATGGAGTTAGATAGATGGCGGTCTACACCAGTACCTGTTCCAGTTCAGTTACACATAGTGGTGACTGCTGATATGATGACATCCACGGTCGGGGATAGTAAATGTGATGGGGATGCGGTTACATCCACTCATGCCTTGAGTTTTGCAGTTGCTGATAAGATGAGAGCAACTGCGATAGATGCTGGAGGAATTACTGAAGTGTCAGATCCTCTGGTAGCTAGTCCTGAGCTTGATGATGCAGAGCAGATCATTGAGAGTTTTGAGATGGTAGTGACAGAGACTTCAGAGAGATGCCAGATGGCAGTTAGTGACACCACGTCATCTTCACAGGTGTTGGTTGAGGCACCATCCAGTTTAGGTATAGAATTGATTTCTTTTGATTCACCCCATCGAGCTATGAGTGACCAACCTAGTGCTACTTCAGGGGGATAGAGAAATCAGTTGAGAGTCAATGGTGAGCAGGTTGACTCCACTCTATCTCGCTATGACTATACTTATAGGTATGTAGAGTACCTCATCTGGCAAGTGGAGTTTGAGGAGAGGCAGTATGGCATTAGGACTGGTACTCGTTTGAGTGACTTGAGGTTCATATTGAGGGCTTTATCGACACTTAAGTCTGAGTACATTCAGATGTTCCATGACAGAGACCATGCTGTTAGGTATGCTACGAGACTTGATAGTATTGTTGCTTAGACAGCTCGGCAGACTCAGAGGTTTGAGCTCTCTTCTGGTTTTCAGGTTGACAGTGATGAGCCGCTGACAGAGATAGGAGCATATTACCGACAACTTACAGTGATGAGTGCTCATCACTTTTCTTTTGACCCATAGGTCTTGGATTTGGCGACATACCAGCGTGGGTTAGGTGTGTCACCGTACCATCCTTTATGGGATGAGTTTTCTTTATCTCCGGGTGTTGGGAGTTGCAAGTCAGTGGGTAATGGCTTGCAGGATAGGGACATGTTGGGCAGTTATGTAGTGAGTGAGTATCCAAATTCATATGCAAATATTTGTGGGGGTATTCATCACTGTTGTGCATATGGTCTACACACCCAGGACATTTTGGTTGGGTGTGCGGGGAAATTTCAGTGTGCCAGCGATTTTGGTCACCCATACATCTTGATTTATGATGATCTTGAGGTTCACTTTTTTCGGGACCCGAGCAGAGGAAGAGTCAGTACAGGAGTTTGGGTGAGTGGTCATCTTTTTCTTGGTTACAAATATATCAGGTTGGCATCACAGATGATGCTACGGGTGCCTACAGTATATGACAGGGACATGGTGTATGGCTTCATTTGGGATCCTGGTGGATTGTACTGTTACTTTGGTTCCTGAGGAGATCTTGGAAGAGAGGGAACGCCGATTGAGGAGCAGAGTGATTCGGCAGTACTTGGTTCGCTGGAGGGGTCTTCCCATAGAGGACGCTACTTGGGAGGGAGAGACTATTTTGCAGCATCCAGCTTTGCAGTTGCTTGTGGGCAAGCATCTCCGAGAGGGGAGGAATGTCATGTCCCCTCTTTAGCTCTGTCTAGCAGAGACATGTGAGTCAGCCTATTATGGAGTCTTGTAGGCTGGCATTGGTGGTTAGAGACTCAGTCTGGTAATTCAGTGCTAAGATTTGGCATCTCTGGCAGTAAGGGTCCAGTGTAGAGCAGTTCCTTGATTTTAGGTGGCAGTTCCTACTTTTTAGGAGGATGTGACTACTTTTCGGGGTTGGCTTCCATGAGACCATTCCTTGGTTTCAGTTTCAGGAGATTTGGGTGTGTATCCTAGTTT
>MU228410.1:2163104-2176113 GCA_018584345.1 Thuja plicata | reverse complement strand
AACAAAAGACTTTTTATTTTATTATTAAAATAAAATAGATTTATAATTACAAAATCATACTATAGCCCTTATCCCTCCATCTAAAATATATAAAATGTTTCTATTGAAATCTGTCTTCTTTTTCCATATAAAATTGTTATTTATATCTCATTTATTTGAGAACGTGACTTTCCAAAGTCAAGAGTCATGTATTTTATTAACAAATTAAATCAACACTTGTAAATCGCACTTTTTAATCACTCTTGTATTTGTTGATTTTAATTCTGGCTTATCGGGTTGAGTGTATTTCATCTCCAAGTATCTTTATACGCACAAGATCCATGCCATATACCTTCCGCAATACATTTGTTTTATAGACCTGATACTTTCTGATGACTTGGTATGTTACGCACAATCCAATTTCTGGTTTTAGCCGCTGCGCATCAATACTATTTTATTTCTTTTAATTAACATCGGGACTTTATTGATATGGTTTGTTCTCTACAAATATTCTTATCTTCCCAAAACAACGACACCTGTGTATCACCGATGCTGCTAAAGCGTATATATGTCTTTATATTTAAGAGGACATTAAACGATGTTGGCTCCGTTTACTTTGTCGGGCCTCTCCAAGCACATATCGAGCCATTTCGATAGACCTTATTATTGACGGCTCCAATTTTTTGTATTTTCCGTAATCCTTGATGCTTTACTTGTTCAATGTTTCTAATTGGATCCCGGTGGCTCTTCTTGAACAAGGTTGTCATGATGTTATTGTTGTGCGTCATTGCATACTCGACTATGCTGGAAATTAATCTGATACGCATGCCACTAATGCTTCTCCCAAGTCGACAACACCCAGTATCTGATAGGCTCTCCATTTGTCTTCGTATTTGAAAGGTTATTATAACTGTTAAAACATATCATTCAATATATTTAACCTCATATATATCGTCAGATTCTGGGTTTTATCTTGCAAATAATATATATATCTCAGGATCTTATCACATATGAACCCAGGACATATCGTTTTAAGGAAAAGTTCAATTTCCATGTTGGACGTTCTTGTCTCTATATAGAATTGCCCATTTTCTTGTCTTCTTTTGCTGTAAAAGACACCCACTAACAGTATATATTCCTTTAGACGCCTAGGAATATCTGATTGCTACATATGATCTGCCATAGTCTGTTGTTACAGAATATTTATGATGCTTGTGTGGTTTATCTCTGCATAGAATATATAGTTGATATGCTTAGGATATCTATCCATCCTTGTTAATGTAATGATAGGAGTTCATGTATTTATTGCTGACCATTTTTGCATATTTGGTGATTATTAGCAATAATCAAGATTTGTCACTGTTGTATCTATAGTATATTATTAACTCACTCCATGATAAGATTTCCATATATATATTTGTATATTACTAGTGCATATCTCCTCAATTTTATTAATTGTTTCTCCCTTCCTTATATAACTTGATCCAATATAATCACCGGTATATGGTATGTAAACTTTTGTGCAAAAATGGAGCCTCTAAAATTAGAGCTCCATCACAGGGCACTTACTTTGAGAAGATATTTGCTTCAAATCAAAATGGAAAAGGATGAGTCAGTCACGGAGTTCTGCATGAGGATTTCAGATTTAAAAGATAAAATAAGTGCTATTGATGGTGAATTTGTAGACAAGGATCTTGTCATGCTTGCATTAAACGGTCTTCCATGCTCTTGGGAGCCTTTCATTCAAGGTTTAAGCAGAAGAGGTAATCTTCCTATATTTGATCTTCTTTGTGTTGATTGCAGGCAAGAAGAATCTCGGCTTATAGCAAGACGAATCAAGACTTCCTGTGGTGAATAAAATCTAGTTCTTGCTACCCAATCAGTCAAGAGTGATCATTGGAAGTAAAACAACCTTAGGAGGAACAATGACTTCAGATCTCATGATGCTAGCAGCTCAAGGAAGAAGCCAAGGGATCTCTCCATTGTCCGATGCTTTAGATGTGATAAATTTGGTCACTATGCTAGGGATTGTCAAGCGCAACTCAATCAGCAAGAGGCTAACCTAAGTGAAGTCGTCAACAACAAAAATAAGGAAGATTTTCTCTTTTAGTACTTGTTCTGATAGTGATACTTGTTTAATAAATAGTGTAGAGTTAATTTTCAGAATTTTATGTTAAATCTAACAATAGGGGTAAGGACATTTTTGTACGAGCATGGATCAAGAGGGACTTACATACTTTCTACAACATTCAAGTTTGGTATATTTTGATTTATGTGGTAATAAGTTGGTTACTCTTTTGGTTTAGAGTATTGGTATGGAATTTTATTAGGTCAAGAAATCTTGAATCAATTTGAAATATTGGATTGTGTTCACTATTATGTTGGATTATGTTGAACTGTGGAAAGGTTGAGTATATGTTTTCTTAACTCTCATTTGACAGATACAACTGAGTAAAGGAAATTGATCGGATCTTCAGTTGCATTGAGTGCTGCTGAAGCAGGGTGTATAGCTTCTTGTACTACTTCAAGAGAAGCTATTTGGTTTGGAATTATTCTCACTCTAGGGAAGTCCGAGTGCTTTCGGAGAAGCTTGAAGTGGTCTCAGTTTCATCTTATGTACCACCCTCTGTGGGCAATGCAAGGTGGAGATGTACTTTTGTATTGTTTCTCTTTTACCACCCTTTGCGGGCAATGCAAGGTGATATTGTAATTGAAGTTCACCCTTTGCGGGAAATGCAAGGTGGCAATGTAATTAATTTTTTAAGACCACCCTCTGCGGGCAATGTAAGGTGGCAAAGTTTTTTTATCACCCTCTGCGGGCAATGCAAGGTGATCCTTTTGAGGCTTGTACTCTTCCACCCTCTGCAGCAATGTAAGGTGGATCCATCCTCTCCGAGTAGGCATGATGGAAAGGTATGGTAAGGACTAGAATACTCCCGAGCTAAGAGGGAGTGTTAATGTTTTGTAGCTAGTTCGTATTCTAGCTTAAAAGTATCTATATCGATTAAGTTTATATATTAAATTTAAACTTAATATAAATAAAGGGCTGGGCCCTCTCCTTAGAGATAGACGTTTGGATATAGGACTGGGCCCTATCAAATTGAAACGTATATGGTTAAAACGTTTTGCAAGGCGAAACGTGTGGTCTATCCTAGACTAATTTCGGCACCAAACATATTTTGAATAAAAGAAGGCCGACTGCATTTAGGAAATACTCTCACGCCATGTATATATAAAAGACTTCACTTCAACATGAAAATACACAATGCGATCTAATATACATTCATCCGAAATACCCAGGGAAGCATTCAATATTACTCATTGCTGTTTGAGTTCATACTGAGATCATTCCAGCGAACTTGTACTCAGCGAATTATCTTCTAAATGGTCTACAGCGATAACGTTTGGCACTTCACTCAAAAAATACATATGAATACATATCCATATAGCGATCTCAATACTTCAGAGGAGTGACAATAGTGTATCCATATTGGGCGACAACAGTGTATTACAATATTGGGCATCAAGACTTCATGCTATCCATCCTATTCGCTGCGACTACATAATCAGATCGAGCGTCTAGATCTTCAGACTGTGTGCCTATACATTCTTGCTGTCAATTCATGCATAACGGTGGACAATGAATAATTGGGATTCATGAGATTGATAAATTGAAATACTACTTGTGGGTGTCCAGCGATTTGGAGATTTGCTTCGTGGATAGGGGATCCTTAGCAAATCCTCAATGATACCACTGTGAGTTATTGTAAATACAATTCTGAGAGAAATTAAGTAAGCCTGATTTGAATGCTGAGTTTTTTCCTCATAGAGGTTTCCCAGGGTAAAATTACCGTGTCATTGTCTTACTGTTCTTTATTTTTTTTGTTAATTATCTAAAGTCTCAGATCTGATCACTAAAACTAACAGAAATAATATCAACAAATTACTCAAATATGGTAAACGGAGTTGTAAATTTAGTGATAAATGGAGTTGCAAATTTAGTGATATTTTATGTAATTTTAGAAGCAATTGTGTTATTTCTGCCTTTTTTGGTGCTCTGGAAATAATTGCTATATCATTTTCTAGTGATTTGGATCATCTGATTTTCACCCTAAAAAAGGGTATAGAAGGAAAACTTGGAATGTTGGAATCTTGAAACTTTAATGTTACATAATTTTTTCATTTTGTAAAAGTTTTTTGAAAAACTACGATAAATGTTTAATATTTACTGGATCAAGTTTCTTAACCCAAGGTCTAGTCTATAGATTCTCCTTGACTTTTGGTCAGACAATATCTATCTATTTTAAGGCTGTTGTACCCCTTCCCCTCAAAATTTTTCATTCTGACGTCCTCCATGCATGTTTCATCAAGTTTATCTGTTTGATGCATAAAAGATCCTGAATGCCCAATTGTGCTTTTGTCCCTTGTTTCTTTTTTAGTGAAGTTAAATCATTTTAGGGATGTTCTGATTCTTTTCTCAAGTCGATGAATGAAAGTGAAGTCTTACAATCTGTAATATCCCTTGCTAGTTCTAACCTCAAACTGCTGATTAGAGGTTCAAGGAATACCATCAAACACTTTGCATGCAATCTTTATGCTTGCTGGATTTGTGTTTCCGTTTGTTTATGCTTGCTTGGAATGATGTCAAAGGTATTGAAATGCTTGCAAATGATGTTTTTGAATGCTTCTAATAATGCATGATGGGCTGACAATATAATAGAAACGATATACTAACTGTTTTTGACCTTTCTCATACATATGAGTGACTGAAATCAACTTGTACAGCGAGTTGACATATTGTCAAACACTTTCCATGCATCCAAGGAAAACCAATATTCATCTACTGCAAAGGGACATTATTACAAACATTTGGCATGCATATTCAAGACTGAAATCTTCGTCAACAGCAATGGATAATTTGTCAAACAATTAAAATACAACCTTTAATCTATTGATTATCTCTTTAAAGCCTTTACAATACCAAAGCATGTGGAATTTAGAAGATAACAAGATTACCAAAATTCTGGAAATGAAACAACAGAGTAGATGACTGATAAACCATTCAATCTGCTATACTTATTAACATCTCCACCTGAATAATGTAGCTCAAGAAGACTCTCACGTGCCAATGTAGAAGCAAACACAAACTAGCATTAAATGAATTCAATAAATATTTATCTTCAAACTTCTGATCTGCAAAGAATAAATTTCATACCCCTTGTGAAACAATTGATATTTCCTCCAATAAAGCTCAAATGTGACCTCCCTATGAAGCCACCAACACAATCAAAGAGAGGCTACGTTCTCCAAGATTGAAGTTACAGAGAAACCCTAGGTTTCTTCTTCAAAGCCAAAGCTTCTCTAGAAAAGACAAATGTTGAATGATTCAAGAATAATGAAATGAAATCCAAATCCCCTTTTATAATGTTTAATTTGCTTTTCCTTCATCTCCTTTAATTTACTTTAATTTCATTTCCTTTTTCCCTCCATTTGGTGCACAACATTAAAATATAAAGTATACTTTATTAAACACTTATATCTCCCTTTTAAATAAAGTCCACTTAATTTATCAATGATATGCACTTAACAGTCAATTATTATTGAAGTATAACTTTAAATATAATTATAACATTATAACTCCATCATTAATCATTATTTCTCTATTCGACTGAACCTGGGAGTTAACCATTGTATCCACTCTGCATCCAACTGCCTTACTAAAAATAGTAAGGGTACCTCTCTAACATTTTCTGACTTACTATAAATAGTAAGTCCCTCAAAACAGAACCAGAAACCTCTGAATAGCCTAGCCTCAGAATATACCCACAACTTGGAGAGGTAAACACTGTCAACTGGCACCTGAAGAACTCTAAAACTCCCAAACTAAACCCTCTAATCCACCATACTAGCCTACGAGGGTCAAATGATAGGCTAATCCTTCGAACTCTAATGCTCACAAAAAAATGGGACATTAGACAATCATTGTCTAAGGTGTTATTTTTCCAAAATAGTGAATTTGTCCAAGTGAAAGAAAATGGCGAAGTAATCTTGTGGGAATTCCTTGCCAAGGCTAATAGTGACCAAGAGTTGGAACATTTGGCAATCCCCTCTAAAGCATGTCCTTTGGGATCATTGACCATGACAAGTATTGTTAAGATGTATGCCTGGGCAATCAAACCCAAAAAGACTTACCTTTCTCTAATGTAGAGTTAAGCTATAGTGTCCTTTAGAGCACACAATTTCTGGGCTGTAACCAAATTTAAAGAGGCAGAAATGTCTTAGGCATATGCTTTGCATCTTATAATTAGTCTAAGTGGAAAATAGTAAATACCCTAGTGACGTGCACTTTGCATTCTCTATCCAACCTTAAAGTGGTCATGATCCCCGGCACAAGCTTTCAAGGTTAGATCTATTAAAATAATATTGTAATATTGTTATAATGGTCATCTTAGTTGATGTTAAGAAATTTGCTGTTTACTGGACTCCTTTTGTCCACCATGGCGATGTTGTGGAGAGCAAAAGAAAGATCAGGCTAATTACTGGTATTGGGTTTGAGTTAATGGAAGTGCTGGTATTTCTTAGACTGTATGACTCTTTCTTGGATCCGTCAATGGAAGCACTCACCAATTGCATTCAATATTCTCCTTGTAAAGCAATTTGAATTGTGCAGAGATTATGGTCAAGCCTAACGGAGATATTAATGATTGAATGTATCTTTCTGCTGCTGCTATACAATTTCCTGTGACTGCCATAAATGTTTTCAGATCCGTGAAAGGTCAGGAATACTATTTCTTTCTCCAGGTTGCATCAGTTTGTGCCATTTTATGGAATGTTCTGATTTGCAGTATTTAGTTTCTATATGTTCTTTTACTGTTCAATCAGAATTCATTTTGCATGGTAATATACAAATCTGAAACTGAAAACAATAATGTACACCTGCAAACACAATTCCCCTAAGTAAAAGGTAAAAAGATTCTATTTACAATATCTGTGAGAAATCCACCACAAAGGAACTAATTTGCGTGGGTCCTAGAGACAAGCCATGTTAATGTTATTGTAGCTATGGTCGGATTCCTTCAAGCCGACATAGATAACATAAAGGTTGTGATAATATAATTATTGATTACAGAATTAATGGGGCCAACTTTGAAGGATGGTGACCCTTGGTGAAGGGGCACCACTGATAGGTATAAACGAAGATTGAATCTTCCTCTCTTAGATATACTATACACATTGAATATACACACAATCAGCAGATCGATTCATCCTACAACAGATCTGCATTATTAGAGGAAGTGAAGTGCTCAGGGGAGACGATAGCTGCATATTGTCTATGGTTGGGAGGGCAACAATGATCTATGTCATTGCCCATGGTTAAACGAGCACAACAAACAACAAGCCACACCACTTGAACTACCTTGAACCCCAACACACTAGTATTGGCCTGTAACCCAAATCCTTGAAGACAAGCAAAACATTCCTTCCATAGACATCTTAGTCTCTAGGATGAATATAATATCATGAGAATGAATTTGGATAAAATCACAAATTGCCTTTTGTCTAATGATGCTATTCATGCCCCTTAAATTCCATGAAAGAACTATCATTTTTGAGATGGAGAGAAATGGGAATCAATGGTTTTTACTGACCCAGACTCGACTAATGTCTCACCAATTAGCTTAACTTTTTCCAGATCTTTGATGCTAGAATTTACATGCATGCTAGGAAAGGAAGAACCTGCTAACAGTACATATTTGAAAGGGAGATCTTGCCTCAATAAAGAGCCTTCATGCAAAGCCATGTGAAGCCCTTGAAGAGAAAAGAAAACCATAGGGGCAAAAACCTCCACACAAACCCCACATTGCACAAGAAAAACCCTTTCAAAACTCCACCCCCACAACCTCAACCCCATAGCTAACCCCATAGCTAACACAGTCACAAAAAATCCTCACCAGCCACAACCACAACACAAAAACCCATCCCCAAAAACAAAAAGACACCCCCACAGACCACTGGCAACAACCTTGTCCCCCTACGCGACCACTAGAACCCTTGAGCGCCCAACAATAGTCACATCGAGTAGAAAAAAAAGGAAAAAGGGCTAGGGACGAATGGCGCTAGCCACAGGCGCCTCTCCTCTCCCGTTGTCGCAGCATTGCCCTTTTATTCATTGTTTGTGAGCATTATATAATTTATTTCTTTTTATATAAATGTAGCCTACTATATCATTGGTAGGTAGGTGTATTAGTCAAGTCACCATTATTTACTTGTCTTTATGTAATTAGCACATATCTCAATTTGGTGCACTCTCAATGGTAACATGCACCTTTACAAAATAGTTTGCTCTTGTTGCATTTATTTCACAACCTCATGCCATGTGCCTAGCTATTATATGATCTGCTGTTAAGGTGCCAATACTTTAAAAGCATGTTGACGGTCCTCACAATAAAAAATAAGTAATTGAATGAAGAAAAAGAAAAGGCATGGTAACTACAGTAATGTGTACCCAACAACCCCAAGAAATTACAACAATACATAGTAATAGAAAGAAGAATGCATTCTTTTAATTTTTAAAAGTGTTGGCACTCTAACAGTGCTTCACATATATATATATATATATAGAGAGAGAGAGAGAGAGAGAGATGCACTACCTTTCCTTTTTACTCATTTAATTACTCTCTCTCTCTATATATATGTGATGACCCTATTTTTAGCAGGTTGTGGCAGTGACTTGGTCAGCTCATCATCACGACCCTCATGAGCTGATGCAGGGTTTTGAGGGTCCCAGTTGGCAGACTTGCTATTTTTAGTAAGTCTGGACTTACTATTTTTAGTAAGTTAGTTGGTCAGTTTCTATTTCTGATAGGGCAGTATCGGCAGTGGTCAATTCTCCAGACGATATTCAGTTGTGCAGTTTCTTGGGCTGGGGACTTACTATTTATAGTAAGTCTATTTTTGGCAGTTGCCATTTTTGGCAGTGCAGTGATGAGCATGTTGGTCAGTCAGTATGGTAGGTGTTGCAGGAATTATCATCAGAATTATATTTGATAATTAATTGTATTAATTAATAACAATATGTTATTAATTAATAACAAGGCGATATTATAATAATAATAATACTTTATTATTATTATAATGATCTAGAAGTTTATATTATGAGAGCAGTTAACTGATGATGGTTTTTGGAAACTATGGAGACCAAGGAATTATAAATATAGGCTCATTTGTGAAGTAAAATATCGAATATTGTTTATTGAAAATTGTTCTCAGGAATTGTTCCTAATTATCTGAGCCCTAGTTGAAGGGTCAAATTAGTTTCTCGAAGATTGATTCTTCTTGAGCTAATCTCTGATTGATCGTTGTTGTATGATCAATTCATCTTCAATCGATTGTTGTTGTATAATCGATTGCAATTCTTCTCTCCTACTGTTTGCTTGTTGCTGGAAGAAAGAATTCTGGAAATTTATCAAGGCTGAACTGGACCATACGCAAGAGGTCTATATCTCTGTATTCATCGAATTAATCTGGAGCTGAAGTATTGAGTGATTGCTGCTGGTGGTGAGAGGTGGAATCCTCTCAGAATTATTATTGCTGGGAGAAACAACTGCTACGCAGCCTCATGATTCAAATAGAAAGCGGCTTGGTTATTAGCCGCATAGCTGGAAATCGTGGGCTGGAGTTATAAACTGCGTGGTCACAAAACAGAGTGGGCGGGATAATTTTGGTGTGGCTGGAAGGTCTACTAGCCAGCACGTGGAGGAATCACGGCATTGGAAGATTGCCGCGCAAGTTGTAAGTCATGGACATGTCCATTGTGTATGCCGCGTCAAGGGCCAATAGCATCATCACACCTGTCTGCCAGCAGCCACATTAAAGGCCAAACATCGTTATTCATTGTTGCTGAGTAACGTGTGTGGGAATTCAGAAGTGTTTGGTGTGTATTAAGCGCAGGGAATGAGGACCGCATGGACACCAACACATATCATACGACACCAGCTGTAAATACAGGTTCTTTATTTTAAAAAAATGTATTTGCTTTGATAGTAGGAATCTAATAATTGCTTCAACGTGGTAAATTCATTGTTTGATTAAATAATTGGCTTATTACGTATTTATGGGAATGATTATTGAAGAGTAAATTCAAAAGGCAAACACTGTGTTTCATTTAATTTGGCAAAGATATTAAAACTTTGAATTATTGCAGAATATTGGATAAGAGCTGCACAAGGTCCTTATAGTGATTTCGCCAACTGTTTGACAAAATGCTAATCACATGATTTGCATAGAAATTGATAGAAATTTGGTGGTTTAAAGGTGAAGCCGAATTAGGTTCATCACAGTGGTATCAGAGCTATTTTCTTGCCATCCTGTGGGGTAGGAAAATATTTATGAATGCAGATTTACTGATATATTTAGAGTGATCAGCACTCTTGAGATGGACAGATACAGGCGGTTTAGCTCCGGTAGCCGGCACAACAGTGCAGGAAATAATAATAAAATGAATACATTAGAGGAGAGTATGGAGAGACTTAGCCTTCATCAGCAGAGGATGGCGGCAAGTCTGTCAGACCCAGAGACCGTAGATAGGGCAGCAAGGTACATGGTTTCTGCTTTCCGTAGGCCGTCATCGAGATCGCAAGGTAGGAGGCTTGAGTTTTCCCCAACAGGTGTCCGAGATGTAGATCCACCAGTATGTAATACGACACCTATTCATGGAGCTGAGGATAGACACTCCACACATAGACAGGTGGACGTGTCAATACTAGTGGTAGACTGCAGGACTGAGCTTCAGCAGGTTGAGACTTTTTGTGTAGTTGCTGCAATTGGTGCAGATATAGTGGATATAGTAGTTGCCTCTGATAGTCTAGATTCTCTCGAAGAGGGACTTGTTATCGGAGATTTATATGTCAGCTGTCATGGCATAGCTCTGGAGCAAGAGGCAGCGCCTCTCTCAGGTGGGATAGGCGAGAGCATGGAGCTACCTTGTTGTGGTGTTGATGATCCGGTGATACAGCAGGAGATGACGACTGCAGTAGAGGTCAGTGCCACACCAGATTGTATTATCGAGTCAGACAGTGACTCTAGTTTAGATTTCCTGGAGGATACCACCTTTGAGGATTGCCTTGAGGGGATGGAGACAGATTGTACAGATAGGGATAGCGGCAGTCACGGGATGGGGTTGGTACAGGAGATGCCAGTTTTCTCCTGTATTCGGAATGTGAGCATGGAGTCCACATGTGATGATGCTAGTACTGAGTTCGAGAGAGTAGACACGGATTCATGCCAGTATGACCCAGATTCATTGGTTAATACGGAGTCAGATGAGGTTTCGTCAGGGACACCTGAAGAAGTAGAGCCGTTGCTAGCATCTGGGGTTTCTTCCGATACTTCTTATATGACTCCCGAGGATGACTCTAGTGGTGAGCCATGTCTGTATCAGACCCTGGGAGAGGACTATGAGTTGTTGGAGAGTGCGGATGGGTCCTAGGAGTTGGATTACTCAGAGGATACAGAGGATGGGACAACTGATAGTGTTGAGGAGGTAGACTCTATAGAGGCTTCCTCATGTACAGGGAAGGCTGACAGAGATGTGTCAGATGGTGGTACTCCGTTTGAGGACGGGAGTACGGTGGTCAGTTCACAGAGCTCAGTTGACAACACACTGGGAGATAGTGTTGTTGAGAGGAGTACCTTGGATGCCACTTCTATTTGCAGTGTGGACAGTATGCCAGAGGTTTTGCATAGAAGGCCAACCATTCATAGTCATCATGTGACTAGTCAGTTGAGAGTTAGCGAGCGCGATATTGTTACCACAGTTGAGCATTTTGATGCTGCTCGGCAACTGCTAGCCGTTCATGGATGGGGTTCTCCTATGGATGATGAGCTTGGTGGTGTTACTTGGCCCTAGCAGAGATTCATTCCTTACGGGAGGCTGTCAGGATTCTGAGACAAGATTATTCTCAGTTAGTAGCTGACCGAGATCATCTTGTTGAGTGGGGAAGTACCGCATATGGGGCACTCTTGGATAGAGAGGATGAGGTGAGCGAGCTCACTCAGGAGCTCACGACGACTTCAGTGGTTTTAGAGAGCACTTAATTGGCTCTCCAGGAGTCTCAGGCCCAGTTAGCAGAGGTGACTGTGGAACTGGAGCAGCTTCAGTCTACACCAGCAACCGATCCTGTACAGTTACATATTGTGGTGTCTGGTGATCTGATGATGTCCACAGTTGGGGTTGTTGGATGTGATAGCATTGGGGATACATCCACCCTTGATTTTAGCGTTGGAGGTACAGGTTCACTTCCATCGGATACGTGTGCAATTGAGTTAGGCACTGCAGTAGAGGGTTGTAGTGTGCCAGACTTTGGGGTGGATATTCCGGTCGGGATGGATACTTCAGTTGGTAGCATTGCGTCAGGTGATACGGTACAGGACGTTGTAGGCAGTGCATCGGGCCAGTCAGCATTTAGTGTTCCTGTTCATGACACTACTCCTTTGATTGCTCAGCAGGGAGGCATGGTATCACCTGAGTCGGTTGTTGGTGAGCTCATAGCTGGTGATGATAGGCAGTTGGCTACGTTACAATCACACGATGACCAATTATGGTTCTGAGGGGAGCAGATGGATGCTACCTCCTATAGATTTTACTTCCCGGAGTCATTCTTGGATCACCTTCTTGAGAGTTCAGAATTTCGTGAGGGATCTTACTAAGCTTCTGAGGGTGTTCTCATCCGGGGTACAGGCGCGATCCGACATTTGGTGAGAGAGATTGTAGGTACTTTGATCACAATGCTCCCTCACAGAGAGTTTGAGGTTGGGTTTGCTGAGAGGGTCACCCAGGATCCTGTCCAACCCATTTTGTAGAGTTCGAGCTTGGAGCCATCTTTGGGTTCACGACTAGGGAACGATGAGCCTTTGACAGAGAGCGGAGCCTTTTATCGTCATTACATGGTGAGGAGTGTTCATTATTTTTCCTTCGATTCTCATGTTGATGAGTTGATGGCACACAGATGTGGATTGGCTCCTAGTCCTT